>JABFAI010000040.1:0-111675 GCA_013266175.1 Fusarium gaditjirri | reverse complement strand
GTAGGCTTCTTAGAAGTAGTAGTAGGTTTCTTAGAAGTAGTAGCGGGCTTCGAAGTAGTAGTAGGCTTCTTAGAAGTAGTAGTAGGTTTCTTGGAAGTTGTAGCCTGCACCTTGACAGTGGTAGGCTTGACAGACGACGTAGTCTTCCTCTTGAGAAGGCGTCTCAGAGGATTGCCCAGGCGGCCGGAACACGTGCACTCACTATCGATGTTAGCTACAACGCAAAGCTGACTCAACTGAATACTCACGGAGCACAAGATACAAAGGTCTTGCCCTTCTCAATGCACTGTAGAAATTGTCAGCCCATACTGATGCCAGATCAGATACCAAGGTGTACTCACATGAGCTTCGCAGGCTCGGTCGCCTCCGGAGAACTCGCAGGTCGTAACAGTAGATCCATCTGCAGGCAAAGCAGCTGCGTTGACAGCAGCAAGGGATATACCCCAAACAACGGCCTTGATGAAATGCATTGCGAAGAAGACAATGTAAAGAATACACTACTTTGCTGGATGTAGTAGACTGAGATTGATGATGAGAATAAATCCATTTCTTGTCTGATCTATGAGGGTTTTTTATAATAACTGTTGCTCTACATCTTGGCCGATATCTTCAAGTTCGCCTGTTTCCTAATCCGTTTGGGTCGAAAGTTTGTTTAGACGAGATATTCAATATGAACTCAATGTGCTGTTCCAGCCTCATTCTAGCCACAAGAAGACCCTTCCAGGGACCAGTGCCAAAAAGGTAGAGTTACGCGAACTCAATTTCTATTTTCAGCTTTCCGCATATGGAATTGTGAGTGATAAGAATACTAGGAGACCGGGACTCTTTGGTAGAGGGACTGGAAATGGTAACTAATTGATACTGGTAGTGACATGTCATGGAGATAGAAAACAAGGCAGAGAATGGCTATTCCTGTTGCAATCAATTACCATCTGAATCAATTGTCGAAATAATTCTCCTAGATCGAAATGGCCAAGGAAATGGTAGACTGATGTCCTCTCTGCCTCTCCAGTGACTCAAGTCCCCTGTCTTGAGAGGCACGTAGAGAGTTATGGCTGAGAGCTTAAAGCAGCCGACAGAACTTAGCTTGAGAGGCACGGTCTAGATCGGAGAGATGAACCGAGACAGAGGACACCATTCCAATAACGGCATGCAAAGCGGGCCTACCCGTAGCGCCGCCACAGGCCGGGAAGACGCAGGTCCTTTACATTCCAGGCCGATCCTTTCCATTCTTAACACAGAAGGAGTCTTTGCCCCTTGCAGAACCACGCGAGTCCGTTTTCTTGACAGAACCACAGTCGAGAGACCCGGCTACCCGGGCTCCCGCTGCAGAGACACCTTGGCAACTGTGCGGCTCCTCGTGGCGCTCGGTCTAGATGCTTTTCTGTAAGTATTACGGTGTTCAAACCCGTTAAATACTCTCACCCTTTTTCTGTTTCCCCGAGAGGCTTGAATCTGGGCTTATCCCCACCAAGCCCAAGCCGACATATCTCAACATCGCCATCATTCTATAGCCTCAATCCCACGAGGTAACAAGTCATTTCTGGTCATTTCCGAAGCATGGGACTCATCTCCACTGACTTTTTGGCCATGGCCGCGATTCGCATGGACTGTCAGGGCCAGACGAATTTACTTTCCAACGCCGGATGATCACACAGACAAGCTTTTTAGTCGCTCATTGATCTGCAAACATCCAGGCGCAAATCATGGTCCACTCAAGCAGGGTTCCCCGTGTTCCGATGACATTCTGCACGGCACTCGGCTGTCACTGCACACTGCAGAAATTAGGGTCGGTATGCCGTGCCTTGTCGCTCTGGTATGTGAAACTCGGGCTAGGCGGCATCGAGACCCTCTTTTCTCACAAACTATTGACTCACCACCGATCTAGCTTCGTATCCGTCCATAGCGTAAGCCATCCACAGAACGTGCTCGTATTAATCCAGAGCCTGGCCTCAAGTAGTGCTTCACTATCACAACCAGTTATCACCAAAACAGACAATCTTGGAGTCTCGCTGTGTCAACTCTATTTGCTACCGATAAGACCATCATCAAACAAAGTTGTGCCACTCAGCCAACAAATTTAGCCCGCAACCTACACATGAACGTGGCAGAGAATTAAAAACGTGCTCGTACTACCTTTCCCGCTTCGGGCTATCAAACAATGCACCCTTTCTCTCTCAGCTGCGCCATTTCGCTACACTATGCCTCAAAGACCATACTTCCGCGTCTCGGAGCTTGAGCCATGGCGTGAGAAAAGACGTGATTGCTGGCCTGGAACTACCTATCGAGCTGCATGCGGCTATTGATAGCTATCGATTAAGCAGAACAGTTCCTCAAGCCTCGCCCTTGCATGATGCGGCTTTAACATGCGCCCCGTAAGATGGGCGTTCTATTGTTCGATTCGGAAAACGTTCCCGATGCAGCTTAGAGCAAACCGGACAAGACGTCCGATACGTTTCTCATGCAGCCTTATCGAACGCGCATTCATACAGGAAGAGTTATATCATGTTGCAAGTGCTAGCAGAGATATCACCATTTTAGGTTCAGCAGTAGTACGAGCCGTCCAATAGCGCATCCCATCACAGTATAGTCTTTGACCAGTCCAAACGCAGCGAAATTGAAACGCGAATGCCAGAATACCATGCTCAACGGCGAGCGAACCACAACGCTCGCTAAGCGATCCTCGGTGAAGATCATGCATCCGTCGGTTTGCATCTTCATCCGAAGGTTCTGTACATTGAGATTTCTGCAGTTTGACTAGATCCGAATATGGCTTGGGAGGAAGATCAATCATGTCGTGATAGGCTAAGCATAGAACAAGTTCAAAATTGAGTTTTTGGACTACCCTATTGTTGTGAATTTATCCACGAAATACCGCAAATATGATGAGCAGAAGTAAATTCCTTCAATTGCCAATTTTTGACCAACACCTGTGATGTGGTCTTTATGTAGCTAGACTAACTACTCTGTGGAATCTGTCAATCTCGGCGTTAGCGAACTCTTGTAAATTTTTAGTGAAAGCATATTCTTACCTGTACAAAGTGCCTGTCCCATGCCGCAGGATCTGTTGTGCAATACCTGTTTGCTGTAGGGTAAAACCCAACTTGACAGCATCCAAGTTCTCTGTTCTGTTTGTTCCAGAGTTTCCATTCCAGCCTAGCGCATTTGAGATGATTTCCTTGCTACAATCCGCGTCTTTAATCATCAGCCTATCAGTGTCACAACTTCACAACACGAGACTGACCTGTTGGGCAGCAGATGCTGACTTGCTGCGCCACGTGTTCATCTAATTGTGTCCCGTCTGGGCAGCACCAAATAGCTAGCCTGGAAGAATGTGTACCCTTGGAACTATCCGCCGCTAGTTGTAGGATTAAATAGAGGATACAGAACGAAGCCGCTTCTTGCGCCGCACTTTTTCGGCTTGCTTGTCGCAACGGTGATTTTAACTCTATCACTTTTCAAATCTTTAGTTGAGATGAATAAAATGAGGTACGCCTTTTTAGTGCTTTTCTGATTGCACGGCAGATCGATAGTGCCTCCAGAGGAGGCGTCGGTGGCCATATCGGTCCATGACTTGGCGTCTGGCTTTCGGTAAGCAAGCCGCAGGTTATAATTCGCCGATGAGTAAATCTTTGCCGTCTGCCCCGAGCCAATGGCTATTTTGAAGACCGAAATAGTGAACGGCGTGCTTGTGAGCGTTGCGGTCCGGTAGTGCCCGGTTTGTTGGGCCAGGGACTGGAACAACCCTTCCACTGGGCTTGTGTAAGAGATGCAAGGAGAGCAAAGAGAAGGAGCCGCAGCTTCATCATAGCAAAAGTTTCAAGAAAGTTGGTCTTCAAATTGTAGTGATTTCGATCTACTTGGCCTTTGAGACCTCTATGTAACGACGTCTGTACATGCTCCACATGAGATTTGAGCCGCTTCATTGCGGAGGTATGACATTCTCATTCAATCTAGGAGCTCCGCGCATTAAACTCATGTAGAAGAGACCAATGATGACTTGGGTATTCTCAGCCGCATCAATAGTCTGTGGTCCAGACTTCTAGGGCTGAAATTGCTTTTCCAGGATGGCGTCGCTCTTTGACCACGCCGTACCCATCACTCAAGCCAAACGTTCATGGTCACAGCACTACAGCTCAAGAGTGAGCTTCTTGCCAATGGTTTCCTAGGCCTAGTTCATTGAACCCAGTGACTTCTTGCTGAGTGGCGTTCTGCCCAGGACTTCGGTTCCGCTCCAGTGGTGATCGATGATCTGGGCTGTAATATAAATGCTGATGAAGTATATATGAGAACTGTTTGGCTTCTTCTTGTCCCTCTGGCCATCCTTAATATTATTTATGACCCGAAGGATGTTTTACAGAAGCTGCACAATTTTCTTATACAGGATTTCGAAACTAACCTCTTCTGGTCTAGTATCATCATCTGGGAATGTGCTTCTGGCTATGAGTTAAATGCCATTTGGTCAGCCCTGGAATTGATGCAGAACCCTTCTCATGTCTCTCTTTAATAATTCCCCAGAATATTCTTCAATATGGGAGTTCGCCGTCATATTCCAAAGTCTGACAGATATCTTTTTGTGCTGAACAAATCGTCGGCCTCGAGAAATGGAGTTTAGCTTCTGCCCATCTCCACCGCCCTCAGGACTCCTCTTTTGCCATTGCTCCATCTTTTCTCGTCAAACGCACGCGTGCGTGCGTAAAGTACCTTATCGCAATGCCAGTCGTAAGACGAATACCCGATAACAAAAGACGGTCCCGCACAGGCTGTATCCCCTGTCGAAGACGGCGAAGAAAATGTTAGTCAGTCGCTTCTCTCCCGGTGACATTGTCTAACATTTGGGCACAAGGTGATGAACAGAGACCTCAATGTGGCAGTTGTATCGGGAGGAATGTGACGTGCGAGTTCAAAGAGTGGACCTTTGTGCCAGGGGTGCGCTCATCACTGCGGAAAGATGGTAGCGTACAAGGAGACAATGGCGATGATGCTGAACCATCTTTGGTCAGTCCTGTTGTTTTCCACGAGTCAGTCCATCACTAACACTGTCTTCAGCCCATCCAAGATAGTCTGCTATCGTTCGTCGAGTCAAGTCCTGCTCCAGCCGAGCCAGTCTTTGAGAGCCCTATAGCCAGTGTTGCTCAAATAGAAAGACTTGGGTCTATTCACAACACGACAACAGATGTTCCCCAACCAATTCCATCGACCAATAACCATCAGCAACACGACGGGAACCAGATTCCCACGCCGTCAAGATGGAACGAAACAGTTCTATCAGAGCAGAACTCCTCAGAAAGACAAACAGCAATGCTTCGATTTCGATATCAAATAGTCCCCTGGCTAGACTCAAATGCTCCCAGATCAACCTTTGGCCCCAAGATTATGACATTAGCGGCAGAGAAGTCGACCATAATGGATATCATCATATGGGTCGCGATGCGTCGCAGTAGGAGGAGTCCGAGCTCCACTAGCCATGAAGGTGATGGTCACCTCGTTCAGCAGTTCCAGCATCGTTTATCCCTGGAGGATGCTTTCATCGCTAATATCGGACGGTCACTACTTGCTCTCGGTAACTTCTTTTATACTGGCCCATCTGAGTGGGCAAATCTGCACTCTGACTGTGTAGATGTGAGAGAACGGTGTCAGTTCTTTGAGAGTCAGGAAGAACCTCTCAAAACTCTTGATCGCTTTCACTTCAAGACAGGTACTTCATGGATGATCTGGTTGCCTTGTAAGAGACGAGCTGATTTTGCCCAACAGAGCTTGCTGCTTCCATTATCACGACCAAGTCCCCGTTACTACAGCCTTTAACTTTGATGACCGACGCGTTTCTTACCTCTGCCCTCATACTACCTAGTATCTACGACGACTGTCTAACGCATCTCACCGCGTGCTGCCACTTAATCTACGACGACATCATCCCGCTCTTCAACGGGATCGCGCCCGCACAATCACCAACTCACGAACCATACTCAATTGTATGGGCAACATGGTCTAAATTATGGGCACGATGTGTCCAATGGTTTCGTGACCGTCCTCCTGACATGGTTCCCTTGCTGGAAAGCCCTGAAGTTGATCATGCAACCTCAACCAATACCCCATTCACAGCAGACGTCTATTCGAGCGCCATTGCGGTTCAAGCAAACTTAGCGATTCATTTTTCAGCCCTTCTACTGCTCTCGTATAAACCACGCTTAGTCAAGTTATCGTCGATACCACATCGCTTAGTATCAAGGAGTTGGCACGCTCAAAAACTTGCCAAGTTAGCTCTCTGGAATAACTTTTCTGATCAATGGGATCCTGTCGTGGTTGCAACTGTTGTTCGTATAGCGCGAGATATGACATATCCATCTCAGCAGGAAGCATTGCTCTCCTGCTTCCAACGAATTGGGGATGCGACCAAGATCCCTCTACAGAGCGAGATTGCGCATCTGCAGCAATTTTGGTCTTCTTCTAGACATAGCAGCGCACCGATAAACGCGCATCCCTGACACTTTATTATAGCGAACCAGACAGGATAAGGCCATAAGAGTCGTAATAGATTAATTATTCTTCGTTACTTCGTTGATTACAACTCATCCTTCCACGGTATAGATACTTGCGCCCCCCTTCGCACGACTGTCTTTGATGACGCCCAGATTCCTGACTTGACAGCCTTCTCGATGTCGAACTGCTCCGACCGTTGCTCAGCGCCTGCAAGTTCAACTGCATAAGCACCGATGAATGTGTCGCCAGCCGCAGTCGTGTCCACAACTTCAACCTTCAGAGCAGGGATGAGACCCTTGGCACCTGTGTCGTTGGCGTAGTATGCACCTCTCCCACCCAGAGTAATCACAACGTTCCGCACTCCCCGAGCAAGGAAATCCGCCGCAGCCTTTTCAACGACTGAGATGTCCTCAAACTCGGACTCGTCCTTTTCTGACAGCAAAGCCGCTTCGGTCTCGTTGAGAATCAAGTGGGCTAGGCCTTGGTAGATCTCTGCTGTGAGCACTTGAGCGGGGGCGGGGTTGAGCAGAACGGGGGTATCTGTTGTCCTGGCGGCTTTGAGCGCCTGAATGACTGTGTCCAGAGGGATCTCGAGCTGCATGATAAGTAACGATGGTGTTGGACCAGGGATCTCGGCGAAGTGGCTTGGCTGAAGAGAACTGTTGGCACCCGGTGATAAGATGATGCGGTTTTGACCAGTTGGTTCATCCACAATGATCATGGCAATTCCGCTCTGGGACTCGGCACCTCCGTCCTTTTTCACAATGATAGAGTCGGTTCCAACACCATATGACTTCAGACTGTCAAGGAGTACGGAACCATAGGCATCAGCTCCTACGGCACCGATCATGGTAACATCAACGCTTGGATTCTTCAGGTCAGAAGTCCTCGAAAGCTTCGCACAAGCAACAGCTTGGTTGGCGCCCTTTCCACCGGGGAAGACATTGAACCGGCTCGAAGTTATTGTCTCACCGGGTAGGGGATGATGAGGAACATATGATACGAGGTCGATGTTCAGTGATCCTAGGACACTGATGACAGGTCTTGATGGCGCCATGGTGTTTATTTGGAGGATATGGATGTTTGTAGATAGTGAAAGAAGTGGCAGGGATCTTCTGAAAGACGGATACCTTTATACGGGCAGTGCATGGCCACTGAGTGTTGATGGTGAACTCCACCCGTTCTGGGCACGCTATTCTGAAAATGGGTGTGTTATGCGATGGCGGATAGACTACCACGAAGCATGTGAAGGGGGTCTAGTGTAATCATGCTTATTATTATGATATGTTACCGTTTCTCTGGGTTCTGGGTCCCTTGCTCGCTAAAATCCCTGTTCCAAGTCCTTACAGCGTCTTTAGCAGCGCGCCAACATCATAGCCCCATTCAGCCTCAAGATCAGTCAATCTCCACAAAGCTCCCCATCCAGTCGTCCTATCAATACTCTTCAACAACCTAGCAATCTGCTTCCTCTCATTAACATGTGAGAAAAGTTTTCCTGCTACGTAGAGTGGCTGTATAGAATTCACGAGACTTCCAGGATGGAGGTTTGCGCAAGATATTCCACAGACTTGTCGTGCATGCCACAGCGCCAAGCACTGAGAGTCCAAGTCATGGCGCATTTCCAGCATGAGAATACATGCAGTGTGGTAGATCTGATTACTCGAGATAGCTGCCCAGTGGGGGAAAAGCATGGCTGGGAAGATCTGTTTGTCGCCTGCTTCGACCATACTGATTTGCTTCATTGTTGTTGGGCGCTCGTCAAGCCAGTATTGAAGCTCGTTCCAGAGTTGTTGCCACTGGTCTTGAAACGGCCTGTCATCTTGGACATCTGCTCTTCCGAGTTCTAGACTCTGTGTTCTTCGGAATCTCAGATCGCAAACCTTTGTGCAGAGATATATGGCCCAGTTAGCTTGTATGTCAGGACAATCTCGGCTCCTTCGATGAAACATGTCTCGCACATATCGCTCGACTTGTTCAGATGATACCAACGACTCAGGTGGTGATGGAGTCCATTTGGACAAAGGAAGAACAGCTGTTTCTGTCCCATCGGATATAATTGCTCCGCACAACTCCATCCTGGCATAGCACCAGAAGACAGCCTGCGGTAGGCCACCGGAGAAACCATCAACTCCAAAGAACTCAAACAGTGATGCACAGCCCTCGACATGACGCTTCCAGTTCTTGGAACCGCCAGACATGAGTTCAAAAACAGCAAGAATACAAGCCGTAACAAGCATATTAGGGTCCTTGGCTTGTAATCCAGGACTCAACAGCCTAATACTCTCCTGATATAGCTCAAGACTATCACATCCCCCTTCCTGCGTTAATCCTCTCCGTTCCATCTGCCTGGACGAGAATGCAAGCATAGCATACAACAAAGCAGGGCTCTTCTGCGCCATAAGCGGAACGTGAATCTGGAAATGCTTATCCTCATCAAACTTGTCCAGGTACGGCGCACATTCTGTGACCCAGTTCTGAAGATAGCATACTAATCTATCATTGGGGACATTGACTGTTACGCTAGAGAGGTTGAGGGATGCGGTTGGTGGTGATGATGAGTCTGCCTCGGGTGTGACTGAAGCGCTAGGTGATAGGCCAGACAGACCCGCGAAGAGGACTGTGCGGAGCTCTTCCTGCAGTTCGATGAAGCGGGGGTCGAGGGAGAAGTCTTCTGATGGGAAGAAGGCCATTGTGAGGTGATGAGTGGAGTATGGAGAGCTAGGTTGATCGCCTATACAAGGCACGACGTGAGCGACATCAAGGAAGAATAAGACGATGAGTGCAAATACGGTCCCAAAGCGGAACTATAGCCTGTCCCTGCTCACTCTCAACTCATGTATTGTATGTATCAAATGTGACAGAAACAAGGCAATTTTCCAGAAGCCGGTGATCCCCGAAGGATCCATTCCAAGGTGGCCACACACCAATGGAAATTGCAATTGGCCAATCATGAAGTTGTTCAAAGTTTCGACGCTGGTGGACTAAGCCGCATTCGGGGGCCGTAGGCGACACAATTCTCAAGCCATGACTCGGTAACGTAACAACCGGAGAAAGCACGGCTCCATTTTCTAAGTAACTTGAGCTTCAGTTTGCGACAGAATTGCCCCAGAAAGCACAGACTGCGACAAGGTAAAGTTCCCCGCGTGAGTCTATGACTTTAAATCAGACTGTTTGTATGCTAATAGTGGCGATTGGGCCCGCTCACATGAACGTGCGATTCACCACGTGCGTCGCCGGTCAGTATCGTTCTGTCTAATTTCTGTTGAGGAAGAGTCTTTCGATACAAAAGCTGTACTCTGATATTGTCATTGAAATGGTCTGAAAGGTGTTATTTAATCTTGCAAGGCCCGATGGCATCGTCAACTTTGAATGATGTCATCGCCATCTCCTCACCTCAGCTGGCTAGTCAGCGTCGGGTTGTTCTGTGAACAGACGGTAGAAACCTTGCAAGAGATGATCTTTGCGTGTATACGATTACTGTATACGACAAATACAGATTTAGCTAGCGCCAGCCCTATAGATTATCTTCCGCGGTTGTCTTGGCGTTGGGGTGAGTCTTGATTGGATGCCCATATTTGTACCTATGCGTTACACCATACTTCATCACTCAGCAATTATCAAGCACGATGATATAGGCAGATAGATTGAGAAACGTCCAGAATGATCATAATGCATAGCGTGGTATCTAAATTACAACCTCGTCATCACCATAACATCACATCCCCGCTCTAGAGTCCAGACTAATCTATCATGACGAGCCATCTCCCATTCAGAGAGCCTCAACATGCTTCTCACCCTCCTTCTCAAAAGAAGTCTTTCGTCCCGCAGCGGAACCCATAAGTCCCACTTCGGCTTGAGCCTCACGGAGCAACTCAGCGTCCTGTTCACCAGCACGGCTCTTGAAGACGCGGTCCATCTCCTCAAGAGAAGCATTCTTGGTCTCAGGCAAAAAGAACCAGACCCAGAGAATACCGACAAAGAGGAAGACAGAGAAAAAGATGTAGGTTCCCCACTCCCAAGACTCGAGCATGGGAGGGACGAAGAAGGCGATGGCGAAGTTGTTGACCCAGTTGCTGGAGGCACCGATGGAAGCTCCCTTGGCGCGGATGGAGAGGGGGAAGATCTCGGAGACGAGGGTCCAGGAGACGGGACCCCATGTAGCGCCAAAGCCAGCAATATAAACCCAGATGAGAGCTGATATTATGTTAACAAAGATTAAAGGTTAATAATCGAAGCATTGAACTTACCAACTGCAGTCCAACCAGCAGCGACGTGGTTAGGCCAGTCATGGCGGAACTTGGCGACGATGATACCAACAGTGATCATACTGGCACCCATGACCACAGATCCGATCAACAGAAGAGGTTTGCGACCAACGCGGTCAATGATCAGCTGTGAAAGGCAAAGTTAGCATACATTCAGGGCATCGAGTAATTGAGCGGCTTACCATAGAAGGAATGGTGCTGATGAGGAAGACAACGCCAGTAACACCAGTAGCAAGAAGAGCAATAGTTCCTCCAGTAAGGCCCAGGCTGATGAAAACATTGGAAGCGTAATAGATGATAGCATCAATACCAGACCATTGCTGGAAGAACATGATAAGCCAAGCAGTGCAGACACGCTTGAGGTTATCCATCGATCGGAAGCAAGTCACATATTGAGCAATCTGCTGCATGAAGCGGCTCTTGTTCCTCTCGGCAAGGTGAGGAAAGTCCCTAGCGAAGACCTTTTGCTCAAAGACTGCTTCAGCTTTGATCTCGAGGTACTCAACCTGGACAGCGTCGTCGTCGATGGGTAGCTTTCGCATCCAGGCAAGAGTAGACTTGGCTTCCTCGTCGCGGCCAACCTTGACGAGCCATCGGGGAGAGAAGGGCATGAACCAGATGCCGACAGCAAGCATAGCAGCGGGAATTCCCTGGATGATAGAGGGAAGACGCCAGGCGAGGTCGGACTGAGAGTCGCCTGTACCGCCGATGTAGTTACTTCCATAACCGCACCAGAACGAAAGCATAATGCCCAGAATAGTCGCAAGCTGATAGAACGACACAAGAAGGCCTCTCATCTCAGGTGACGAAAGCTCAGCGTTGTACAGAGGTCCGACACCACTGAAAAGACCAACACCAACACCAGTCAAAAATCGGCCAGCATAGAGAAGCTGGGGGTTTCCTGCAGTGGCACCGACGTAAAGATAACTGCCGAAAACGACCCATAAGCACGCGATAAACATGGTGTACTTTCGCGAGATAAGTTCGCTAGAAACACCGGCTGATAGAGATCCAAGAATACCGCCTAGTTGGAGGATAGATGTGAGCCATCCCGTCGCAGAGGATGACTCAACGACAGAGGGGAAGTTCTTTGTGAAGCGGGTCATGACGAGGGATTGACCCAAGACACCCTGTTGGTAACCATACTCAAAACCACCGAGTCTATAACTCAGTCAATAAACCACTTACACATGTGAAGTAAGGAGTACTCACGAAGCGAAAAAGGCAATGAAGACGACCTTGGGGTTCTCCCGAATAGACTTCCAGATAGTCTTCTTGGGAGCTGTAGGCTCCAAGGTATAAGGGCAGTCCGAGGTAGACATGGTGAAGTGAGGACGAAGCTGTGGGGGAGGTTGAAGTGATGAAATCTGGGGTATGGGGAGAGAGTCCGAGTCTTTTAAACATTTTTGTACCCCAGGCAATTGGACTGGGGGATCTAATTTTCTGGAGTTGACTCCGTGCTACGTACTTACGTACGTTATGGGCGACAAAGTGGTAGGCTAAGACCCCTCGTTTGGGAATGGTGTGGGTTTTGGTCTGACCACCACCGGCGAGCGAGTGCCGGAGGCTCGTGAGAATTGGGGTGGTGACATCTTCAATTGGGGACTAATCACCAGAATGTATCAGATATTGAGGCTCCCTTGAATTGGCATCTTTGAACCTTCAACAGATGCTCCTCCATTGCGTCGTCGTCGACTACAGTTGATGAGCGCTACAAGTGTAATCAACGGCTTACCACCACGATACTACTCCAACATCATCACATCCATCAGACATGAGATGAGACACCTTCAACTATTGCACCTTCAAACAGTCCAAGTGGACTTCCGAATTGGCATTGGTCATTGTTTTACCCAAAAGGGGGGTTCTTCGCGCTGGCGACTGGGTTTAGGCTACGCGCCCACGGTTCGTCAGAGGAACCTGGGGCCCCGCGTAAAAATTTCTAGCTGTCGCGTGTCCCCCATTCCAGTGGGTCGCGAAAACTTGGAGCAGCAAGTATAGGTACTTCAATAACGTCTTCATCTAGTGCGCGCTTGGGGTAGCTGGTACCAGCGCTACGAGGTTCTAGAATTCTCCAAGTCAGAGCTCATGGGTTTGACTACCCTGCATCACCGTATTTTCGTATAATTTACATCGTGATATGAGGCTATCCAGAGATAATGGATCAATTGAGTGAAGCCTACATCGAACTAGTAAGATCATTGGTATTATCTTGCAAAGCTATTGGAAGAAGGGTCTACAAGCACGCCGAAGGGAAAGCCTCAGCGTAGAACGGTGCTTCCGAAAAAAAGCTGTGAGATAAAACGTCACTGATCAAATTTTGGAGTTCCAAACCTTTGTGTGCCGTTCTTCCAGTGTCGAGTTATTGCCAGTTACATATCTGACCAAATCCAATACCAAATGTAACTGCGTGCTAAAGTACATCAAATTCATTTTACGGTATACAATAAGTGCTGGATAGATTCTTGAGGTGTAACTACCAATTTTATTTGTCTTATCAACGCGACGGGATAAGAAAACAGCAGGCACCGAAAAGGTAGGTATTGAAGCTACGCCAAGCTTCCTCTGTTAATCTGGTAGAATATGAGGCCTCCTAAAAGTACCCGCGTGCCAAAGAGCGACAGTCAATTGATTTGCACTCGAGAGGCATCACAGGAAACCAAATGCTTGGCAGACGCGGCTGGGCTGATATCACGACGATATCAAGGGGCATGATCGCGCTATAATAGAATATGGAGGGCCTGGCATTTAGAATCATTGTATTCAGCACTGAAAGAGTGCATAGCTTATCGAACGCGCCTAGACAGGCTGATGCAGAAGGCAAAATGACGCGTCTCTCGACATGTGGAGTGGGGGAACGCGTCGGGTGAATACACTCACTACTCACTGGCCGGCACATCCTTTCTAGCAGGATCGATCTTCGCCATCCATTTTATCACTGGAATCATTTGACAAATCATAGCGTGACACTTGGGTCCATCTATTTCTGCTCCTCTGCACGGTTCTCTGAGCTGAGAGTATATCTCTGGAGCCTTGACCCTGTGTTCCGAACAGACAAGATCAATAGGGAATTATACAAACACCGTAGCTTGAGGTGATGCAGAGAAAATACCGAAGACATATTAACCAAAAAGCCAAGAAGTAGCGGCTATTTGAGCGACAAGGTCAATCACCGGATACACCCTCTCGACTGTAGCAATGGCGACGATCCCATAGCCGCCAGCGGGTCTCCCCCACAATCTGATTCCCCAGATTCTCCCCCTCATCACTAAGCTTATCTTTCGCTACCCATGTTAAGCATAACACTTCCTACTGGACAATTCCCTCCTGGGATTGTCACTAATTGCCCTCTTCGTCCAGAATGATGGCTTGACCCGGTATCCGATACTGTTCGTCCGTCATCCGATGCACTATCGAATTCCCCCCCACTCTTGGCATTCTCGGCACGCTTCAAGATTCGACATTGCGTTTACCAGAGCCATTATTAAATGGCTCTCTTCTCCCTGATCGACAGTTATTCTTTTTGTCGCATTCATTTTCAGGACATCTGTGAAACTGTACATCACCATGGCGGCAAGAGATTCTGATGCAGAGAGGGGCAATGGAAAGGAGCCTTGGAGCAAGGAATATGAGCATGCAGATGCCCATGACGCTGCTGCGAGAGGACATCTTGCCACCGACGAGTAAGCTGCTTGCCCCTATGTTCGAGCTCTATTAACGGTGCCAGGCATGGAAACCCCATTGCAACTTTCGACGCAGAGGCTGAGAAGAAGCTCCGTCGTAAGCTAGACTGGTACATCATGCCATCAGTCACTATCTTGTACTTGATGTGTTTTGTCGATCGCGCCAATATTGGTAATGCTAGATTGGCTGGTCTCGAGGAAGATCTTGGTCTTGCTGGCTATGACTACAACCTGTTGCTGACCGTCTTTTACATCGTATGTACTACCCCCTGACTTGAAGCACCTCACCCTAATATATATCTACCTTTATAGTCTTACATCGTCTTCGAACTCCCCCTCAACATGGCCTGCAAATGGATTGGACCCGGCTGGTTCATCCCGGCTACCTCAGTAGCATTCGGCGTCGCCTCCCTTGGAACCGCTTTCGTTCACACCATGGGCCAAGCTTGTGCCGTGCGCTTCATCCTCGGCATCTTCGAAGCAGGCATGCTGCCCGGTATCGCATACTACCTCAGCCGCTGGTACAGACGCAGCGAACTTGCCTTCCGTTTGGCTATATATGTCGCCATGGGTTCTTTCGGTGGAGCTTTCGGCGGTCTTTTGGCTTCTGGTATTCTGAAGCTGGATAGCTTTGGCTCATTGACGAGATGGCGAATGATCTTTGCCATTGAGGGTATCTGTACTATCGGTCTGGCGCTCATCGCATTCTTTACCATGACGGATCGACCTAGCACTGCGCGATGGTTGTCAGAAGAAGAGAAGGACCTGGCTATTGCGCGTATCAAGTCTGAGCGTGTTGGTGCCACCGAAGTCCTTGAGAAGTTTTCCTGGAAACTGGCACGCCGGGGTATCAGCTCGCCTGTTACCATCGGAACTTCCACCATCTTTCTGTTCACCAACATCACCGTACAGGGCCTTGCTTTCTTCGCACCTACGATTGTGAGGACCATCTACCCCAACCATTCTGTCGTTCAACAGCAATTGCGTACTGTGCCGCCTTATATCGTCGGTACCCTTTGTACTGTTACCATCAGCTTCCTGTCGACTCGCATTGATAAGCGAAATATCTTTATCAACTTGTCACAGCTTCCAGTCATCGCGGGATACATCATGTTCCTTAGCACCACGAACCGTAAGTTCAAAACTCAGTCGATCCCGGTAACTTAACTAACTCACCTCAGCTTATGTGCGCTACGCTGGCACGTTCCTCATCTGCGCAGGCACCTTCGCCAACGGCGCTCTATCCAATGCTCAAGTATCAGCCAACCTGGTCAGCGACACAGCACGCGCTTCAGGAATTGGCCTGAACGTCATGCTTGGTAACATTGGAGGATTGATCTCGACATGGTGCTTTTTGCCCTTCGATGGACCAAATTATCCAATCGGAAATGGTCTCAACCTTGGCGCGTGCTCGTCTATCTTTCTTCTCACTATTGTGCTGCAAGTTTACATGACTTGGGATAACAGAAGGAGAGCTGCGATTGAGGTCGGGCAGGCTCTGGCTGGGAAGACTGATGCTGAGATTCGTGCTATGGATTGGAAGCATCCTGGATTTATGTGGAGGCCTTAGAATAGTTGTGCGGCCATCACGGATTGGGAAGTTCGTAGACGTAAATGTTGCTTCTCCCCCTTTATCAGAAATAAGATATCTTCTGCATTGATCTGGATATGAATCACTTGCTTTCTTTCACTGTGCTATCGTTGGTGATATAGACTTTGCACGGTCTCGCTCCACCATCGACTTCTCGGAACTCCGAGTCGGAGCGACGTGGTTCTTTCTGCTACTGATTTCCCTTGGACAATTTCTTTAATTAAAGTATGGGAAATGCCATTTTTGCCATGCCCCTGCATTCTTCCATAAGAAACCAGCATGCGCGGGGAATGCCGTTGTGGTGGTAATGTGAGCATCGTAAATCTTGACGAGCAGCAACCAAGTGCAAAGGTTCTTCTTTCAGGATATAAGACAGTAAGATAATGCCTTTCCGAATTGTTTACGGAAGATTATTGTTTGGCAGCTATGTAAGGCTGTGTTTCAAGGTTCCCGATTATATTTTCAGCTCGGGACCGCAGATCCCAATAGCCTTTATCCAACTACTTTAATCGTGTCCTTGGCATAAAGCCTGTCACGCGCGATTCCGGATTACGGTACTTACGGACTGTTTAGGTTAAGAACGTAAGAACGATGGAAACTCAATCACTGCCGCACCTTAACTCGGCGTAACGGATTACTCCGCCGCCTGACGCATCTCTCTCGAGACCAATAAGCCGACACGTTGTCCCAATCACTCAATGAACTATATGGGATTCCTGAGGCATTGAGATCAACACGTTGGACATAGATAGCGATCTTCAATACTTAGCTATTCTCGATATTGATTACCGTCCGATTGTTCTACGCTCCCACGCGTTGCATGAAAGGAGTGTGAGTGACTCGATCACTCAGAATGCCTGGAGCTATAGGGGCCTCATCTGACCAAAAACTCTGGTCTCACCAGAGTTCTTGTTGCAGCATGTCATTTGAATGCCGAGACAGGACATCTCAAGGCAATGCGGCTTGCGTACAGACACCAGCTTAGCATGAGCCTGCCGTTTCAACGGATGCTGGCATTGCCCTGCATCAAGGTTCGGCAACTTACCCAGCCGACGGCATTCATCCAGTTTAGTAAGCCCTACAAAGATCTAGGTAAGCTTATTGGGCTCTTGATTGGGTGATCCCGGGAGCTTGAGTTGAACCTATTTTTGTAGTACCTTATCCTCAGGGAAGATTACGCTCACTGGGCTGAGTGGCTTGGAAACTTAGCGGTTTATCATGTGCTTGGGCGGGGGATGACTGCAGTAACGATCTCGCATAAGAAGGCGCTCCATCCAGGAGACGAGTGGTAGAGCTGATTAATCGCCCTCTCTGCCATTCTTTGCACACAAAGTACATACCATCACATTGGTGACCTGTGATCCGCAACATGAAATCTCTTACCAGTATCGCTATCGCAGCGGCCTTAGCCCTTTGTAAGCAATAAGTAGCCCTATAAATAAGGGCAGCGGCTTAACAACCCTTACTTAGGCGCCGGCAGTTCCTCAGCATCTCCCACCTCGTACTGCAACGGCAAATCCAACAGGATCTGCTACACTTGGGCCGTCCCATCCTCAACATCCTCATCTGACTCCGTTCACTTGTTCATCCGTATACAAGCGCCTGTCGAATACCAATGGGTCGGTCTCGGCACAGGTGATAAGATGAGTGGCTCCACCATGTTCGTCATCTACCAAGATGGCACTGGTAAAGTCACCTTGAGCACGAGGATGGGTCATGGCCATGAGATGCTGGAGCACAGCCGCATGCGCTCTGTGAGACTTTTAGAGGATATTGGTGTCGTGAACAAGACAATGGTAGCGAACATCCATTGTGGCGATCTCGGAAACATGCGCTTCAAGGGCTCGAATCATTGGATCAGTGCTTGGAAGACTGGAAGTTCTTTGCATACTTCTGACATTGATGCTGATATCCAAGAACACGAAGGACACAACAGCTTCACCGTTGACTTCTCTGAAGCTGTCGTAAGTTCCAATCGTAATCCTTTCATTTTCATGACGACTGCTACACCGAGTGGTGCAGCGACCAGTGGCGGTAAAGAAGGCAATACTAGCACTATTCACGGCATCATCATGTCAGCGGTTTTTCTACTGGGCTACCCTCTTGGATCGCTGTTCATGTCTATAATCGGAAAGTGGTTTATTCACGCGACGTGGCAGATGATCGTCTTTATCGGCATGTGGGCTGGGTTTGTCGCTGGCAAGTTGGTTGCCGACCGTACCAGTGATGTGAGTAGCCAAGTCTATGTTCTGGAAATACTGACTAACTCTTGATCAGTGGTTAAACGCTCCACATGCCATCATCGGCACAGTCGTTTGCGGTTTGATGGCCATCCAGCCGATCTTGGGATGGCTTCATCATAGGAACTTCACTAAGTATCAGCGACGAACAGGCATCAGTCACGCTCACATTTGGTACGGCCGAGCTCTAATGATCCTTGGAATTGTCAACGGTGGGCTCGGTCTACAGCTTGCTGGTGCCTCCATCAAGCTTATTATTGGCTATGGCGTGGTTGGTTTGATGAAATTCTTGATGTACACCGCTGGGGCTGTTCGTAAGATGCTGAGAGGGTCGAAGAAGCATCAACATGAGCCTCTAAAGTACAATGGCTCTTATAGTGCGGTGGCTTTGCTTTGACCGGCAGCTTTGGATCCTATCTTCGTGTCTCATTCTTGATAGCACCGACTATGATCACATTGGACATGCCTCCGTGGGGCACATCATGAAGCCCTTATCAGATAAGCCAATCTTTGGAATGACCGGTCTCTAATTGGTCCAGTAACACTCTTGTCCAGTCTACATGACCTGCATCAAGCCTAGTCCCCAGAACACGGCGTCAATTGCCGAGCCCCGTCGGTCTAAGGCCTCCGCGCACCGGAAATCATGACTCTTCTCCGCCCTGAAAAATGTCGAAATGAGTGCCAAGCTGTGTATCAGATCCACTGCGGTCTTTATCTGCCGATTGTTCAGATGATCCGATCTTTTGTAGAAAAAGGCGCGCCCTTGCTCTTAAGTCTACGCCCTGGCGCAACAGGTTTTATCGTGTGCGGGGAAGCACATTCACTACCGATTTGACGGACTGACAAGGGTTTGATTGACCAGTTGCATCGCTTAAAGAACCTTGGTATCTGACGTAGTTCATTCGCTTGGCTTGAGAACGACTTCCTTCATCTCAAGACAATTCTGGGCATGGCTATACTTCCAATTGCGGCAGCTGTAGTCGCTGTCGTGCTCTTCGTCAAGCACATCTTCCTCGATCCCCTCATCCTCAGTCCTCTCCGCCACGTCCCCGGACCCAAATCCTTCGCCGCGACAAAATGGCGTCTCGCCTACGAAGATTGGAAAGGAACGCGAACTCGCACAATTTTTAAACTCCACCAACAATACGGACCCGTTGTGCGCATTGGCCCTCATGAGGTCTCTTTCAACAGCCTCTCAGCTCTGCGAACCATCTACGGACCTGGAAGCCGATACGGCCGAACCGCTTTCTATCGCATGTTTGATGTCTATGGCGAGCAGAATCTGTTCACATTTCATTCTCCCAAGGAGCACGGTGATAGGAAGAAGCTGCTGTCGCACGCTTATTCCAAGTCGGTTGTTCTCAAGCCGCCGACCGCGAAAGTGGTTGAGAGGAGGGTTCGTCAGTACCTGGATCTGATTGAAGCCGAGCCTGAGAACGTCAGTGAGATTTTCAGCACTCTGCACTATTACTCACTGGACAACATAACCGCTTTTGTTTATGGAAAGTATGGCCAGACTGCAGCGATTCGAGGCTCAAAGATTCATCGGGAACTCATCGCTGATATTCTGCATCCCTCTCGTCGAAAGCTTTCTTGGTCTATCGTGCATCTCAAGACTTTGACTCAATGGCTGTATCGCCAGTCAGGATTGATGGGACAGCTTGTCAAGCCGGTTCTTCCGATGCAGCAGCCTACTACATACACCGGTATCCGAGGATATGCTCTGCGGGCTTTTGAGGCTTTCCGAGCTGATGTGGAGAAGATCACTCATTCAGAGGGTAAGTAGTATTTGTGACTTCTGTTTGCAGACAGCTGACAAAGGCGGAAGATGAACATGTTTCGATTGTGGAAAATCTCTGGCAACATCATGAATCTCAGAAACCCGGCGGACTGCGTGATTTGCAGATGGCATCCGAATGCGCTGACCACTTCCTCGCTGGCATCGACACCACTAGCGACACCCTGATGTTCCTTATTTGGGCACTCTCACTTCCAGGCAACGAGAAATACCAGGAAAAGCTGCGAGAGGAAGTCATGGCCATTTCAGACGATGGACTGAACCAATGGGGCAACCCAAGAGCCGAAGCAAGTGATCGATGCACATATATCAATGCCGTCATCAAGGAGACCCTGCGACTCTATGCTCCTTTGCCAAGCACTGAACCTCGCTCGATCGAGACTGATTCGGTTATTGATGAATATACCATTCCTGGCAACACTGTTGTCGGCATGTCGCCTTGGATCATGCATCGCAACGAGTCGGTATTCAAGGATCCCTTGGTCTTTAACCCTGATCGATGGCTTGGACCTGATGTAGCGGAGCTGAACCGATGGTTCTGGGGATTCTCAAGTGGAGGGCGAATGTGCGTTGGAATGCAGTAAGTTGCTTCTCGTTCGTCAATTTCTCCAAAACCTCAATGTCTAATGTGATGCAGTCTTGCTATGGCTGAAATGACTACACTCACAGCCACCATGTACCGACAGTTCAGAACGACGATTGCTCCAGGGTTTGAAGATACTACGCCTGCTATTACAGCTCGCGTCGAGACTTTCTACGATGATCGATTCCCCAAGGTTCAGGTTGGTCTTCTCTTCATTCTAACTATCATGGCGTGTGTCTGACTAGCTATAGGAATCTAAATGTCTGATCAAGTTTACGAAGTTGAAGGACTGAGAAGGGGTTGTTCATTTGTGAGAGAGCTTCATCTTGTTGAGACACGTTTCTGTCTTGAACTGGTGAAGAGAATATCCGGGGACCATGATCAACATACCCCAGCAACTAAAAGGACACGTACGACATGATATCATGAAATATTTTTCGATTTTCTGAACGCCGTACCTAAATCCATACAATTAAGAATCTGATGATCGACAACGACAATTCAAAAGATAAAGCAAATCTCAAATGCGAGTCGATAGGATTACAGGCCAACCCCCCTGAATCTCATTTCCACAACCCCACTAATGGTCAGAATACAGGGGAGGCTGTTGGTGCCAGCGACGCCACCTTCAATAGCTCAACAGAACTAAATGATTTATCGACCAAGCTAAGCTACACTGTTTTCACCACCGCGAATGGTTGGATAGTGACGACAGTCACTTGTACGTGGAACAGGCTGGGCGAGCTGCATGGCCGAGTGTCCAGGTCGCGGGAGTGTGCAATGGCCTGACCTTCCTGGCCGATGATGCTATATTGGTCGAGAGCGACGCATCTGATTAGATTAAACGATTGTTATGTTTTGGATTGCATTTCCACTCAAGCCAAGAGCTTCTTAATGATATATATCTGTAACCAAAAGCAAACTGCGTCTCACCACGTTGTAGATCCACGAGCATTGAAATTTCGTTCACATCCTCCACAAAGCCTGGAGAGTATGCTGGTCCGAGACTCAAGTCAGCAGCGCCACTTTCAATAGTTTTACGATAAAACAATTTCCAGCTGCACTTGGCCTACCAACGCTTTAAAAGGAAAAAAAAAAAAAAAAAAAGAAAAAGGTTTAGTCTGCGGAGTTAATCTGTGAGAATGAAGCTAATCTAGCGTGAGCCCTTATGCTTACTTACGCCCCTTTCCCCAGTTATTGCAACTGGTTCTCCTCTGTTCTGTCTTCTTTCTCTCGTCGTTGTACACATTATCCCTGTCCGAAATCGTGTTTAGGAGACTTACGTACCCATTCGCTCAGCTTTTGACAATGTATAATGTGACTTCAGCCTCACCATGCAAGCCTTCTTAAATATCCTATTCTGTCACATCTGTCAGAGCAACTAGCTCTGGTGAGCTAGAGACGACCAGTGTATACATATCGTCGACAATCTTAACGACGACAGAGTCTGCCCTCTCTACAACCTTCTCCTCTACGATCCTTTCCGTAGAGGCCAAGTCTGTCACTTTGTCTCTTGGCGATGCTGTCTCGATAGAAGGGGAGGAATCGCAGTATGGATTTGCATGTATGGAACTATTACACATCTCATTCAACACCACAATAGCATAAGATCGATAGAAATTACTTGCAATTTGGCATCGAATAATGTTCCATGGAATCTGACATTGCTTCATCGCATGTCAGCATGCAGTGAACGGTCAATCGGACACTAAAGAACATTTACCGTAATTGACAGCTAAACCAAATATATTAAGATACTCAACTATTACCCGCCGCAGAACAAAATATTGAAGTATAACGGCATGTCGCTCGTTGAAAACACTCTCAATCAGCTAGGCACATGCTTAACAGCAACAGAATACCCAGGTGCGTTGCTGGAATAGTCGAAACCCGTTCCAATCAGAATACACAAACGGTTTCCAGTCGCGAACTGGGCGTAATTACAAGTAGAGAGCTGACCACAAGCCTTGATGCACTTCTCCATCGTGCTATCTACCAAGTACTCGAGGTCTTCGTAACTATCCCACCTCCAGTTGCATCTGAGCTCATATTCGGTTCCGTCGTCTGCGACGTAGGGGTTGTCGAGATCAGCACATTCAGGTGCAGGGGATTCGGAAGCTGCAGAGGTGGTCATGGCAGCGGTTGTCGTTGTAACGGTAGTGGGAAGGTCTTGGCTGGTGGTTGTGAAGAGTGTAGTGGTGTCAGACTCGATGGCTGCTGAAGTCTCGGACATAGAGAGGATGGTGGTGGTGGACACATCAGACTCAGCGGATGTCGCGGTAGTAGTCTCAGTCATAAGATGAGCGGAAGTACTAGCCGTAGTCACTGATTCAACGCTGCTTGCGATGGTAGTAGTGGCCTCACTCGAAGTAGCTGATGATGAAGGACGGCATGGTCCAGCGTTGACGCCTGCAAAGGCAATGAATGCAACCGCCAATGAGTTTGGAAAAATCATGGTAATGAAAGACTAAGGTGAGTATACCAAGCAAAGAAAGAGTGAATATCGGTGGAAAGTCTACTACGTACTCAAGGCCCTTACTTATACCCGATCAATTACCACCGACATAAATTGCACTTTTCTTCTTTTGTTATTGCCCTGAACTATTGATGCGCTATTTGGCGGAATATCGTTTTTTGTGATCAAAAGATCCACTGTGGCCTTTGGCCAGCCAGGGCCCTGGCTTAGTGGAGATTTTGCGGCTGAAGACTACCCCTGAAATCCACTGAGCTATTTGCATAATCATAGAACCAAGTCAAAGTACTCGAACGCTCATACAAATCGGGCTTGTCTGACGATCATCATAATGGCCAGGGGACCACCTGCTTGCGTGGCATCAAGAGTGCCGGTGTCAAGACTCTGCAGCAATGGATTGATGGTAAGAGGCTCTCTTGAATCACAGTGAGGCCGAGGACGCAAGCTGGTCTTGTTCGAAAGTCAATCCAGAGCGACGATGAGAAAGAACCCCAAGGCCGACATCGAAAGCCTGCAAGGCACTAGTGTCAACGACTAGAGACCAACTCGACAACTCCATTCTCAAGGCCCACGATCAAGGTATCAAGCTTCTCGTCTCCATTCACACCCACAACAGAATCAAGAACAACAGCAATTTCTATGGTCAATGGCACGGCACTGGCGACTTTTATACCAACAGCAAAGCTATTAGCCAGTTCAAAGATCGCTTTGTTCATGTTCTTGCGCATAAACACCACGACACAGACAAAACGTGGGCCCAGAACGAAGCTATGCGTCCGCAGGTACGGAGATTCTCATACTCAGGCAGTGTGACGCGCTTGATTGACTCTCTGACCGTATAGGGAAACCCACAAGCATTGGATTTATGGCAGTACACCATGGCCAAAAGCATTAAACAGAGCCTCAATGGAAACTTGAAGATCCTCGCCACGACCGGCTACGGCGCTTACCTAGACAACTTTCCCCTCGATTCGTATCTCACTTGCGATAGTCTCAACGTCCTTGCCATCCACGCCTACGGCGTCGCCGAGCTTACAGCCTCCAGACTGAATGCATTCTTTGATGAGGCAAATTGAAACTCTAGCAATAGGCATGGGTGACTCCGAATGGCACGCCCTTCTAAATAAAGCTTCCAAAGGTCGAAGTCTTTCTCCGATTCCTTAGCTCTTCCATCGCATGTCAGCCCGATGCCAACGAGAGAGAAACACGAGTTCATGGGCCCCATGCATTTCTGAGGCGGTCATGTAATTAGTTTGCTCTCAATCATTATGTTCACGAACGTAGTTTCCCAGGCTCAACTTTGCTCCAGAACCCGGGAATACACCGATAGTGTACTGGTGCACTCACAACGTAAAGATTCTTGAAGCGATTGATATCAATTGTAACTCATATCAGAAGTACTGTTCTTACAACAAGTTTTTTCAGATAAGTGGTATTGGCGTTCGCGTGACAATGATAGAGCAACACTCAAGACAGTTTGCCGCAGTTGATGTGTAGCTACTGGAAGCCTAGCAAACATTGGGGCTTTCGGCTAAAGGAGCATTCCTTTGGTCTGCATCATCCTCTAATTACGATGGAGATAAACATTGCGTTATGTCAACTTTATGATTGGAGCCATTGGTTCTTTGGTGTCGCCTGATTGTCAGCCCTGGGCTTACCATGAGTGCCCGATCTGCAGGGAAGCGTGGCATTATCTCTCGTAAGGTTATGGTGAAAGAAGGAGAGTGCATCTGGAGAATGTTCCAGGTTTTCTAGGACTCACCTCTTATTTGAGTCATAACTAAATTAGAAATCCTTATGTAAATATCTCCTAGCTTTAGTATAGTTCTGGAAGGGCACTTCCTAAATTCCATAGAGTTCTTGGCCAAGGTTCCTCAACATGCACAATAACATGCAGAAAAGCCACCAGACACATGATCGCACTACTATTAACATCTCTTTATATAGCTTCCATGTTTTGGAACAGTTTCTTTCGCCCTGTACATTCCCAGATTGGCAATAGTGTGATTCCTGACGGTCATGGAAGTTTCACATTCTGATTACACTACAATTTATAAAACATAGAAGGTATCCTGTCCGAGAAAACGCCCCGCTTGATAAAGCTTTTGCCTTAGATATTACACCTTCGAAATGTACTTATAGCACCGAACACCTCTACCGGAAAGCCTCCTCCAAAACTTCAGGACCTACGGACCGCAGAAGCATATCCAACGTAGCCTGCCATGAAGGTTCCATGAATTTCGACATTATCTTCACCCGCTTCGCCGCGCTGTCGACACCCTCCTTCTCCCTCAGAACATCCGCTCTCTCAGCATCAAGCTGTCCGAGTCTCTTAGTAACAAGTGCAATCTCATGATCGGTCTTGTGTATTCCAGCGATACTCTTATCGAGCTGGCTTTTGACGATGATGTATACCTCCTTGTGCTCAAGAATAGTCTGTTTCCGCTTGTTGATGAAGGTGCGTAGCTCAGCATCCTCGGGGTTCTTCTGGTAAACTTCTTCAAGACCTCTGAGCGTTGTGTTTTCGTTCGCTGTGGATTTCTCAACGTCTTTGAGGGCGTCTTCGGCTTTCTTTTGGTCGTTTGTGTACTCATTCTTCTTATGGAAAAGACTGGTCTGAACGGCAGAGAGCCTGCGATGCTCGTCGTTGATGTCGGCTAATAGCTCTTCAAACTTGTGCACAACTGGCTTTATGGCATCGGAAGCATTTCTCAAGCTTTCTTTGAACTCGTCTCCAGAGGGCTATAGATGGTTAGATTGTAGTAGAGAAAGTTAGAAAGGAATGTTCTCACCAAAAGTGCGTCCCAATTGATTGACTTTTGGAGCGGATGCAGTGTAACATAGGATGTCCTTTGCCTCTTTACTCCAGATCGTGAGGCGTTGGCTGGGGTATTATTCGCATAGAATGCTGTTGGTGATGATTCAGCCGGGCGCTTATTGCCCTGAGATGGAGCCATATGATGAGACGTCGATTGGTCACTGCTCGTCAATTGGTTGTAAGCCCCTCGAGGAGCCACAGGGTTGGACGCCGACGACCAGTTGCCTGATTGCTGCTGGGGAGTCTGAGAGGTAGTACTGGTGCGGGGCGGCGCCAATGGCTGAGAGCTGGCTTGTGTGCGGGGAGTCGCGGAACTCTGAGGATGTGACGTGGATGCTGAAGCCGATGGCTGGCTATTGGATCGTTGGAGTTGCATTGAATTTTTAGTACCAGGGATTGGGGGAAGAGGCACTGCTGTACGTGATTGTGGGTGAGGTGTCACAAAATTCTGCATTGCGTTTGCAGGAGAGGCAGTTGGTGTAGGTTGTTGAGGGGGACGCATATCGTGCTGAGAAGTTCCAGATTTGGGCACCGGTACTTGAGAACTTGGTGTTTGTTGTTGCGAACCCGGTGGACTCCTGACAACGAGAGTAGCAGACGTGTACTCTGCTGAGCCGCTGCTTTGGCGAACAGAGCTTCTAGGTGTATCTGATACTAAGCGAGATGGCTGTTGGATACTGCGCCGCGGACGGCTTGAGGCTGCTGATGCAGAGTTGGGTGTTGAGGTTTTGTGATCAGGTTCAGAAAGACCGTTTGGCTGTGCAGGCTCTGGACTGTCGTTGATCATGAAGCCATCACCACCTGGATCCACCACTGTTTCCTCATCTGTCTCGTCGTCTTCGATCTCGAGGATTTCTCTGGTTTCTCTGGCTAGTGAACGGCGTCGTTCTCGAGGCGGACTCTGTCTCTTTGGGCTCTGTTTCTTTGGCGCAGCCCAGTCGAGGTCGTTCTCGTCCTCTTGCTCCTCTTGCTCCTCCTCTTCCTCTTCTTGTTCTTCAGCGTCACCATCCTCAACTTGCCCCGGGCCATCGTGCTGTTTTTCATTCTCCTCCTCGTCCTCTTCAACTTCATCCTCATCTTCATCAGTATCGTCTTCGACCTGATCCTCGGGCAAACCCAAAGCCACTATTTCATCAACAGGTTCAGAGTCTGCCTCAGTCGCGTCACTGTCGCCAATCTCATGGTCGCTCTGGTCATTCACTATCGCGGACTCATTTGGATTTGTATGCTTGGTATCAATCCCCATACCACGGAGCCATTTCCGGACTTTGGCAATATCGGATTTGCGTAGTTGGGGATACTTTGTGCGTGGGTGGTGGTTCGCATGACCTTTCAGTCTGCGTCGCACCTCTTCAATATCAACTTTGTTGGACACCACGAGCGACACCAGCGCAGAGAGACCTTCGATGAGTCGAATGCCCCACATGTCAGGAACAAATCCTTTGCACAACTCATTTGGCCACATGCCGCTGAACTGATGAATGCGCGATGCTGCGTGATAAGCACGATGAGATGGATAGTCTGGTGATGATTGGACCTTGGCGACATGCCGCGGCCTACCGCGACGACGCGTCGATGACTTCTTTGGCGTCATGGAAAATGATAAAAAATATGATCAAGTTGATGATAGTTGTGAGTCTGCTTGAGACTGGATTTGCTCAAGATGAGCTGATGTGATTGATTATTGAAAGGGTGGTGATGTGTTTGCGACCCATGAGGTAAACGGTAAACACGAGCCAACTTCGTCACGTGTTTTGGCGTGGTCCCCGAATGGTTGAGCAAAGGGGGGGCGGAAAAATAAATTCCAGCTCCGGCGTATTACAACAGGCACATTGGCCGCCATCTCGTTTCATCCCTGAGCAATTCCATAAGGGAGAAAACAAACAAATGCATGGTGTTTATTGAATCTTCCCGAATCAGATGATAATAGACTCGAAGATGCCCGTTTGGCTGCAGGTGCTTGTGTGATGAATGGTGAAGCATTGATTCATCAAATCGCCAAGCATTGGCGGGCAAGACAGGAAAATCTCACCAGGAATGACGTTGAATCTTGATTCTTCTAGTCTTGGGAGTTCCGGGTACGACTTGATTTGTTCATCAGCAGAGAGACACGGCTCGCAAGATATTTTTATCCTAATTTTTAGGTCCCACATATCCCACCTAAACCATCAAACCCATCTAGCCTTTGTTTGAAAGACTATTAAACAAATACCAGAGAGTTCAGTCTCATTCTACTACTTCTTACATAATGTGTTTTCTATTTTATTTTACTTATAGTAAGCACCAGGCGTCTCTGCACAGAAATCACACAGCGACTTTTACTCTATACAGTCTTTCTCATATTCATCTTCTTTACTTAATAGGGAAAAGGTATTATAGTAGAAACAATACACAGCTTATCTTATAGTGCTTATCTAATAGAGAAAAAGTCATCTCCCTGATTTAGACCTAGACGGCGTAACTCAAGAACTCTAAATTCTACTTTCTCAATTCTCCAACTTTAATTATCATGCTATCTGACTTTGTTCATTATCTGAGACACAGCTGAAACTGGCCTACGAATTTATCATGCGACGGAGAAACGTGATATCTACCGTCTAGTATAACAGCATGGCACATACAGCATTGACACATATACGTCTACCAAAACTTTTCGATGGTAGTCTTTATTTATATGAAGTAATCATACAATGACAGGTTTAAGTTGAATTTTGTTTTGAAATCATATAGCGAGTTGAGCGATATGCAATAATAGGACAGATTTAATATAGAACCAGTTTGATAATCTGTTTCAGAACTTGTATATTTGATAGATTATACAAATCTTCGGCATTGAGATGTTTGAACCTTCCACGGACGGTGCAACGAATCTCAGGTCACTAAGACATCTAAGGGCTACCGAACGTATACTTTTATAGGAATCCTATACTGAGAGGGGATCTTCTACTTGTTTTTGACGCGATTTATCTTACCCACTCTTGTGCTTTTTAAAAGAAAACACGATAAAGAATTAAATGGGAAGATTTGAATCTCCTCTCACTATGATTATACTTGTGCGCTAGGTTATTCCAAGAGTCTTTTAAGTCTGAGAGCCAGTCATTCGCCGCGGCCAAGTTGTGATCGAGCTTTCAGGGCCTTTCATGTGCAAGATTGAGCATGATAATTGCCCTTTGAACTGGTTCTGAAGCATGGAAATTATTATCAGTCATGCTGATCGAAAGAGAACCGTCCCACTGGCATATGTTCAGCGACTGGTAGATGATGTTTCGCATCAAGTATAATAAATATAATAGGGGGATCACTCTCTTCTTCTTCTTGTTTCTTGTATTATCACCAGGAAAGTAGTTGTACACCACAAGGCCACATTACCCCGCTGCTTTGAAATACATCGAGGAACGACCGAAGCCCTCCCACCACAAACTTGACACGTCCCACCAAAAAGGCCACCCTGTACCACCGGGTTTAGCGAGCATCAGCAATTGACCGAAGCAAACGCCGATATCCAAAACTGCACCTTTCCATATACATAATCTCCAGTCAGCAATACTTTACTACTGGCTAAATCAGACCCCCATGTTCTTGGTCACTCCGCGGGCCTCGCCGAGCATCAATTAAGAGCCACGCCCGGTTAGCTCAATCGGTAGAGCGTGAGACTCTTACGAGTACGCGATCTCAAGGTTGCGGGTTCGACCCCCGCATCGGGCTGTTCCTATATTACGATTGCGAGCGTTTGCGAGGCTTTCTTTTTTGCATTTTTACGTAAATAATCTTGTCGTCAGTTTGGACTCTGTCAGTCCACTGGGAGCGGAATACACATCTCGTTAGTGTACTCTAGAGGCTTGTGATCTATGGGACCATCGGACATATTGTGAATAGAAACTCTGATTATTTTACAACCATCAGAGGATGGCCGAGATAGGCAATTAAATACAGAAGCAACCTCAGCCGCGAACTAAGTTACTTGCTATGATGAAATGTGTCTAAAAATGCTGCTTGGCTTTTCGCCTCTGCTCCTTTGAACCATTGGCCTTGGTGGCTGTCTCCCGGAGATGAGTCAAAATTAGTCTGAATTACCCAGCTGAACGTCGTCCACCCACGCCACGTTCCCATTACCGCACTTCGCCCTGATAACAAGCCGAATAGGATTGCTATTGTCCAAAGCAGTCTGTGTCAAGGAAAACTCGCCCGAAAGAGGCGTAAAGCCACTAGCGATCTGAGTACCAGCGACACTAATCCTCAGTCCAAACGAATCATTGAGGTCGTTGTTGTCAATGAACGCCTCGAAAGCAGCGCAAGAAGATCCAGAGCTGACCTTGGCGTAGAGAGAGAGACTGTAGGGCTCGTTTGCGACGAGGGTTGATTTGCGGAGGATTTGGAAGGTGTTTGACCATTCGCTAGCCTGGGAGCCCATGCGAAGAGAATAAGAGCCTGCATGGACTGTTGAAGATTCGATGTTGGCGTAGGCGCCGATGCCAAAGTTGGACCATGGAGCAATGCTACCGCTTTCAAAGTCGCCGTTGATGATAATTGTAGGTGTCTCAACAGGTGCAGCTGAGGTAGTAGAGGCAGCTTCCGTGGTAGAAGTGAAGGCAGAAGTCTCGGTAGTAGAAACTTCCACGGTTGAGGTTGGCTCAGCTGCACTGGATGTCGCTGTCTCACTCTCAGTGATAGTGATGTCCGTGACGTAGCCTGACTCAGTTGAGGTCAGCTCATTGATGAAAGTGGCGTCACTAGCAGTGGCAGTCTCAGTCTCAGACGAGAAGGTTGATGTAGCCGAAATCTCAGTGATGGAAGAAATTGGCTTGCAGGGGCTAGCCTCAGATCCAATGAGAATGGAGAGAGCCGCGAATGCAGCGAAAAGTCTTTGCGATGCCATCTTATAATGAGTGAATAAGATAGTCGCTGTAACGAACGTGATGATCCAAATGGAAAAAGGAATGAGAAAACGCAGGAAAAGGTCCAGGACTGACAGAAAACGGTTTCGCAGTGATGAAGTATTTAGTGCTGTCACTATGGGGCATCTCAAATTACGTGGACGCTAACTTCTGTCGAAAATCGATAGTTCGCTGATAAATGTTGACAATTGGTCACGCCAAGCCCATAGACCACTCTCGATCTGGTATAGTGATTACTGTGTGCTTCAGCTCACGCGTGGTTTCTTATCTTATCCGGAGGAAAAAGGAGCACTTGGGAATAGGATTACTCCCATGACAAATCCTCTCCATGTTCGAGATCCTTGGCCGACGGCTGACGACTGACAGATAACGCGCATCAAGTGCTATCATGACTCTAGGTATAATCCTGACGGTGACAGCGATTCCATCACCTATCTCATGCTAATACATGAGCAGCGACAAGATAGATTTTGGTTGTATGTTCATGTCATCTCATTTTATAAGCTTTTGACACTTGATTATCTCACGAACTACCGGCTCTCAGAATCATTGAGTAATGAGGAATCCCAAGAATCGATACAACGCGAGTATCCTTGAAGCCTGCAGCCACATACAATGGCCGACCTGCTTCAGTGGCTACTAAATAGCAATCTTTTCCTTCTGCGGCTGCATGGTCAAGACCCCACTGTAGCAGCATCTTACCGATACCGCGTCTCTGATTACCTGGGCTGACACCGATATAGTCGAGATCTAGGCGGTCAGTCACGTGACGGAGAAAGTTAAGTGGGAAACATACGCCAAACACCAGCGATTCCTTGTTCTCCAAAGGTCTCGACAGCATCTTGATTCACAGTCTTTTTCATCTCATTGTAGGCCAATTTATCAAGCGCTGTGCATTGGATCTCCTGGCTGGGCCCAGAGACACTACCAGTAGTAGGAGGGGCATCCCAAAGCGAGAAGCCGACGACTTGGTCGCCTTGCCCCTTTTCATCATCGATAGCCACTACAAGGTAAGAATCAGAAGATGCTAGACTTGATGCTTTCCGTGCAAAGCGCCAGTCATACGCTGCTTCGCCATCAGGTCGGTCCTTCGGTTGTAGAGGAGGGGGGAACAAGCGTCGTGACAGAGCATCAGTGTTTGGGTGGAAAGCCGAAGTTGCGATACGAGCTATAGCAGAAATATGCTCTTCCGAGGCTTCGATTATGCGGATCGTCATGATTCGGGTGTCAATATAAAGTTGAGATGTTCTGTGAATGCACAGCGAAAAGGAGGTAGAGCCAGAAATGGCGGAGTAGAGATCCACTAAAGTTGCGCCCTAGATGACATGACATTAGCGCCCTTTTCGCCCCATGACGATTCCTCTACTGTCGCCGAATGATGTGGACTCGCAAAAGGACACTTTTAAGTATGGGTTTCTGTATTCTTTTCTTGATAGATCGTGATAGAAATTGTATCTTATGATTATGTGTGGTGGTAGTACATTTGTGTCTAGCATGTACAATGGGTGAGGGTTCAGAGAAACACGTGGGGCAAAAGGCCTGGTTAGATCCCACCGAACGAGCAAGTGTTTACAATAATCAGTATATAGACGAACTAGCAGCACTATACCGTCTGTTCCAGTTTTCTATCGGGTTTCCTTTCGCCCTTGAATGCCGATATGCTCGTCTGGGTTCCATACATTGAGATGCTGGTAGGCACTTTCGGCCCAGTACCAACACCTCCATGACCCTCGAAGGCAGCCAAGGTTGATCCCGTAAGCCCTTCGCTTCCCTGGTCCTGGAGACAGATTGTGCTATCCCCATGATCAAATCGTGGGAACCAGTTCTTCATGCCAACTAACAAGGGCTTGAAAGTCGGAAGGCAAACACAAGTTATTCCAGACACGACTTCTGCCATGGACCATGAAGCTGCTGAGACGTTCCACCATGTCATGTCTGCAACGGGGTCAAGCCACTGTACGCGGAGAATGGCAATCGCGACAGTACTGAGGATATATTAGTAAATGATATGGAAACCAAAGTGCAGTCAATACCTACAGCGATCCTAGGCCGAAGATACTGGTGAGGTATATCTTCTGAGACCGTGGAAGCTGCAGCTTCCAAACAATGGGTAGAGGCATGACGATAATTGCGAAGTCAGTGACGATGTTCAGAATGCCACTAATTAACCACATAATAGGCTGCGAAAGCACACAATGTCCCTTGACACGTGGATCCCAGAAAGATTGGAGTGGGATGCAAAAGAAAAACACTCCGATGACTTGATAGATACCCCAGAGGATTATGAAGCCGAGTGCGCCCAAGTATAGCCATCTCATGTTGGAGACGGACATTAGTCGGTAATAGTGAATTAGAAACGTCAACTTGATGGTGAAGAGCGCGTAGGTGTAGAAGACGATCGATAACCAGAAGCACTGCAGACTGAATGTAAGAGTAGTCAAGAAATGGGTAGAGATCTGTCCCACTTACTCGGAAGTAAAGTATTATCTCTTGAGGAGATAATGTATAGATATGTCGGCCCAGCCCATAATGCGTCACTGCGATCGTAGTTTAGCTAGTGTTGTCGACATAGAGAAGATAGACATACTGGCGATGATCGACGATCCAAATCCCAAAATACAAGCCTAAGTAAATAGTGTCAGATATTTTTCATTTCTAGAGATCTTGGCTCGACATACCAGCGCGACCACGGCGGTCACATCGTCAAGCCCTAGCATCTTCCTCTCCCGCCGACACCAAAGTCGTAGCCCGACCATGACAGCTGACAGAGCCATCAACGTAACCGATACTCCGATTGCGACTCCGGACCTACTCTCGCCGGCCTTTGCTACCATCTCTTCGGCAGTCATATTCATGGTGTCGTGGGTATCGACGCAGGGGCCGAGGCGAGTACAACGGGACGATGAACCAATGTTAGATCCAGGGCCAGGGACGGGGTATTCCTACTGATATTTCCCCCTTTGATCATAAGATCATGGAACCGCCGCCCTCTTGTCTCGCCCCTCTTGCGTCCGTACTGACCAGTATAAGGTTGGTGGTAGCTGTCACTGGAATGTGGCTATCCCAGCTTCGTGGATGAAATCGGATTTAAGCGGCGCCCAGATCCGAGAGACCTATCAGGGGAGCCAGTGAAAGCGCCTCATGGCTAATTAGATCGCACTGGACCAGTAGCCTTGTCCAAACACAGTTGAATGTTCTGATCATCAGGGAATTACGGGCGTTGCAATGGGAATAAACCTCGTAAACATTGCTTGAGAAACCTTGTTCAAATTCGGAGAGCTAAGTCTAATTCGCTAGATTTCCATCGGAATGATGCCTCAATGCTTGGTGGCCTCAAGCGCATCATCTGGCTTCCGTAACAATCCCGACATCAATATCAATTTTCTTGAGCAATAATGACCACTAGGTCAAGCCATCGTTCCAAGAGTAAGCCCTATGGGCAAGTGCTTATTTGATCGCCGACTTTCGGTTCTCTACTATGTCTCCGAGATCTTGCGAGGCTGTGTGATGAAACGTCGGCTTCCTCTAGGTTTGGCGAGCCTCTATGTCCTGGACAGATTGCAAGACCCCGAGAAGAAAGAATCGCGAAGCGTCTTTCTTAATCAGAATCAGAAACAAAATATTCCGACTGCTCATAATGCAAAAAATCAGAAAGGCCTGCAGCTGTAAAAGCTTGACAATGAGGCAATGAACGCGCTGTAAACGTTAGCTTGCAAGCTGCACCATTGATAAAGGCGACAGCGCGACGTGCGGACTTGCATATCTCAGCAATTCTATGAGCTGATAGAAAGAATTAAAGATACAGAAGGCCTTTTGTTGCTTCCACGACTTCTATCACAAGTGTCTTATGGTCAGATATCTACCAAGAATCTCAGTGTCAGCATCTGAACATGTCTCCACCCGAATTTCGCTACATTTACTACAGCCTTGAGATAAAGAAAGCAACAAATCAAAACCTTGAGTTCAACTTGAAAGTAAATGAAGGTTTAATAGCCAGAAGTCTAGTCCCGCCGGTTGTACATCGCACCTGACAATGCCCGGAGCGCCCCCGAATGATCCGTTCGACCCGGAGCGCTTTATCGGCATTATTAGCAAGACATTCTTCGTACATGTGTTCTTGGGTTTGATCGAGACTGAACTTTAATACAGCTTCCTAGCGGTAAGACCTTTTGATTCACTAGAGGACGAAGCCCTTGTGATGTGATCCTCTGTCAGTCAAGCACGACCAATGTGCGATGGCTGCGTGAAGACAAGTTGCTTTCCGTCACCTGCGCATCTTTGAAGTTACCTGAACAACCACTATCACATCACACCTCTGGTGCATAACAGCAGTAGCGTATGTTGTCTTACATTCAGCTGCGCCTGAATCAATACGTGGTCCAAATGCAGAAGCTGAGCTGAGAATTCTAACGCATTACAGAAACTCCCACTAATGTAGTGAAAGCGTAACATGCATACCATCGTCACTGCCTGTGTAGCTTATACTGAGTTTTCTATTCTAGTAGTGTATCGAACATTGTATTAATACCTGGGATCCTGCACGACCTGAGACATGGTGACGAGCTGAATACGGTGTGTGAGATTTACCCCTCACTTATACCATTTACAGTACATTCTGCATTCTGCATAAAGAACTATCGTAATTTCCTGCAAGACGGAATGTGATAGTAACGGCAGAGCTGTCGGGGCGTGCCGAGTTATGATGGTGGTATCTTCTTATAAGAAAGGCGAGGTCTTCGCTTTTAAGCTTGAACCTTGGCTGGGTTTTCATGACCAGAAGAGCGCTCATACACCAGAACATCGACAAAGAGACCCTGAAATTTTGGTATCAACTTTAACATAATGGCCTACTCAACCTCAAACTCAGATGCCTTCGATGTCGTCGTTATTGGTGGAGGCCCAGTCGGTCTCGCCGCAGGATACGAAGTCGCCAAAGCAGGAAGCAAGGTGATGATACTTGAGCAGAATAACTTCTTCAATCAAGCTGGCAGTTCAGGTGATCTGGCCCGCATGTTTCGCACCATGTAAGTCTCGCCCAGAACCAGCCATCATCGCATCGACTGATAGACCAGGTACACCGAAGAGTTCATGGCCAAGCTCGCGATTGAGGCTATGAAGCATTGGGATGCTCTTGAGAAGGACGCCGGAGTGTCACTTCGCTGGATGGGAGGTCTTTTGAACTTTGGTGATAAGGACATGGGTGGTGATACTCCAGAAGGTAAGATATTGCAGTGCGTTGAAGAGGCAATACTAACGGTGTAAGGATCACTTCTGGGACCCAAAGCGAACTTGGATAAGTTTGGCATGTCCTACAAGGAGCGTATGTATACTCACTCGCCTTGTTTTTTCCCTACTCTGACCAAGACAGTCACTGCCGAACAGATCGAGGAACAGTATCCCTTCAAGAACCTTGACCGCAAGTGGATCGGTCTCTTTGCTCCAGACAACGGAGTCATCAACGTGCAGCTCCTTCTCCGCACCCTGTACAGCCTAGCAAAGGACTATGGGGCTCAGGCGAAGCAGCACACGCAAGTCAAGCATCTTCGTCCTCTTGACAGTGATAAATCCATCTGGGAAGTCCACGCGATGGTTCACGATAAAGAGGTCAAGTATTCGACGAAGAAAATCATCATTACCAGTGGAGCTTACGTCAATCATGTCTTGAAACCGAGCTTTAGTATTGGTCTCAGGCTGGATATTTGGGAAATGGTTGCTACCTACTTCAACACCAATCCCGGACCGAACGGCACTATCTTCCCTAGTGAGTACATCTTCATGCTACGATCCAGATTACTAACAGCGGGCGAGGCATGTGGTTCCAGTTCAAGCCATCGGTGAACAACAGGTCCCAACTCTTCTACGGCTTCCCAGCCTTACCATGGGGTCCACCGAATGTTGTGAGAATTGCAGTGGACGCTGCTACTCGAACAATCGACGACCCAAGTCAGCGCCAGGCCAATGTTTTTGATCCAAGAGACATTCAAGACACTCAAGATTTCGTCAGAGACCATGTCGTTGGCGTCGACGCTACCGTTCCGGCCTCGACTGTTAGTTGTCTCCAGACCAATGTTTTCGGTAAGACCCCCGCACCATTGCCTATATGTACATTCTGATAGAAGTAGACAACATGTTTGTACTGGACTTCTTGCCAGAGAAATATCTCCGAGGCGGTGCAGAGAAGAGTATTGCTATCTTCACCGCTGGATGGGCTATGAAGTTTGTGCCTACTCTTGGTAAAGCGCTGGCTGAGATGGCGTTGACTGGGAAGTCTGAGTACAAGCTGGATGAGTTCTCCATCACTCGTCCTGCTCCGGAAGGAAAAGAGATAATCGTCGAGGATCCTGTGTCTATTAGTGCGTCTGCAAAGAAAGAGTCGACTCTTTCTCTGTCTCGTAGCGATTGCACACAGTCCGAGGGGTCTTCATGCCGCTCTAAGTGAGCAATTACTTAGCATGCTTCAGATTCGTATAACTAGTTCGTTAATACGAGAACGCTCTTCAGAATACTATTGTTTTTGACAAGTCCGATTCTTCGGGTTACTCTTCCGAAGTCTCTCAGTCGCGAATTTCGTAGCTGTATTAGGAATAGCACGAACTTCAGACGAAAGCGATTGAATGGCCAAAGGCCCGATAGGCCACGGTCCACAAAGGGTCAAGTCCGCTTCGGAGGGGTTCATGCGGGGTATTTCTGGTGTAGCGAGTGAGCTCTTTTCGATATCGGACTTGATGACCGAGAATTTTAGTCTCCCTCTTGAAATAATCTTCATTCTCTCGACGTGAACCTCTCTTTGTATCTTGGAATACTCAATCAAAATCTCAAAATGGGCGGCCACAACAACACAGTGGGTGCTTACTACGCACCAAAGGGCGGCCTACCCCCTCAAACCCAGATCCTTACCGACCGGGCCATGTTCACTGAGTCTTACGCCGTCATCCCCAAAGGCTGCTTCAGCGACATCGTCACCAGCTTTCTTCCATTCTGGGAGCAAACACGACTATGGGTTATTGCTCGCCCACTTTCGGGCTTCGCCGAGACATTCTCTCAGTACATCATGGAGGTTCAGCCAGGCGGTGGCAGTGACCGTGCCGAGATGGATGACACTGCTGAGGGTGTCTTGTTCGTTGTCGAGGGTGAAATCACCGTTACGCTAGCTGGTGAACCCCATACTCTCTCATCGGGAGGTTATGCTTTCCTCCCTCCCAAAAGCGGCTGGACGCTCCGCAACAACTCTAGCGAGGCAGCTCGTTTCCACTGGGTTCGCAAAGCCTACGAGTCTGTCCCTGGTCTTGATGCACCCGAGGCCTTCTTCGCCAATGAGAAGGATATTGAGCCAAGAGAAATGCCCGATACAAATGGGGCCTGGGCGACAACACGCTTTGTTGACCCCACCGACGTGCGACACGACATGCACGTCAACATTGTGACTTTCCAGCCTGGCGGTATTATTCCCTTCGCTGAGACACATGTCATGGAGCACGGTCTTTATGTTCTTGAGGGAAAGGCTGTTTACCGACTAAATCAGGACTGGGTCGAAGTTGAGGCTGGCGATTTTATGTGGTTACGGGCGTTTTGTCCTCAGGCGTGCTATGCTGGTGGGCCTGGCAAGTTCAGATACTTGTTGTACAAGGATGTGAACCGGCACGCGAAGCTATCTAGGTAGATCAAATAATAATCAAAACAGGTGAAATCTCGTTACCATGTTGTGAGAAGTTCCAAATGAATAAGGCAGTCAACCTTGGGGTTTCAGTGGCTCCGGGCACAAGATCGCTGTGTTCTGTTCCTAACAAGAGGTTTCTGCGGCTAGTGGATTGACTGCAGAATCCTGTGGACATAGGTCGTCTTAGGGTTACGACTAATACATGCGACCAAAGGTAGTGGAAAATACGGGATCCCGTCCGCTCTCCCATAGTCAAGCCACTAACCGGCGGATTAGTAGTTGGGTCGGTGACGACCAGCGAATCCCCGCTGTTGCATGTTTTTTTTGCAAATTACAGTAATTGCTTTGGTGGTTTTTCTTTTTGTCAAGCGGTTTGTGGCCATGAGGTGCTGGCGCTGAGCGCTGTTCTGACAAGAATCGTGAGAATTGTTTCAGGTTATTGTTTTTTCTGTAGTTACCTGTAGTTCATGCGTCTATGGACCCTGCTGCGGCTGACAATCGCAACCCCACTACAGCAGGTTTCAACCTGTTCATCTTCCGTAGTATAGTGGTCAGTATGCAAGCTTGTCACGCTTGAGACCCGGGTTCAATTCCCGGCGGGAGAGATCCAGCCACCTGTGACACACAGGCGATTCTTTTTTTTGCCAATCTTGCAGTCATTAAATCACCTTGCCACTTTAGTAACAAATAACGTGCTCCATATATTCTCCAGTATTGCTTTGCGTATGTGTTTGTTTACAATGTCTCTGGTCCGATAATGAAGTTACGCACTGTAGAAGCATGTCCAGGTCAGTCTTGGCGCTCTTACCCTGAACAATAGCTCCCAGGCAATTGAGACATAGTGGAACAAGCGCCTGAGCATTGCAATTATGGAAATCTCCCTTACAACAGAATTATACCAAAAGGGAGAATCAGAAATTGTACTTCGATGAGATTATTAAACCTGCCAAGTGGGTGGAATGTTAAACTCATGAACTGCGGATGATCAGTGGCGAAACTTTTGACCAGGATCCCCGATTGACACCGCAAGTCATTTGACAAGAATAAAAGAACGTCAACATAGCACAACATAACCGAAAACTCATGGACCGAATGAAAGAGTCACTAAAGTACCTGTAAGTATTGTTGTGACTATCGTAGGCCAGCAATTTATTGTCATTTTTGTTCGACCGCGATCACGCCGCATTGAGGGGCCCCCACCCACGACACGAGTGAGCCACAAAAGTTGAGAAACTGGGCTTGTTAGGAATTACTAGAAACAAATCGATTGGTCGGTGGAAGAATTTAATATTTAATCCGGACTGGAGATATACGGGATACAAAAGAAACCTCAAAAATTCCTTCTAGTAATAGGTGTTGATCGAGATGGGTGAGCCACGCAGGGAATCTCATAAGCTCGTGTCGTTCAACAACGACTTGTATCTTCTCTTTCCCAAACGACCTGACTAACTGTCAAATAATGAAAAGAAATAAAAAAGAGAACAGAAACAGCGAAAGGACTGGAACCTACGTGTACAACACAATGCCTATGATGTCTCGGAAGAGATAGCAGGGCATCGCCTTCACCACTCGGTCACGTTGTCTGGAGTTCGTTGAGCACAGACAGTTCGACTGTGAGATCATGGACTCACTGCAATCAATCATGCATACGATATACCGAGGGATTGCTGAGATACGTGAAGAACTGCGTTCAATCACCTGATTCTGTCCTGTTAATTGACCAAAATTGTCCGGAATTAAGCTATTTTCTTGTTTGTTATTATATGCACGCGTCACTAGGAGGGCATAGCTGAGAACAAACACGCCGATTATTCGGGTACTTCGCCATGAACTCAGTTTGAAGGATGTGTAAAAGAGGGCTGCCTTAAAGTTTATAGAGCACGATGAACAATTGTTGAGATCATTTCCATTGCTAGCTCTGGTTTCATAACAAGTAAGATACTGATCATTCCAATCATTCCAATCGGTCAAAACTCTACAGCACTACGCTTCGGGCTTCTTAGCATAAGTAACGCAACTATGAACAGTCAGTCATGATCTCCCGCAGAAAAACAAAACACTCACATGGGCCAATAAGCATGGATCTTGGGGTTATTCCAGTCCTGTCTCAGCTTCACCAAAAACACCTCGACCTCCTCACGGCTCCAGCCCAATCCTCTCGTGAAAGGCGCCAGAGTCAGCGCCTCCAGAGCAGAGTCTGCATTGACGTTGTTCCACTGGCCAAGCTCCTTGTACTTCTTGTCCTTGGGCCAATGGTTGGTTGGCCACTTGTAGCGTGTCTCAACAATATCGACGAATCCGATCTCCTTCAGCATATCCTTGAAGTTGGCGGTACGCTCGAACGAGCGATTGAACTTTCCGGCTGCTTCATCGAGAAGTCGGCACCATTTGTACATGGTATGGTCTTCCGTCAGGGTTCCGTCGTCGCTGCCCATGATGACATCGACATCCTGTAGTTCAACGTAGCCGCCTGGAGCCAAGTTTCTGCTTGCGTCAGCATGGTTCATTTGGCGAGCGATGAGACTTGTTTTACTGATAGATCTTGGTGAGGTATGACTTCCAGTTCTGAATGCTGAAGTTCATAAATCTGCTGTGAATAAAGTCGAACGGTTCGCTGTAAGTCCATTCCTCGTCGATATCATCAATCTCGAAGCGAACATTCGGTGGCACACTATGGATCATCAGTCTTATCCACATCTGATTATAAGCTAAACTCATACAAACTTGGCTGGCTTGGTGAAAGGTCAACACCAATGACCTGTCTGGTCAGCGGCTATTTTGAATAAGCTTCAATGGCGTAGCTCACAGTTGCATCCGGATGCTCATCGCCAAAGTCAATTGCCCAGATACCGGTCCCTGTGCCAACGTCGAGGACACGCTTAAGCTTTGAGTCGGGGAGATTGGGAGGGCTCAGACCGAGCTTGTTATCAAGAGTGAGCAAGAACAAGTTATGTTGCAGATCTGTATTGTTATTGTTATTGTTATGCTACGCTCGGCGGAATGTGAGAGTACAAACCCAATCTTTCATTCTCCTCGTCATCGTTCGGGAGATTGTATTCTGCGATTCGACACATCAGTGATATGGCTGGTGTAGCAGAGGAGCTACGTACTGCCATCTCGAAAAGCATGATATGTTCTTCCGTTTTCTTGCCGGAAGTCAAGAATTGAGCTTCTCAAGCTTTCTGTCGAAGACGCATTATCCTACACCAAAACATCAGCAACAAAGGCTTGCAAAATGATGGCCATGGGCTGATTTCATACCGCACCGAGTGACGAGTCTGCATCAGAGTGCTGGGGCTGTTAGCTACTTAAGCTTTAGTGGATCGGTTCTAGCGGGAACAAACGTTATCGTCAGCGTCTACGACGGGGTGCGCTTCAATAGTCGTCATTGTCGATTGGAGATCTGTACTCTCAAAACATAAAGGGGCCCAGAATCTATCGTGAAATGTTTGTACGTCAATGGGAACTTAAATGCCGCATGCCGTAAGCACATGACCCGAGCTTTGAAACCTGCATTGTTTTCTCTTTTCTCGTCCGCTGCTGTGCTACAAAACTGACGACCAACATGCATGACGCGAACCAACACAGCGTTCCACACACTGCCAAATATGTACAGTGAAGCGATTGCCGAGGTTCTGCCTGCTGTCATTCCTTGGAAGACTCTGAAAGAGCCGCTTCCTGACTGGTCCCAGGTGCTGACAAGTGGTCTGGTGTCATGTATAGGGACGGGTTCCGATTGGCCGAGGACGGGGCGTTGCGGTGTCAGACCCAAAAAGGTAGAGTTCACCGTTAACCCCCAGATAGTAGAGTACACCTTATCAAAAGTGGCGGCGAGAAGTGGGAAGTGGGAAGTGGGAATGGCTGGTCAAATCAATGCTTTGCACTAAAGCCCATCAAGATATCCATCGAGCCCCAATATACAGCATAAGGCCCATTGGATCACATAGTTATCTTGATACCGTTCTTGAAGTCGCTTTTACCTCTCTCGCTAGAACTTATCTACACCACAAAGCGCATGTAAAGAGCCATAGAGTTTAGGATAAAATCTCCACCCGCCTCAATGCTAAAACAACAAAAAGTTTCCAAGCAGCCAAGAAGACACTTTCTTTCAAGTCTAACGCCTCATGATGTCCATGAAGAGAAGTACGAGGCACAAGCCGCCTGTTTCTACTGGGCTGTGTCATTTGTTTATGTTGGGACTGGGGCGCAACGCCCCCCCTCCACCGTGACAGCACCGCATTGGCCATACATCGTCGCACAAGATGGTCAATTCTGCGCTGTATGCTAATAATTTGATATTTCAAATAAATGACGGTACCTGAACGTAATGAGAGTTTACCTGTCAAGATATTGATTCTAGTAGATCATATCTACGGACCTCTGGGGAGAAGTAACATTTACTTTGCTATCACTACCTCCTAATAGCGAAGACACTGTTTCCGTGTTTAAAAGTAGTGGTGGCGGCAAGATATGAAACAGTGTAGACAAGAGTCGCAAAGGCGCCATCCAACACGAGGTATAGAGCCACATGCTGGCCACAAAGTTAAGCACCAGGCTGTCAACATCAGTGATTATGATGCAGTAAATTTCGCTGCCCAAATGTAAGCTCGTAACTATGGGCTGGCGCAGTCGCGATACGAGATACGAGATTGAGCCTTGATGGCTATGAAAGGGAGAGACTTACAGGTATAAAGCCCCGACCGGGTTGGCATCTCTGGACAGGCCATCACTTGGATCAGCGACACCGCCATCAAGCATCAGATTGCGACTGTAAGCTTCCTCAAATCACTTTTACTCTACTGGTACGCCTAAATGCTGACCTTCTTATCTCTTTAGTCAGTCACCATGAAACTCTATACCCTCCTGGCATTTGGAGCTCTCCTCCTCGGCGGTCCATCTCCCGCCTCAGCCGCCTTGCATTTCCGCCCTGAGATTCTCGAAAACAACACAACCTGGACCGCACAAGTTTCCACACATGTGAAATCTGCCTATGTTAAAGACCTACCTGATCGCTGCCCACAGGCAAGGCAATCTTACTTTGGTCGAGCCTTAAGCTGGATGATAGGCCCTAAAAAGCATAAGTGCAAGAAGTTCAACATACTTCCTGGAGAAAAGATCAGCGGATTCCCCGTTTCCGAAACCCCCCCATTATTCTCATTCACCTTCCCTAATCGAACTTTCTATATCTATCATGACTTGCCAGGGTTTCCTGGCTATATGGAGGAAGTCAAGAAAGGACTTTGGTACCCGCTTTTTAAAGCTACGACTGTGACCTGTTACGAGGGGAATGATGGTGCACCTCACTGCGCGGTTAGACGTTGAGATCCAATGAGGTTGGCTGAGACATAGCAGCTCGGAAACCTGTTAGCTGTCGGAACTAGCTCCCGTTAATGATGATTGCCTTTCAATAACACGATATTCACCGCAATGGTACACCATTCCACGTCATATGACCAAGAAGCAGGATTTTAGTAATGTTAACTTCCGTCCATATTTACTAAACAGTGGAAATCTATAAAGGGAATTTGTGATTTCTTGTGGCAAGTGACTAAGCCCTCCCTCCAGTTTCCTTTGCCGATACAAGCTGCATGGGTTCCCAAGCAGCATAAAGGGTCGAGAGGGCTAAAGGCAGGCACTAGAGTACCAATAAGCCATATCACCAGGTATATGATACGCCCTGACCAGTAGGGACGACTAAGTCCTTTTTGATGCTACAAGCTCTTAGTTACTAGTTTCAACCAAAAATAACGGTCTTTGCTGCAAAGAGGAGGTTGATGAGTATATTGTCCATATGTGTTAATGTGTGTCTTCTACCTTTGCTTTGGGACTGGAGCGTTTTTTTAAGTTCTCAAGCTAATCACAGCTGCATAGAAGCGAATTATTGGTGGGAGTTCATTGTGAGGGACTATTTTTAAACGCGTTGATATGTTCATGCCGGGCATCTCTCTCTCTAAGCAGTAACTGCGCAGTCATTTGTGAAGATGGAGGTTCAGTTGGTAGGCCTATTTCTTCTGTGGCACGTCTATCCTTGCAGATATCTATAAGACTTACTAGATACACTTCCAAGAGGAGCAAGCAACATGATATGCTTCATGGAGTCACAAGGACTTGGGGCCGTTGGCTGTCTCTTTCGTGGCTCTGAGACGGATATCCTGAAATTTGGTCGATGCAAGCCGTGACCGGCGCATGATAGAAGCACTGGCGAAATAGGCAACCAAACAAATTCATCCTAATGACACTGGCCTCAATTGGAGCCAAGCTTCTTTTCCTCACTCCTTCACTTTGAGGTACATGGGAGTTTTAGATACACCCCTCAGCGATCCCTGTGACCGCATTCCCGACATGCCAAGGGAGATCAGACATGTGCCCTCTGACCCCTCGGGAACTAATCCGGCGTAGGCCAATCAGCGGCCTTATTTCAGATATTTGATGTCAGAAAAAACAAGAACCAATCATCCAGACCAGCAAGAGAAAAGGCATTTGAAGAACCAACTCCCGATGTCCCTTGACAGCTTATTTCTCTCTTATGTCACAACTCGTAATACTCGTGGCACGCATGGCACAATCTGAGGATCCGTCAAACAGCCATGACACCAACCATGACAACAAAACGACTACAATGTGGGGGATCATCCTCTGTGTCGTAGTCATTCTCGTCATCTGCGCTATTTGCTTCGTACACTGGCTCCTGCGAAATAACCATATGCCACGGCCATTAGAAGCACAGCTCCCGCGATTTCGAACGAGCTCTGGCTTGGGAACGGTTGCCGTGGAGAGCATGCCGACCGTGACCTATCATCATCGCATACACTCTAAGCAGATTCACACGCAGGCTCAAATAGCTCCAAACATGTTTCGAAAACAACGAAAACCGAAACTCGAAGCTCTGCAGCGCTATTTCACGATGCCCAACTTGTCAAACCGCTCCCCGAATGGCACGGACCGAAACGCGCGACAAGCGGATGAAGACACCTCCCCAGCGTGCTCTATCTGCACTGAGGATTTCATTGAGGGCACGAGTTTAAGGAAGCTACCGTGTGGCCACCTCTTTCACCCACAATGCATCGATCCGTGGCTGATTGGGAGATCTCGGACTTGCCCATTATGGTCAGTTGCATCACCAGCACTTTTGAAAGCGAGCTGACAAAATTCCTCTCCCTTATGAAGTCGGGTTGATCTGACTACTCTGGTGAACTTGACGAAACCCAAAGCGGTGCATTCTTTTGGCGCACGAGAACGTGCATATCATTCACAAGCTGCGAGATGATGAGACTACGAAATACCCAAGAGACAATTACCAGCGATTTGCGGCGATGAGCATGGCCAAGGCGTTTCACAATGGATCACACCTTTACTTTAGTTTTAAATCTGCAAAGAAATTTGGTCGCTCGTTGCGAAAGTGTCAATTGGTTAGACTACTTGGTGCTGTGTTGCTGATTGCTTGATAACAGCAACACAGACCAGTATGACATGACCCCTTCACAAACTTGGTCGGCTCTGAGCAATTGAGTTCTGAGTAAAGCCAAGTCCAAGCGTAGAATATGATTCTCATTACCCAATTTGTCTCATTCACGACCAGACCTCCCTGCATTTCCAGAGGCCGCCTGTGAGGGGTAACTTTGCTGGCCGCTGATCCTGTCAAAGCTCCCAAAGTTACAGGGCATCTCCACACCACACGGACCATACTGTACTGCTGTAGTCTCCAAGCTTAATCACAAGCTGAGATAAATACCTGCCAGCTACAATTGATGCCACTACAAAAGAGCCCGGCTGAGGGATGATCAGTCCCAGAACAGCACCGTCGCAGCCGTAATTTCGCGCTCGCTCGTAAAAAAATGACAACGAAATAAATGCCGCATGGTCGAGGCAGTTCTATGTAAACCCCGCCTCGTAAAATTGTCGTCACGAGTGATTCTTTTGGTTATGTATGAGGCTGAATTCTCCGAGGAGTACATGCCTTTTCATTGTACGTAGTAGACCCTTGAATCTACCCCGGCGCTAAAAAGCTTGTCTGCAATAAGCACCCTCTCAATTGTCATTGCTGCCAACTGGTATCCGTACAGTACTCCTTCTATCGTACACGCCCTCTCTTTTTCGTTTGTTCATCTCTAATACCGCTTCTGACTCGTCTGTCGCCCAGTCATATCATATCATGCTCGCCTTGACGCACACCGCTGCTCGCTCTGTGCAATCTCGCCAGCGCTACACAACCAAGCAAGCAAGCATCTGACTGACACTGACGATCCATTCCCTGCAAACAAAGACAGACGCCAAGGAAATTGACGCATACGTCATATTCACAGGCACTTGCGCTTTTGCATTTCCGTTGACACGTTGGAGCTATAATAATTCAATGCTCGAAACTGGCCAAGCCGGATCAAACCGAAGGGGGCGCAGCCGTCTCATTTCACTACACAGCCCCATACAGATCGCCATTTTGTCAAACCCCCACCCAAAATTCCTGCAAGTCATACCTACTGAGGCTCGCTTGGAGTATCATGCTGGCCGTTGAGAGAAGAGACAACTTTCACCACTGGACCAGTTCAGCTGATCAAAGGAGCAGTGCAGCGTGGCAATAAGCATAACCGTGATTGAGTTAGTGGAAAAGACCTCTGTGGAAATCAATGTGTCTAAAGGCCAACTGCCCTCTACTCGGAGCATACCATCATCGACCTAAGGGCTTCGATCCACATAGCAGACTAAGATGACAGCTCCACCCCGCTACTGTGAATAAAACATGTGGTGAGACGCAAGTTCTTAGAGACTTGATCTATTTTCCTGTCACCTGTGATCGATCTATCCTTTTCTGAGAGTACGATGAGTCAAGATCTGGATGGCCTATCCTCAAATTTCAGGAACACCATTGAGCCAGACGACCTAGACGAGGGCACTTTGTTGAACGATGCAACTGCAAGTTTCGGGACGGAAACGGATACTGAACGCGAGGGGGAATGGCCTCAACCCTCGGTCTTTGTCACCCTGCATCGGTATCAATTATTTCTTCAAATTTTGCGCTGAATAGACCGTGCTGACTGTATATCGGGTGCAGGATAAGAAAATTTGTACTTGCAAGCATAGGTGTGTCCCAGTGTTCTGTTACTTGACATGTCTCGCCTAACGCTATGTGCTAGATGACCCCTACTCTCTGGAACAGCTGAAGAGTCCGCGAGTCAATCATCTCATTGTCCGTCCATTGGTAGATCGTCTCTATGACGAGAACGACTACTCCATTGGTGCGCATACTCCTTTGAAAACAATCGCTGAGGCGTATCGCACCGCGTACTGACGACAATCAGTCTATTGTCTCCTCGCAAACCGAGTACAGTTCATCCGCGAGCAGTCCAGCGTCATCGACCAGAGCACCAGCATAGCCCGCGCAACATTATGCGAGCTGTTAGCCATCAAGATCCTGCGCAACTTTCACGACGATAACCCTGGTCTGGACGGCCTACTCTTACTCTCCAAGATCCTGGTCCAGGGGTTTGATCCCTTTCATGGTGCTCCGCCTGAAGTTGAACAGTACGGGCGTTATCCACAATGGCCCATTCAGAAGCGCGGCGGCCATGAGAGGAAGCTGACTGCACTCGAACTCGCCATCATATCCGAGAGCAAGAATTTTGTCAGTTCTTCGGGGTGCAGACGTGTTATCGATGCTGTGTACCGCGGACAAATCGTCTACACCCCTCTCTCGTTCGTTGATATTCTCCCCAACCATTACGAGTATCTTCCAGTGTCTTTGTATGAACCGCGCAAGGCGCCGCTGCTTGACCATCATCGTCTCGTCGTTCCGCGCACTCGGTACATAATCGAACTGGTGCACTACATAATTCTCACTTTTCTATATGTTTACACGATGCAGTATCGAGATCCTGAAAGCTTGACTGGCAATGAGGTAGTCTTCATTCTGTACTCTGCTGGCTGGGTGCTTCACGAACTCGCTGCCATCATTGAACACGGATGGATGATCCATTCGCAAACATTATGGTCATTCTTGGACCTTTCGTACACTGTCATCTTCATGGCTTACATCACAGTTCGGGCCTATGAGCTAGCTGTAAGCAGCGTGCAGAATGGCTTGGCACATAATACACTGTGTCTCGCAGCCCCGATTCTTCTGACTAGACTGGCCTTCAACATTCTACCAGACCATATTGTCTTCATTTCGCTCCACGCCATGATGAAGGAGTTTCTGATCCTCACATTTCTCGCCATATGGTGTTTCACAGGGTTCCTGTTAGCGCTGCAGTGGCTTTCTCCAGGAGATGGCTCGATTCCAAACGACTTCACAATCATCAAATGGCTGCTGTGGATCTGGTTCGGACTGGATGGAACAGGAATTGAGGAATCTGTTCAGTTTCACGCCATTTTAGGGCCGGCACTGACCATTGCCTTTGCCTTTCTCGGCAATACTCTCTTTCTCACAATCCTTGTCTCGCTTCTCACCAACCGTTTCAGTACCATAGTCGCATCCGAAGATGTTGAGATCCAGTTCCGAAAAACCGTCCTCACGTTTGAGGGTGTGAAAAGCGACGCCATCTTTGCATATCCACCACCCTTCAACCTCTTTGCTCTGCTGATACTGCTTCCCATCAAACCATTTCTGTCACCGCTCGAGTTCTACTCGATTCACGTCTTCCTCGCGCGACTTGTCAATGCACCTCTTTTGTTTTGCGTCGGTTTCTATGAACGCCGACGCTTATGGACCTTTGGTCCTGACGCAGCCAAAGTCTCGAGAATGTGGAAGTTTACCGGTTTCTCACCGCACGGCGACATCCAGGCTGTGTTTGAAGTTGAAGCCCCGGCCGAAGTTCTGCGCGAGGCTGATGAATTGGATGGATTGAGCGAAATGGGCTTTTCTGATGGTGATGCCGTATCAAGACTTTCTCGAGAAAGAGAAATCAGAGCACCGGTTGTATTTAGCTTAAGTAATGCAGGGACGTGGTCTCCAGGGCAAGCCCCCGTAGTTTGATCCTGCCACATAGACAACGCGTTGTGTTGTTTGTGTCTTCCCAGACCATCTTTCCCTCAAACCACGTCTTCAGAACCTTCGCTCCACTAGATTTACCACGACTCAGGTCCTAATCAACTGCCATGGAATTCGCCTTCTTTCCTGTCTCCATTCTTCCCAACTCCGAAGCTTTTCCTACAGCCTCAGCGCTCACCAGCGTTATGAAACGAGACATCTTTGTATCTCCAGGGTTCTACCCTCTTTCGACGTGTTGCCCTGTTGCATACCAAAGCGATACACGACGGCAAATTGGGCTGGGATTAGGTCCAGCTTATTGTCACGAACCAGTCGGAACAACTCTTCGAACGTTAGAGGTAGCCTCTCCTTGTTAGCATGTCCATCGGGTCCGACACCGCATTGCGTAAAGTGAGGTAAATCTGCATGTCTAGTTGTCCTTCAGTATCTAGCTCCCGAAGAGCGTCAAGATAGATGGTGTTAGCGGATGCCTCTTGTAGGCAGCGAAGTGAAGCTAAACTTTTGAGACATCTTGATCGCATAAACAAGAACTTCTTTAACAAATGACACTGGTGGCTGAGCTAGACCGCCCAAGGCCCCCGCCGATGCTGCTTCCACCAGCTCCCCAACTAATTGACCATTCGCCTTCCGAAGGTATGGCCATCAAGGGAATCATCAACGTCAGCGCCATACCCCTCAACACAAAGCACATCGGGCTTTTTGCCTATATAAGGAAACCTGTTTCTTACCAAATGTGTTAACACTATATCTCGGCCGTTTTATGGGGACGGAGTGGTTTGGTGCTTTCACTTGTCGTGACCAAGTGGGGAAACACAAGGCACAGAGCTAGAGATGTATTAGGATGATACAATCAAGAACCGACCGGGAAGATTTGTTATAAGCTGCAAAAATTGGATAGAGATCGTTCGGTTAGTGTCACAGTGAACTTCATCATCATGATGCATTCAAGATGCCAAAAAAACATACAACAGCGGGGATTCGCTGGTCGTCACCGACCCAACTACTAATCCGCCCCTTACAGGCTTGACTATGGGAGAGCGGACGGGATCCCGTATTTTCCTGCAGGTATGGTCGTATGTACTTGTTTTGCTACCACTCAAACCTATATGCGAAGAGTAGTCAACTAAAGACAAACCTAAGCAGGCCCGTGATGGAAATCGAGCTACTAACGGGCTTTAGGCTAAGTTGACCTTCTTTTCTCTTATAGATTTAGACAGTCCAAGAACATTGCCCAAATTCTTAGTTTGATTATAGATATAGCATAACTCTATCAGAAGTTGCAATGTTAGGCACTTTTGATTTAAGTTGCACTACCCCCGCTTGTCATTCTCGTCTTAGTAGCCCCTTCACTTGTCGGGCTGCTGTTGTCTAACTCTCCGTTTTCGTTAGCAGCACGATACACAAGACTCACACAAGACCACTGTGCATCTCTGGCGTAACCCGTAGTGGTAATTAATTGGTTTCTCGTGCCCTCTCCAATTTTCGGCACGTCATATGCGTTTACTGCCACGTAGACCTCTATGATCGCGCTGTACCGGTTGGAGCAGAGGTTGAAAGGAGGCTATCTCGTTTATGCCTAATCTGTCATCAGGCAAAGAATATTTAAGGCACTTGGATTTCTACACACTCCTTTTAATCCCAAAGTCCGCTTTTCTGCACATAGAGCTGGGTTCTCCATACAGCTGAGGTAGCGGAAGTGGACGCGATATTATACTACTAAATCTGACACCCTGATCCCCTTTTCCTGACTCATCCTTTCTATCGAATACCCACGTTGCGTCTAGGCCATCTCGCATAGTAGTCAGCAAAGAAGCCGATAACATGGTAGAACTGTTAGCTGTACCGACTCAACATAACCCCAGTCTTCAAGAGGTCGTCCAAGGTCTAGACGACACCCAACTCGCCGCCAGCCTAAGAGGAATTGATACTCATCAAGTCCAACGTATCGTCCAGTGCTTGCATGGGAACCGGCATCTTGACCAAGGCGGTAGGGTTATTCTGTCTTTCGACCTCCCAGTTTGTTTGGTAACAATATTCTCTGATAACTATTCCTTTTTATAGCAGTTCAACCTTGGCCCCGAGACGCACAAGTAATTGTAGAAGCTCAAGATCGGCCCCGCGACCCGCAAGAAATGAACGAGTACTACTATCAGAGCCCCTATCAGACCTATCCAGCAACAGGCTACTACACATACGACTGGAACTGGTATTATTACGACAGTGCAGTTAACAATGTTCCATATTGTGGGGACTATTATCTCAGTTATGAGTATTGGTGGGCACCTGTTGTATGGTACCCTACGTGGTATTATGTGCCGCTCACTCGCTATAGAGTCCCCAATAGGTCACGCTACAGAAGGCTTACATGATGTGGACAGTATTTCGTCGGAAAGTCAGGAATAGGCACTATTTAATCAATAGGTCTGGGTCAAAACTACCTATCAAGCCTACTTGAGCCTTGCTGAGCCAGAGTTGGGGTCTACCTACCTTGCATGTTCAAATCGGTTGGATATTGATATCAAGGTCTCGAGCAGAGTTATAGATCTAAGCTTTCAGACCACTGGTGCAATAATATAAAATTCTCATGCGGAATCGTACGAGACATTATTAATTCAGGCTGAAATGTGAAGGATTGTGATTTCTTACATTGCAACCATGGCTATCAAGCTCTGAGTTGCACCACCCTCAACCTCTGCGGCTGAGCGATATGGCGAATTGGGACTGCCCCTCACCACATCAGCCCTTATCGAAATGTCATCGGAAACATACAATTCGCTAATTATCTTTATAATTTCGGATTCGCGGCCCAATGCTTGTGCCTTGGAAAATATTGCCTAATGAGATTGTCGCAACGATTGGTAACGGGTTTGGAATGAGGCCGTCTGGCATCTTGGTCTGACGCAAGGTTACGCAATTGAGGGTGAACGTGTATGGGTTGGGCGAATATTGTTGATGAAAGATGGCATGTGAACAATGCTGTTGACGCCCAATCACCGGCTATAAAGCCTGCTCTGAACATTAGTTTGCTCGTCTTCTGTTCAGAAACCCAACATACACAACCGAAGAATTGACCAACTATACAAGAGCCAGAATAACATGAGTGATCGCCTATCTGTCGAGGAAATCGACGACATTGAACTTCCTGGTGCCTTGCAACGACTGGACAATACTCAACTGGACGGCACTATTCAAGGCCTAGATGGCAATCAGATCCCCCGTGTCTTACTTGCCATTAAGAGCATGAATGATGAACAAGGCCAGCGCATCATCCAGAGGCTTGACTCCTCAAAGGATAACCACATCCAGACATTTGGTAAGTCAACAGTATTTCCTTACCAATTCACCTTGAAGTCGACTAAGATCATCAAAAACCAGGAGGAGTCATATTTTGGGGTACAAATATCAAGTCGGGCCCCGGAAAACAAGGCCATCCCACTTTCTGTGATAAGTTCCCTCACAAGACAAATACCGGAAGGTTTGTTTGTGACTGCGGCTGGCATGATTGCGATAAGCCAGTAGATAATATCATCGTCACCTATTTCCAGGTGGCGCAGAACGGGGTCCTCTGGTCGCATGTTGAGGGTGCGCCGAATGAGTACATGTGTCGTGCATGCGTCAACGACAAGCTGGGAAGTTTCAATATGTATGATTTGGATGACTTTGATGCTCATATCTCTAAGAAACATGTTGTAGATCCTTATCATCTGGATGACTCCATCAAGAGTTCGTATGGACAGTATCTAGGACCTCGCCCGGGCTATAGCTATTCCCCTTGAGCTTTTATATGCAGTGGTAGCTTTACTAGTTGTCCAGATTCAGGCCGGGTTATTTGCGCTGAGTTAAGCTCTAGGCAGTATGTCCCATTACAAATAAACAATCTGGTACACGACTTAGACGTCATAATAAAGTATCTGACAAATTGCCAGTAGTTTCTGATAGGCTGTGTATCAGAGTGATGGGGGGTTTCGTCCCGCATACCATCTATCCTCTACTTCCATTAAGCTGTTTTCTTCAGTATGAGGCTTCGCTGATGAGAAAGGACCGTATCATTTAGGAGATTTGGCTTGCTCAAATGCAACAGTGGCCCAAGGGGGAAAACATCGGGTCCAAGTATTATCTGGTCCTCTTGGGCTACACAGCTACATATATGATGCCCAGTACGAGAAGCAGCGCCTTGGGTCGGAAACTCACCCCGAAGAAAGAACACCACAAGTTTGGTGCGTTCTTGAATCTGAGATAGGAAACTGGTCACAAATTGATAAAGTGCGACACTCGATGGCGGCTTGATAGGTTGACGGGGCCTTCATTCTCGATACTTAAAGAGTAGAATCAATACTGAGCTCTGTCCAAAAAACAAGAAGACCTGGGTAAATTCAGTGCACGTTCGGTGGGTCTTTGGATTGATCGATCTTGGCACCGTATATCAATGTTAGAAGTGCCAGTTCTCCTTGGTCTACCCAGCGTACAAGGATAAAAGCAGCCATTTATGGCCATATTATCTATCACAACTATCCTTTTCTTTTCGTCACTCTTCACCATGGCTCGTTTCTGTATTACTTGAATTAACTCCCATAGTTTATGTCGAGCTGGACCATGTCAAGTGTCAGCACCAACAGCCATCACGACTACAAACCACTAGTCAGCTACTCTCACCATCTCATCATCCTGAATACTTGAGCAAGAGACCTCGCATGATACATATAAAGACTCCAAAGCTCTAGGGCTGGCAGTAAGATAGATTGGTTATCGTAGAAGCTTTTAGGTAGAACCTTATATTGTGAAAGAAGATATCGTATCCTCATTATCTGTGTTGGCAGCCTAAAGTATAGCCTTAAAGTCCGTTCACTCCTGTCACTGTCACTCTCACTCTCGCATACATCCATACGTAACATCTAACCACCTCGCAGTCGACACTCTCTACGGCAAGGCCGCTTTTGAATGGTGGTCTGCTGGCCAGTTCAACGTGGCCACCATCAAGCTGTCAGGCCTTTTGTTATAATGTCTAAGTTGTAAGCCAGATGTGTTATTTGCAGCAGAGTCTATAGCAGAAGGCTTAAATCAGTAGACAGAACTTAGTCTATTGATGCTTGCGGAAACTGAGTTCTATGTGCTGTTGTAAGCTCTTAGCTATAAGCCTCTACCGCAAATAATACAATTTAAACATTATACCAAAATTCCTGACTAATTGCTACAGCATACAGCTGCCGTCATACACTACGCTAAAAAAGAAAACCATAGGATCCATAACGTCAGGTCAGAAGATCAACCAGCTGCTGCCTCAAACCTTGCGGTTCACCTGAATAAGGGGATTATATATATAACCACAAAAATGTCTTTCCATTACGGGCCGATTCTTTTCTCTCTCATCAACTTCTCAGTGCAATCATTACTCTCCAAACAACTGCAAATTCCACAAGAAAACTACTCTTTATTCATAATGGATCCCCTTAGTATCGCCACCTGGCAACTTGCTTTCTTTGCCTTTGCTGGTGTTAATGCCAAGCCTTGCACTCCTTTTCTGCCACTGAGACACCCAGTGTTACTACCTCGGCGACTTCTTAGCAGTACCAGCACCATCGCTGAGTCAGAGACCATCATCGCTACCCTCTTTAACCACTATCAGCGCCGGCCCAGTCAATGTGAGAGCCTGGAGACACAAACTTGCAATTCAAAACTCATCTGTTGTCCCTGGCCGCGCTATGCGTAATGTTACGTGCGAATCAGCACCGGATTTCTCCATATCCATCGATGACGAGGAGCTTGATCTTATCTTCAAGCCGATATTTATTATATTTTGGCTTGTTCTATTCTCATGGTTTTGGTGAAAAAGATGAGTCTATTCTGTCTGACAACACGACTTCGGATTCCTCTCCACTCGGCGGCGCCTTTCAGTTCATTTCTCTCATCTTCCTCCTTCCTATCATCACATACTGTCGGAACATCAGGCTTTGCCATATTTACTCTCTCAGCTCAGTTCAATTCTCCCTTCTAGTATCAATATCAGTTCCTCTCAGAAATCTGGGTGATTCAGCTACCAGCGGGCGACAGGCAAAAGTGTCCAAAAAAAGAAAATACTATGGAAGGCTTCTCAGAGTAACTAGAAAAGAAAGGGATCAACAACGTTATAATTCCACAAGATTTAGTACTTTCGCCCTTCAGAACCTCTCGCCTTTTAGTCTCCCAATCTTCAAAACTTGCCTTCATGCCTTTACACAAACATCAGGATGCGATAGTGCAGCCTACATAGAGGCCAATCAAACCTGCAGGATCTCCTCTGCGGCACTAGGCGCGAGCCGTATCTTAGGTAGTATCATTTTAGAGTCAGTGAACGATTGAGAATGATGGGAAGCCAATGGCTCTATAATTAGATGCATGCCATCAGTAACATGGTTTTTAAGATTGGACCCTCCAAACCACAGGTTGACTGAAAGGAGAGCATAACTCTGGGTGAAGAGAAGTGATCGCGCCTTGAATACAGACCCTATGCGATACAAATATTTCTTTAATAGGTTCAGGCTACGTGACAACTCCAGAAGTCGGTGCCCATCATACAAACGACAGCAACTCGTATCCACATAAGAACAACCATGCTCAACTATCTACACCGTTTCTTTTGTGGGGTTTCTCCTCATATCTCTGAGACAAAAATCCTTTCACGAAGTTATGTTCTTTTCTGATACTTTGGTGGCATCACCCTTGTCAGATTCGCCAACTTCAATAGGCCCCTCGAGATCCTCTACAGTTCGGTCGCCATACTTCTTCATGGTGAGTTTGTCGAGCTAGAAATACTTTGTTAGCGGTTGCCGAACGGCGGACTCAGTAACGGAACACTTACATAATCGACCAGCCAGATGTAACAGAACATGACACCACAGCAAACAAGAAGCGAGATGGCTCCCTTCTTCCAATAAGGCGCATCGGCGGCACTGTAGAAGATGATACCCCAGAATGTCCAAAGGACCATTGAGCCGATATTCATGGAGTACAGTGTAACACTGCGCATGGCATCATCACCTGTTCGCTGCAAGATGATATTTGCCCAGCCAAAAATGAGAGGGTTGACCATGTACGCCGATCCAGCGAGATAAAAGGCAAACATGACACCAGCATCAGACAAATTCCTCACGAGAAGCATAGCTCCTACAACAACCTGAAGGAGGACGGCGAGAATGGCCATTGGGACACGCTGGCCGGTTGAGTCCATGTGCCATGCTGCAAGCATATTCGCAACGATGCCAACGGCTTGCACGCCAAGAGGGTAAGTGTTGATTTGGGGTTGAGAGAATTTGTCATTGTAGTATTTGAGCCAGAGGAGGAAGGTGTTTTGGAAGGGAAACCCTTCTACGCTGGCGCAGACAGGTGACCAGAAGAAAAGGATCCAACTGTTAGGGGTAATTAGAAGCATATTGTTAAAGGGTTCACGGGTAAGCATACAACATAGGAGTAAGGAAAACTCGCTTGATCAGAGACATGGGCATAATATTGTGGCCGTCCGTCTTGATCGGGGGGAGTCTGGAGACAGCCAGTTTCCTCTCATCTTGGGATAAGTATCTCGCCTTAGTGATTTCTGGAATATCGGGGAAGTAAAGGAAGCCGAACAGCGCAATGGGAAGGGTGATGATGCCATCTACAGCTGTCAGCTCCAGTTTGTCGCAGTGTAGTGCTCGACTTACCGATCAAGAACACCCACTGCCACCCTTGGAGGCCAGACATGCCTCTCATGCCCTTGTGAATGGCCGTCATCATGACACCAGCAAACATGGTACCGACTTGGCCTGAGGCAGTAAAGAGGGCAGTTCGCTTAGAGATCTCTTCAGGCTTGTACCATGCACCAATGATGTAGATGGTTCCGGCATAAGTACTAGCTTCAGCAAGACCGAGGAAGAACCTAATGACGCAAAGTTGAGTCACGGTTTTCGCTGCTGCACTAGCCATCTTTGATATGTGAGCTGGCTGGGTTCGTAGTGTAGATGTGAAGTTGACTTACTGTCAGACCAGCCCAGATGACCACCATGGATGGGAACCAGATTCGAGGCGCGATCTTCTGAATGATGATGCCATGAGGAAGCTGACCAATAGCCATTCTAATGATGATTAGTGGGATCTTGAATATGGCTCATGAGACTAACCCTGCGGTAGTGATGGAGAGAACATTATTGTAGTCATGGCCCGTCATGTTCAGAGATTCACGAAGACCAGCGACCTGGATTGTCAGCATATCAGCCAATAGATTGGTTCAGCTGAGCTTACATAGGCGTTGGCGAATGCCGCACGGTCTGTGCAATAGTTGTTAGTTGGACCGTCTGGTCAATCATTTGGTTTGCCTTACCGAGGAAGTTGAAGAAGTAGCTAAGACAACAGTAGGTCTAATCCTGTCAGTATTGTCTGTGTGCCTAATCATCTCGGCGGCATACCATGATGAAGAAATCTGCAAAATGTCAGCTTCGGCAAATACGAGCGGCTATCAATGAACAAACCTAATTTCCTGACAAGGCGTCTCTCCTCCTTCGACTTTGCAGCCGCCCCCAGAAAGAATGCTTATTACCATCAGTGCATATCCCAACCAAGATGTCAGTAACTACTCACTGCGAAGGCTTTCGCCAAATCCAACCTTTTCAGCCATTTTGACCTGCGAAGAAATTACCAGTAGGTTGACATCCAAGAACTAACAAACAAGAAATGGCCAGACTTATCAATCAATCAGCCCCCCTCACACTCTCCACCCTGATTATCAGATTTATAAGATAAGCAAGCAAAATTTCTCTTCTTAGCCTGAAAGGGTGACATCGCCAATAAAGTTTGGTCGAACTGCCGAAGCTAGCGTCGTATTTCAGCGGCATAAAGGTCAGGAATGGTTTAGTATGGGGTGGGCCCTGAACTGATGACCGTAATCTAGACTTGTTTTGCCAAGAAACGGTAGCATTTTGGAAGATTTGAGTTTGAACGGAGAAGGTAAGTGTGAGCAGATTGTTAGAGGTTGATTCTTTTCTCTGTCGTACTCGTCACCATGGATGTTTGCTTTGTCACTTTTACGAGACTCTTCTGCTGTGGAGATATGCTTATGTCCTTGTGGAATTGTCTTGACGCGGACCATTAATTTTTACGTGACTCAGTGGGACTTGATTCAAGGGTCGGCCGCTGACCTAGTCTACCCTGCCACGCGAGGTTTATTCATCGGGGTACACGGCTTGGCGTATCCAGTCTCTCGGTTCGACGCTAAGCAAGGCTGGAAAGGTGTGAGCGATTTAAAGTAACCATCAGCTCTCATGCCCGCATTGGTTCTTGTCTAAGATGAGACTATTGATCTTGGCGAGAACTAGAAGAAGCCAGAGTCCCTCTTGAACTCGGTAAGCCAGTCCAGATTATCGGCCGGAGTCTGATTCCATACATCGTGGCTGGAAACCAAGTCAGTGGAGGTTTGCATGAGTGGATCAAGATTCTTACCTGTCGTACATGATCCATCGTGCTTGGTATTGGAGCTCTTCGTCTGTTGGGATGTGGCTTGTCGGATTCAGAGGTGAAATGGTTCTCGCGACGTAGCGGGTTAAGTCTCTGGTCAGACCTCTGTACATGTTGCCGTCGTTCAGCGACACGATCTTCTGTCCCAGGGATATAGGTGGCGACTCCTGGCTGCTTGTTGGTCTCCAATTCTCACGATCACTACTGGATATTGCAGAAAGACCACCGGAGGAAATTGGAGGAGGAACGAGGCTTTCTTGCGTGTTTGATGAGATAACTTCAGACGGCGGTAGTCCTACCCTCTCTCGAAACGAAGCCAACCAGCCTGTTGACCGATAGACCAAACAAATCAACAACTGACTAAACATGGGCGAAGCGTCAGGCATATGGTTGATGATCGAACAGGCCTCCTTCTGCAGCTCGACATCTCCAATGTCCAGGCTCAACAACTGCAGCATGTCAACATACTGTCTTAACGATTCCTCAAGCTTGCAGTCCTCAAAGATGTCTTTCTTGCTATGAATCTTCAACTCGGAGAATCGAGACCTAGCTGCGCTCTTCATGGGTGTCATTCGTGCTTTGTTGACGATATGTTGTGTGCTCATTATAAGATCTCGTAGCCAGGATGTCGCCGTTGAGGGGTGTTGATAGTTCATTTCCGCTCCGAAGATGATGCAGCAGGCTTCGAGGTGAAGAGTCTCATCGGAGGGGATACTGTGGTTGACGTCGGTGTAGTTGGCGTAGAAATAGTCCAGCTCCAGCTGCAGTAGCTCAAAGGCACTCGTTGAGCTGTATGGTGCACCCTGCTGCGTAGAGAATGGGAGGGGTGAGTTGCGCTCGTAATCTATTAGATCTACAGAATAGTAAGTAACACGCATAAGCTTAGAGCTATCCACTTACAAGGAGGCATGTGATTCTCCACCATATCGAGCGTTTCAGCATCAAATCCCCAGTTCCCTTTCCAATCTGCCATGGTTCTGCCCTCTTTAAAGTGCTCTGCAAGATGGTTCACCCGCTCCGACCATGTCGTCATGGTAATATCACAGAAACCGCAACGCGATATGACACCCTCGTGCTTAGACCTCCATTCCTCCATGGGCCATGTCATAAACTCTGATCCGTGAACGAGACGAAGGTGTTGTCGTAAATGATCCTTTCTGTAGAATACCCGCTCTCCCCTTTCACGCTTGTGGCATAGGTCATGGTTATGTTCCTCGAAGTGACTGTTTTCTGGATCTTTAACACCGCAGTAAACACAGATAGCCTCTGACACGTCGTTGGGTGCAGTTGGGCCAAGAGGAGAACACTCCCATTGCTCAAGCGAGAGATGCTGTGTCTTCTCATGTCTTGACCATGTATGTTTCAGCTTGAACGTCTCAGTGCAAAACGTGCATTGAAAGCGATGGCAAGCAACAGAGAGGCCCCTCTTCTCATACTTTCTGGTCCGTAGACCTCCTCGCCGACGCTTCTTGATGACTCTTCTCAGTGACTGATTAGATGTATGTGAGTAACCCGAGGCTTGCGAGCTTCGACTCGAGTCAGAAGTGTCGGTTGTTGCCCAGGTGCCTGTCGATGATGGTGCCCTGCCGTGCCTTGCTCGGGGCTGGTCGAAGGAATTGCTTGCTCCCGATACTGCACTTGCAATAGCAGCCATGGTCGATGGCTCGTCTTCAGGCGGCGAGTTCTCCCATCGCTCGAGTGGACTCTGCTGGACAGTAGGTGTTGGTGGACGGCGCAAGGGTATATCACGTGGGCTAGCCTCCGACAAACTTGGATCTGTTGTTTCTGGTGGTTTGAACTTCTTTCTACGACGAGCATTGGCACACCAGTTCAATATTTGTTGTCGAGTCAAACCGGTCTGCCTTTCGATGGCTTCGACATCTCGGACGCTGGGGTACGGGTGATGTACATGATTTGAGAGCCATTTGTTGAGAGTGCGGATTGAGTTGAGAGAAAGTCGCTTTCCAGTCTTGGGCAATGAGTTTGGGGCAGTGGTAGTGCTTATTTCAGGCCGTACATTTGTTGTTATGATGGGAGCTCGAGTTGCGGTAGGCTCAAAGGGGGCAGTCAGGACGACTTCTTGGCTGTCTCCAGTCCCCCGGCTGTCTCCAAAGACCGAGAGAGAGTGCAATAGTTCAGGATTGATTTCATTACTGAACGGGGTCTGGAAGGAGGCAAAGCCAAGGTCAGAAAAGCCGGGCTGGTCTAGCAGGTCACTCAAGTCAGGGAATTCGCTGGGGAATTCGCTGGGTAATGCCGTAGGACCATGATTGATTCTGGACTCTTTATCGTCACGTTCCATGTTGCCGCGTCATTCGCCAGCAGAGATGTCATGTCATGTCATGTCGATGTTGGAGACGATGGGTCTGAGCCATCATCTAGGGTTGACTTGACCCACTATTTTCTTGTCATCTTCAGCCCTTTCATGAGCTTTCAACCAATAGCACAGATGACACGATAAGCCTCACTACGTCAAGGCTAAACCCTTCTATAGTATTATTTCTCTACAACGTTTACAATGGTAAAGCTATGTCTAGCCTAACCACTCTGGCCTCGGAGATAACCTTCACGCTTTTATGGTCTAGACATGACAAGGTATCTCAATCTCAGGCCTAAACGAAGCTGCAAGGATGCAAAGAACATAGACAAGAGAACTTGCAAACAAGGTAATGCGGAAATACCTGGCATCTGCGAGACGGCCTGAGAAGGTTCTGATAAGAAATTATAGAAATATTTGCATCGAGCCAATCTATGATACGAGAGAAAAAGGCTGGTTAAATTCGTTAATTAAGTAGCTCTGCAGGGCACCAAAGCAGTTTGTGAAACCAGACGTGTTCATCACGACCAAACGACGAGATAAAATGACTATACATGTTAGCAGGATTGAGAACTGATTGATAACTCTTACTTGGCCAAATTGTGCACGATCCTGGCTCCTCTTCTTCTCGGGAGGCTTCGTCGTTGACTTTGAGAAATACCGTTCCGGGAAAGTGAGAAGAAGGGGTACAGCCGTCGCTCTCACTTAACTCAAGGTCAATGACGGACGGTTGCCTGATACGTAAATTTCTTTGTGCGAACCGAAAGATTGATCGAAGTACTGGGGGATAAAACGGAATTGTCTTGCCATATAAGTCGCCCATGGTGTGTTTCGCCTCCTCTTTACCAACAGCCGTGGTGTGTCTTGTCAATGCTAGAGTGCAGTGCCTCGTCCATGTTCAGTAATCAATACCCGAAATAAGATCATCTGGACGCTCAAAGCCTTGATATAGACTTCTCGTTCCATGTCAATGACAAATAGGACAATCTTGTACCGTCACCTCAGGTCCCACTGACTCCCTTATTCGCATGACAACCCAGCAACCGGTGCACTCCTGGACCTCAACCTCAACATCCGTGATATCATAACTCCTCAAGATATTCCTACACATCCTCGCGACAATCCAGGCATGAGGCCAGCTCGTAGATCCAGCCTCGACTATGACCAGGAGCTTCACCTGACTCTCTTGCAGTGAACTTCCAATGCGACAGGGCTCAAAGAAGGTCCACTGTGTATACTCCAGCGCACGGGCAAATTCCTTTTGAATATTTACCTCAGGTTCAGACCAGAGAAGTTTCAATGGGTGGGAATCTTCGACTTGCGACCAGTTGTTGCATAGACCTGACCACTGATCATCGGGGTAGTTTGATCGCGCAATGAGCCGGGGTTTGTTGCACCAGAGACCATAGTAGTCTTCTGTCTCGAGCGCTGTTGGGGGAGGGGGTACGCCCTGTGGTAGAGCCTGAAGTTCAGGTACCCGCACGGTTCGTATTGACGTTCGGGGTGCCGTGTCGAATGGAGGAGTACTGGATCCTCTTGGGCAATTGGTAAGTGAGTCTTGCACCTCTTCTTCCTTTGATGGCATCTTTCGAGTGGTGTCAGATACCTTGGCCTCCTTTTAAGGTTTTGAACAGTCCTCCATTCTGAAGTTATGAGTTGAGATAGTGCGGCAGGACAGAAGAGAAGAATGAGCAAGATATCAGGACTTCATTTGAAGATACCCATGGTGAAGGGTTTCAACCGGGTTTATTACATCTTCTTATGTTAGCATCTACTTCGCCACTCGATAGAAAGCTTTTATATACTAAAGCTCTCTAACTTTCGTGAATACTTCTAGACTTTCAAGGTTGGGGGTTGTTGATTGAACGACAGTTCAACAGCCTTTTGTTTATCCAGTTTATCACACAAGACTAGAACCTTATCTTACTTTAATCTTCCTGGTGCAAGAGCTCAACATTTATGCTTTGGTATGGCCTCTAGATGTTTTTCAATTCATTGCCGCCCAATACATCGACTAGCTTAATCATAGTGTTCTCAGTAAAATGGGCATTCACGACGGCGATTAGCGGCTGTGGAGGGAAAGAAAATCGATAAAGTTCAATGCTATATGAGAATAGTGTGTGTGCGGTTGTGTCATTGATGCACAAATACTCTAATTCAGGCCTGGAGACTAGAAAGTCATGCTAATAAAGGACATGCATCTATTCTAAAGAGTCCAGGAGACGGTGAAATTTCATGATAGTGTGTGTTCTCATCGGAGATCAAGTTGGCACAGATCGGTGCACCATACGACCACATGTACTGTCGGCGCTGACTTCGCGCCGAGAGACAGAGTCTGTATCGTGAGCTCCCATGCTCCGGTCTCTCGGGGCAAGTGGGGCTGGCGATTCCAAGGTAAGGTACAGAGTAGCAGCACTACGTACACCGGAGATCCAGCTTATACAGGGTAACCAAGTGTTCAGAAGGTATCGCTCCGTAATACGCGGATTCCATTCATACCAATTGGTGCATTATGGTAGCAAACAAGTAGGGGTCCTGGTTCAGTAAATGTTGGGTTTTTTCATGTCGTTCCATCTAATGAGTTTGCATTTGGCTGTGTAGAACCCTAGACCCGAAGCATCAGAAATTGTCTCTTCCAAGTAATAAGCTTTTCCTTATCTACCTAGCCCTCAGTACCATCTCCTTATCCATTATCTAGTATCTGCACCAATTCATAAATAGCCTGGGACGTACGATAGAGGCTTAATTTTAGTTCTTGCCACTGCCTCTGATGCACTGGCTGTTGTAACACCAACGTCTTGCGATCTTACAGCATTGATTGGAGGTGCTGTGGCTCATGTCTTGCCACGGCCGGTGCGGATTTTTATTTAATATCTAGCAATTCAGCATAACCGTATCACTGTGTTTCGGGTGATTATGCATAAGAGAATTCACTAAAGTTGACTTGACTACGGATTCGTTACCAAGCTGACGCGGCCATTACTAGCTGGTTGTTGACGCGTAATTTGTTATCGGGAAGAAACCCACATCCCCCCATCCTAGCCCACCGTTTATCCAGCTTATGAATGACCCTGCACTAGTGGGCTGCTTGATTCACGTAGCATAGGGTCTGGGCTTGACTTGTAGTTTGTCTATTTCTTCTACTTCTTCCATCTGTACTCTTACGATATCTGCTAAATTAGAATGGCAGCCAAGACGGACACTTCTGAGAGTGCCAAGCCCAAGTACAGACGTACATTTACACGCAAAGTCCGAACAGGCTGCATAACATGGTTAGTATGAGAATTACCAAGTGCAGTGCTCTTCCGACCCTCTACTAACAGCATCGCTGCAGCAAGTAGGTACACGTACTCATCGGCTTCCATATATTTCGTGCAACTGAGGAGACAAGATTGCTTACTAGACAGGATCCGACACCTCAAATGCGATGAAAGTCGTCCTCGGTGTCATCGGTGTCTCGTTGATGGAGTCATCTGTGATGGTTATGCGCCCGTTGAGCCCAAAATCCTGCGGAAAAAACGACACCAAGACAAGAGTACTATCGAGGCCTTTCAGCATGGTAACGCATTACCTCCGGCTATTTACTACAGACCGTTACTCCCCCAGGCACTTTTCAGGAAACACTGTTCCATGCCAAGGGGTAACCAAAGTGTCGTCGTTCTAGGAGGAGTACATCATGTGGCGTTTCCACTACCTTTGGCCTCCCATGCCGCCAAGAACCCAGAATCAGAGTTGGCCCCGATTAAAGGAGAGATATCACTTCGAAGGGAGACAAAGCTACCCAGGATTGCCGAGCTCGTTCGAGATACCACAATACCGGCGACATCCAACCAGGGGTCTACACCCAGGATTGACCAACCCTTTTCACTGCCAAAACTTGCCAATTACTTAATTAAAGAGGCCGAATCATCGCATCTGATATCCCTGGATGGATCTCGTCATGGAAAAGACCACGACAGCAGCGTCCTTCCTCCACATCTCCATCAACCATTCGGCGGTTTGCTCTAGTTCAAGAACGGTATTGCATCAGCACGTGGCGTCACTGAAAGCGGAGAGAAAAGTCAGAGTGTCACGACCACAGGGCTGTCAAGTAGCAGGAGATGCTGCATTACATTCCCGATATCATCTCTAGCTCACGTACCGCTCACTTGAGATATAGTTAGCAGAATAATAGCTCGCAGCTTAATGCGAAAGGTATTGTGTTAATCTAAGGAAAATCAGGGATGTAACAAACCTCGATTATCAATGTACATACTAGTCCCAGAGAGGCACATCCTTGTCCCCGCCTCGGACGAAGGTAGAGTAGTCATTGCCATATTGGTTAATGAAGAACTCGGTTGCCTCCGCTCCCGTAAGCCCCTCCAGAGACACTAGTCTTGGTGCTTTGTGTATTGAGTCCTGGTTCTACCTTGCAAGCTCTGATACATTGTACTTATGTAGGATAGATAGTCAGTGTTCCCTCCATTCAAAGGAGGATTAAGGAAGCTCCAACGGGATACAGTCACGTCTCACTGAAGCATGGTACAGTCAAAACTGGACTCGTATTACCGCCTTCCAGAGACTGATGATTGGGTTAGCGAAAGATCTCACTGGTTCTTTACCGTGCAACAGGATCGAATGAAAAGAATGGGACGACAAGCGTGCTTAGCCTTGGCTTGTGAGCATAGGAGGGGTCATGGTAATACTAGCGGAGCCAGTTCTAGTCTCGGGTTAGGTGTATGGACCTATGTTCTGCCCAACCCTGCAATTAGCATCGTTAAAGAAGACATACTCTCGGGATTGTCGAGCAGTCAGTTTAGGAGTGATGTCATATCAGAATGGGGGTTCAGGGCGAGCTCTTCGATAAGTAGTTCATGAGAGTGTGTCAATACTCGAGTAGGCTGGACTCAGAATGAGAAGCAATCAAGATTGGGAATTGATCAGGCTGGCTCGCAGACATGGTTGGTTGAGGGATCCTAGTGGAGGTTGGCAAACAAGTATCTGTTTTAGTCCCTGAGACGCCATAGTTGTTGGCCACGCCGCCTCACAGTGTACAACGCCCCTTTTGAAAGAATTAAGATGAAGAAATGTCAAATTAAATCGACCATGTCCTCCGAAGACGTTTTGACTGCTCTGCTGCTCGATCGGGACGTGTTTCTCCGTGCCAGTACCATTCGATCTACGATACTTGTTGCGGTTGTAGATATGCTGCCTTCATTCTAAGTCCTTACAGATGGCTCTGCAACTTAGGTCATGGTAGTATGATTAATCCACTTCCCTTGGTATTATTGACGGCTGAGGCTGCGACCATGCCGAGGACGCAGTTATGATCCGCCACTGCAGTTCAGCATAACGCAGCCTCCGCCTTCGCTCCGACGGTAGCAGTCTGCGCCAGCATTAAATGACTGACACTGGACTGTCGGGCTCAAGAAGTAGGTCGCGGCTAAATTCTGATGCGGCCTGGCCTTTGGGCCCATGAGTTTGAAGCCTTCAGCCAGAGCCATAGAGCATTTGGCCCGACTGAACGGCTCTGCAGGCCGTGTGGATTGTACTCCAGAAGAAGATCAGGCCGTGTACATCATCGTTGATGAGCAATTGAGACTAAATAAGTGACTAATCTAACACTTGAGTAGGCCCTCGCACTGCTGGTGAAGGAATGTCATGTTCGGGGGTGACTATTCACGTTGTCTTCATAGTCACAATAGACATACTCATGTAGTAGCCCACTCTGTCTGTCGCTGAGGATGGCGGACTAAATATCCTCCAGATTTTATAGTTTCGTAAGCCAGATCAAGGCAAAGTCGAGGCTGTGAGTCCGTATGTTCGTTTGGGGCGGATGGCGAGATCAGCCACTCGCGGCTCATGGCCCCACTGCGCAATCGAGATTTAGACGTCACAGCAAACACCAAAGAAAAAGAAAAAGAATGGCTGAACAATGGATACGGAGAAAAAGCGTGTGCGGAGATGAAAACATGAAACAAATACCAGTTATTAGTAGTAGGTAGGTGCAGTACGTGATCATTCGCCAGGCATTTTTGAAGCTGGGGGCTAGTGGGCAACCCGAATGCAAAGGGATTCACGTGCGTATTACAACTAATAAGGTAGTAGAAGGAAAAAAAGGCCGTAGCGGTAGCTCTAACCATTAGGTCAAAGTAACACGCTGAGTTGTGTCCCAACACGAAAGATAGGGTGCCTAATGTCTATCATGTAGCTAGCTTTCCCCGGTTGGCTAGGATAATGTATTAAGCGGTTCACCAGACAGCAGAAAGGTTGTTAAATTGACATCATATGGCCTTTACTGTGTCTCTAGTAAGTTGTTGCCTGGTAGATTAAGTTTCTTTAACGGAGCTTGCTTTGGTGATGACTCATGAGATTGCTCGTATTGGTTGTTTTGGCTTGAAGCTTTTAGGCTATTTAGCAATGGATGCCCATAGACCCTGAAGACCAAAGTCTCCAACTCTCTGCTATTACTTATTACAAGCCTACCAAAAGAAGCCTCGGCCCTTCTGTAAGACATCACTCAACTTGATCAGCTTATCCAGCATACCAGCGATCTGTCCCATCCTGTCCTTTTGTGATCGACCAGATGGGTAGACCAAAGTGCCACCGGGAAAAACTCTGGAGCTGTTACTTTAGGCACGCGTATATGTACCGAATATAGATATAGTTGTCTAGCAGGGCTTTCATCTGTGTTCATTATACTGATGGTATTAGACACCCTTGCCAAGCAACTGCTTTTACCTAATGATGGCATTCATGGAGGAAAGTCTTTAGTCATTTTCTATGAAAGATGGGATAGTTTAGATAGCTAAACTAAGAGAGAATCGAACGGTAATCTGTCAAGTCCACATACGTTGATGAGAATGTGTCCTCAGAAACGTGTGCGACGAGGTTGCTTTTAACAATAGTCACCGACAACAGCTGCCTTAAACCGCCCAGCATCTAGCAGATTCCGTTGCAGTTCGTCTTGGAGACGTAGTTGACAGTGAGCATCCCGTGAGACTTGATATCGTTATCGTTAGGGTAGAACGCAGGAACACTGCCGCACTTGGCGCATCCATGGTTGACCAGCTCCTGGAGCAGCTTCTTGATGTCCTTTCCAGGAAGGCCACCGGTGTTCTGAAGGAAAGCACAGAATCCAGTCCCGTCGAGAGCCTGCCAGCAAGCGATGTGCTGACCGTTGTAATACCACTTGTTGTCATTCAGGCCCTGGGCGGTTCGGAGGAGGCCGGTCAGCTTGAAACCGGCGTTGCCACAGTTGCTGCTACCATGACAGTTGATGCCCTCGGCAGAGACACCAAGAGCAAGAGCGGCAGAAGCGAGGAGAGTGGTGAAATGCATTCTGAATCGGATTGGTTAGTAGGACACAATTTAGATTGGCAGGATTTCTTACTTGAAACTGGTTCTCAGTGAGTTACAATGGATTTGGTGGAATGTGGTGATCTTTGAAGCTTTTTTGAGAGGATCGAGAATGTTATGGATGAGAAGTTGGATTCTTGGCAGGAAATATCAGTCTATTTATACACAACTTCGTCTCTCTCCTTTGGTGATACGTATGTGAAGACAAGTATGCCATTAAGGTTACCCTCGGCATGCCATCCAGAGATTTTGCCTCAAGGTCACGGTAGATGCCATGGATTCAATCCTCTGGCAAAAGTGCTTTGGATCATCATGTGAATGAGGCTATCGTATGTCCTGTGTAAGGGTCGGCCGCCTGTTGGATATGAGTTTTATGGGCCATTCCTCTTTTGTAATATGTTTGTAATGCTTCATAAGCGACAGACATGTTATAAAGGTCGAATATGTGACAGCTGATTTCGTATCTGCAGTCCCCCAGCCATTTATCTTCAGGATAGAACGTCAATGTTTTTGTCGTTTGCAGAAGGTCAAAGCAACATATGCTTCATTTCAGGCGCTGATCCTCACCCACGTTGCAGAGGCGATCCACTCTTACTTATCACTCTTTCACTAGATATCCGACAAGATCTATGACTGTAAGTGCCCAAGGTCATAATTACTTTGGAAACACTGATACATTCTATTGAAGCAATGTAGATCGTAAGTAGAGCGCAATCCTGAAGTATTTACTATATCAATTTCTATCCAATTGATGGCACAGTGCGTCAATGCTTCATTTCATATAAAAGTGGCACCAAACAAAGTTTCGCCATGAACATCAGCTCAGGTCGGGCACAGACACAAGCACAGACACAGCTGCATCATCCATCACATGCTGGGTTGAGACCAGAAAGACCTTCGTATTCGACAATGGACAACGTACAACAGAGTGACCTTCCTCTTCCGCTCGAAATCGTCACATTGGTATGCTCGACTGTGCCGAAGCCCGGCCTGCTTCGCTTGAGATTGGCCACTCGCAGATTGCACGATGCATCGACTGGATTTGCTTTCAGCGCCTTTTACCTCAGAGCTTATAGACGCTACCCTCGAGCTGGTTATCACCAAGTCTAGGGGCCTCTATCTCTTTACTACACCGAACACTGGGACTGGTTCCCGAGAATGAATCTCAATGAGATTGAAATACTGCCTCAGTCAAAGTTCTAGCTCTTGATAAGTTTGTCTTTACTGATCAGCGACAAACTGACTGGATTGCAACCATTGGAGAGAGCAATGGAAGCAGGGGACTCGATGAACTATACCTAGACGATTGTCCTATCTCATTCGAGGCCCGTCAACACAGCCCCTTGAACAGTGACGGATACCCAGATCCGCCCGATGTCTTCGAGGATAATCATGCTACCTCTGTAACCAAAGAGTATAACATCGGATGGCATCACGTCCTTGACCATTGGAGAAGACGTATGAAAGGCCTCAAGAAGTTCATCATGCGCCATGGCGATTGGTTGTCTCAATAGCCGAGTGTTAAAGCATTAAAAGAGCACGAAGGTTTCGTGAATCTCAACAGCGATGAGCTTAGGAAAATAGTTAGTCAAAATGTTCACAGAAGCTTTTCCAAGCCTGCAGACGTGGAGGTCAGTGACACCACGGACCCAGTATTGGCCCAGAGATACCTGCATGGTGCAGGATTACTACAACGAAGGACAGCACGGATGCAGTATATTAGGTATGACATCGGCGTGTGTGGACCTTGGGAGAATCCATATTTTACCTGGGGAAGGGGTTGACCTGAAGATGGGTGGGCACCAGAGAAGGAGACAGTAGGAACTGATGATGCGGTAGTCGAGCTACTCCTGGCAACTATTCGGGGCAGGATTTCCGGGGACGAGAAATAACATACTGGAGGGTAAGACTTGGTTGGGATTCTGACAGTAAAATGTACTTTGAGAAAGCATTACTACTACCATTGAAGTCTAACAGACTTAATCAGAATTGCGGTCCAACAAGAGATTGCCGTCATACTGTCTGAAACCAGGTTATCGGAGGTCTCCTGCTGTCTATAATAGGGATACATATTTGTAGCCTCAACATATTCAATCACGAGACGCGCTATGCAATAGGAACATGCCAATACAGTCGCATTATGTATATTAATTACGCATCTCCACCGCACTTTGGCATTTAACCTCATCAACATCATGAATCGGCACTTGAATCGCCCCAAGTGGCAAAATCTCCAACAGAACAATCCCCGGTAATCCAATCTCCACCTGTTTATCTCATTCATTGCTTCTTTTTCGACTTCTAAAGGATTTCTAGCTCATTTCTAGTGCCGAAGTGTCCGTGTTTCTCCACTGTTCCGTTCCGTTTCTGCGTCATCGTGGAGAAGTCATAACAAATCAAAAGCTCTGCCCTGGAAGCGTCTTTGCTCATGGCGGACTTTTGAGCCTCATGTTGCAGATGCGTGGAGATAGAATTCCACTCTCTTCTCGTATGTCCGATTTTCGCTTGCGCTCGTCTTTAAGATTGCCAATTTCTAGTCCTGCAAATCGGGGCCGATTATGAAGATGGTGACGATGCTCTCCATCATCTGTATCTTAACCTTTCATTCCAGCTTTGCCTTACATCTTCACTTGTTACTCTTCCCTACACCTTAATCTCATATTCATCAATATGTCACAAAAGCCCGGAGTGCCAGACGTCTACAGGGCTTTATCCTACTTCTGATCCTGACGTTTGGTACTTAGTCCATGGCTCAATGAACGCGGAGCCATTCCTCAAGTTCATCGGCATAGACCCTTCGGTGGCCATTACCTCCAACGAAGCAGCCACGGACATCGCAAAATTCACAAGCAACCTCTCGCCTGAGAAGCTTGCGTTTAAGAACCTCATCAACGGCAACTGCGGTAGCATCTGCTTCGCCCCCAAGCAATAGAACGAAAGCGAGATGGGCAAGTCACTCGCTGCTCACCCCCTCATCAATTTCAAGGCTCAACCTCAAGCTATTCCTACATCGCCTGTTGCGTTCCCTCCTTTCGGTCCAACCGATAAGTATCCACTGGCCGGTATCAAAGTCGTTGAGATGACCCGCGTTATCGCCGTACCTCAAATCGGTACCATTTTGTCTAGCTTTGGCCCTGAGGTTATCCGTGTTAACCCGCCTCACCTACCTGATATCAATATCATGCAACTCACTATCAACGCCGGAAAGCGCACTATTGCTGTTGACCTCCGAAAGCCTGAGCATGCAGCTATCATCAAGACTCTCATCGCCGAGGCAGATGTATTCATTCAAGGCTTCCGTTTGAACAAGATGCCCAAGTTTGGCCTTAGATTAAACGGCATCCTCAAGATTGCTGGAGAGCAAGGTCATGGTATTATTCAAGTTTCGGAGAACTGTTATGGCCCTGATGGATACTACGCTGAGACCTGGCTGGCAACAAATTGCTGATGCAGCTGCGGGATCAGCATACGTTACAGGACGTTCTCTCAACCTGCCTGATAACGAAGCTGTTCTACCCTCACTACCAGTCAGCGACATGACCACCGGCGTTCTCAGCGCAGTTGGTACTCTTCTCGCCCTTCGCGATCGCGCCATCAAGGGCGGAAGCTATGCCGTTCACGCATCCCTCGTCGCAGTCAACGCGTTCGCTCTTCGACCTGACGTTGGCCTCTACTCACCCGAAACTGTCTCTGAATGCGTCAAGCGATTCCAGTGGGCCGAGATGAGAGGATCGCATCAAGTTCTTGATCTTTTGATGAAGGTTTGGGATGGCTGGAAGAGAGTCCTTAGTAAGGAGTTGTCGGAAGATGGTGGATGGTACCAGAGCTTTGAGATAAGCGCTTTTGATCGAAAAAGTTGAACATACTTAAGCCTGTAATTGGTTTGAGCGATGAGGAGGTGACGCCGCGATGGAAGACGCGCAGTATCCTGATGCTCATGAGAAGGCTGAGGGTATCAAGTTTCAGTAAAGGGGTTGGTCGTAGATTATAGAATCGATGAAGTATAGAAATACCTATAGAGATAGAACATAAATCTTATTCACGAGACCTTTATTCAAGCCTCGACTCAGTCGCTAAATCCATCAATGAATTGCTATCGTGAGATATTGGAAGAAGTCTGACAGAGAGGCATGACAAAGACTCGTGACTATTTTAGCGTCGGGTTTGAAGCGGGTACCGTCAAAGTCACTTCACACTTCGTTTAGTCCAGCAGCTACTTAGAGCTACTTCATTGATGATCTAAACACCAAAACCAGGTCTGTTTTGTATTTGAGCTGGTTTGATCCGCGATGAGTCACTCACCGACTTCAGCTTGGTACTACGCCTGGTAGCGATTAATACACGCGAATTTTCTAAACAACACTGAATCAGTAGGGTCTCACTACTGAATTATGTTGTTCTGCAGCCTGTGCCAACGCCCGAGCATTGGTCTTCAATCCCATCGAAGTTGTGAATCAACATATTACAACACCAATGGAAGACCAGACGGCTTCACCAACAACAACAAGAACCGCCTACATACGAACCATTGTCGACAAAGACAAGAAAAGAGAATACCACGAATCTTGCTGGCACAATCTCAAAATGCTTCTATGGTCATGGGTCGGTCAGAAAGTTCATAACGATCCTGCTGGAATTGGTGCTCCACGACTCCGCAGCTCACCTCCACCTGGTCTCCAACACCACTACATTATCGGTCATTCCAATCCTTTCGATGCTTTTGTGCTTGAATGGCTTCTGGAGAACTCCAGGCCTGATAGTTGGAGGATGACTCGCGATGACTTTGAAGTTTACCTTTCTGCTGCGCAGATGAAGGACCCAACAAACAGAGAACTTCTCCAAAAGCTTGAACAAGAGCGGGTGAAGATCAGGGTAGTCGACTCGTCCATGCCGACAGAGTTTCAGACAGAAGATGTATGTGATGGAGCGATGCTCACTAGAAGCGATTACGTTATCGAGACATATCTAGAAAGAGGTTCGAGCTGTTGGATAACAACAAACGTACTTTACCGAGACTCTCTTCGCCACGGCCACCCCCAACGCTTCAACACTGCAGAGCTTGCACAACAGTACTACGATAACAGACTCAAGAACAAGATGGGCCATACTAGACGATCATGTTCATATCCCCATGGCAAATCCGACGCTTGGAAATTCGAGCACGCAAACGACTGGGAGAACTATAAGTGCGAATCTTGTGGGCAGAGATGCAAGCGTAGTAAAGGCTGCAAAGTGACGGGCGAAGACTGGGCGAAGAGGAAAGACGTGATAGCGTGGGATGAAGGTGTTGATACGTCGGCGCCGAGACCACCTGAGTTTGAAAGGGATTGGAGGATCTTGACTGCGGAGGACATATGTAACTATTGGGGTACTGATCCCATGTCTTATGAGAGGTTCAGGAAATGGAAGTGGAGGTCTGTTGACACGTTCACGGGCGAATGAGGAAACGCGTCGAATATGCTCAGATTGTTTTCATCTATCAACATAATACTGCTCATGACTCATCACATCATTTTTGAACGACTAGACTTTGCGAGACAAACTTCTAGATCTCGTGAATACCGCATCCCAAGTGTCTAATACCCATGGCCTCGAGCTCATCAATCTGAGCCAGATCAGGACCAACACTTCGCTCCTGGAGACCCTGCAAAGAGGCGGCAGTAGTCTTGGTCTTGGGAATGAGCTTTGTTCCTCTGTCGTCTAGGACAGCCAGGATGTGTGCAGCAGCCTATACGCGTCAGTATCTCCTCAATCAGTATTGTGAGATCGGCCTACCTTGGCATTGATAGTGAGAGTCTTGGAGTCGGGGTTGTCAATAGTGTCGCAAGCCTGGTGGTAGCAAGGATCCTGCGCAACGGCCGTGCCCTGAACTTTCGTTAGTTGTTAAGCACAGTCGAACGGGTACACCTACAGTATGCAAGAACCCAAAAGGCTTGTTCAAATTCTGCCAGAAAGGCGCATAATCACTGCCATTAGTCAAAACAGCAGGCGTAACCTCAATACCCTTGCTCTCAAAGTACTCGGTGAAGATCTTCTCGGTGACCTCAGAGCCCTTGGGCGCCTTTGATCCATGAGAACTTCCATCCGTGTCAGCGACACCGAAGAAACCCTTGGATACCATGTCGAAGTTGAGATAGACGAGAAGATCATTGACGTCTTTGGCGGGAAGGGTGGAGGTGTAGTGCTTGCTGCCGAGGAGGCCGTTTTCTTCGGCACCCCACCATGCGAAGCGGATCTTGTTCTTGGTCTTGTACTTTGAGAGGGCGAGGAAGAGTTCGAGGATGAGGGATGAGCCAGAGCCTAGCTGTGTTAGTGGAGTCATGATAAAACGCGGCAGGGTGAAATACCATCGTCGTTGATACCAGGGCCGGCTTGAACACTGTCAAGATGGGCACCAAGCTGGATAGTCGTTAGTATGGCTATTGATCTTTGGAGCGGGTGACATACCATGATGACATTACGAGCATCACCGCCCTTGGTCTCAGCAATAACGTTCTGGGTAATCCTCTCCTCAATAGTCTGCGTCTGCTGAAAATGCGCTGTGACGGTCTCACCCGCCTCAATCCTCTCCTTGATCTTCTCTCCATCAACAAGGTTAATAAAGCCCGCTGGGACATGCTTTTCAGGATCAGGCTGACTAAGGGAACCAGCAGTAACATTCGTGGTAAGATCATGGTAGATAATGACAGCGGATGCACCAGCTGCAGCAGCGGGGATCACTCTTCCAGCAAGAGTCCCGCCCGTAGGGCAGCGGAAGCGCTGAACGAGCACGATTTTACCCTTGACATCGAGATCATCGTACGATGATGCGTCACAACCTGCTGCACCTTCGGGGCCGAGCGCGATTTCGGCGGTGATGCCTTCTTCGGACGTCGAGGGGGAGTAAGTCAGGCCGTAGACATAGACGGGCGTATCGTCAACCTTGAGCTCAATTGAGTCTACGAAAGCAAAGAGCGCCGGGAAATTTTGCTTCCAGACTTTGGCGTTCTTGACTTTTGAGATGCGCTTGAAGACGTAGTCTACTGAAGCGTCGTATCCAGGAAGACCGAAGGCTCTATTACCACCATTGGCAAAGGCAATATCGTTGAAGGCCTCGAGGTTTGACATGAGACTGCATCACGTTAGCCTTTCGCTGATGTAAGGAATGAGGGCCAATTACTTCTTGGTCTTCATGTCAGCTTGGATCTTCTTAGACTCCAGCTTGTGAGTCTTGGCTAGGCCATGGCCAGGAGCCAGCGCCAGTAATGTGGCGACACCAGTGGTGAACTTCATGTTCACGATGTGCGATACTTGAACTGGTCGTGAAGACGAAAGCGAGGAGTCGCACAAAGGCGGTCAGTCTCTATTTATACGGATGAACAAGTCACGCAATCAGAGGTAATCGCAATGCCAAGAAAGCCAATCCATGACGGAGAATCATGATGAACACAAGTTCGCGGAAACAGTTTCGCTTCTGGAAGGTCATATCAGCCAAGAGGCTGTTATGATGATCGCCAGCAGACTTAGTTAGCGGAGGCCTTATCGCTAGCGGTGACGGCTCCCAGGCACTTTTGCTTACGCCAACGAGAGTCGAACTTTTACTGCACTAAAATGTGACCAAGCCCGATCGACGTTGCACCAGATGAGGGTCATCTTGGCAGAGAATGATAACCCCGCGAGACCAAGAATTCCGAGAGGCTTTGATTGGGCAATGTCGAGTTTTTTTCTTGAGGTTGCACTGTTTTGGAAGGTGGAAGAAGAGCTTGGGGACAGGGATCATGAACCATACGAATAAGCTTAAGATGCAAAAGTTCCTATTACACGCTAGACGGGTTTGGGCGACGACTGAAGTGTCTCTCTTGCTTTGACGTAGCAGGTGGATTGTTCAGATAGCTTCATGCTCGTCGAATTACACTCACTTGTTTTGCTTGTAATTGAGCAATAGACTGTTCTTTGTTGCTGATATTTGGGATATACTGCTCTTTTTCAGCACTCCAAAGCATCGCCTTTTGTCTGCACAAAGTCCTTTGACAATATTGAAACGCAATGCTGAACATACAAACAGAACACCGTGATTGCGTAAATATGTCTATCATCTTAGTATTTAAGAGCCTGGGCTTCCAAGCATTCTACCTGTTCCATCTCTTGTTTAATAACACCAGAGTGACCAGTACCAAACAACGCATCTAACATTACAGCAACACCTTACACCATGGATCGTAACAACTCTTTTATCGCCAAGACACCTTTTAACGCGGAGTCAGGAGGTGCTCCAACTCGCCGACCGGACCTTGACGCCAATGCAGACTTTGACATTCTGTCCTTCGTCGGGTCTCATTCTGACAGGCATGTATCTGGTCTCGAATCGGAAGATGAGGAATACCGTAAGGAAGAGAAAATGCTCCAGAACTCAGCCATAGATTTCGATCACCGGAAGGCTACTGATGAGAATGCCCGTATCGACAACGTCAACCCTCATCCTAAGCTGTCGATTGCACACGATCTAGTGTCATTCCTCTTGAACCGCAAAGCTGCAACTTCTTACCTCTTTAGGCGTCATCAGATCTCTTCCAACGCTTCACCTCATCCGTTTCCCCTCAACGTGTTCATGGGTCAATGGACATCATGGACAAGTTTCGCGCTGTCCAAGTCAAAGAAAGTTCAGCCAGGTACCCTCCAATGCTGTCAGCTGATGAAACCTGGCGATATCGAAGTCATTACGGTTTCAAATGACAAATTCGTACAGCTGATGAGTCTTTTGGGCGGAGATGAGTTGCTGATGATGAGCATTTGGGAGACGCCCGATGCTTCGACACATGTGAGTCCACATCTGGAGATACTGAAACCTAACTTTAGTTTAGTGGAAGAGCTTGGCGAAAGAGTCATTGCTTGGAGAGTTCATGGACTTGATGTCTCGTACTACATGGATAGACTGGGATATCGCATTGCCGGCATGGTTTGGCCTCTTGAGGAGGTTAGCAAGGAGTAATGATGCAATTCCTTTTACTCGGGTCTTACAATGCAGACTAACCATAAGTATGGAAGCCATGGACATGGTTTTAGATAGATATTAGAGCATCAGGAAGAAGATTTATAGATCATCATATACATTCGAAGTATGGGCTTAGCCCTTGAAATACATCAGTGCAGCTGCAAAGACAACATATTGTAAGACACTGGCAAGGCATCTGAGTTCTTGTCAATAGCAGCTAAACTAAGTGCAATCGCCTCAAATACTAGAGCAAAGCGAGATGCGCGAAAATATTGATAGAACGCTGTGCCATGTATCAGCAATTTGAGTGACTCTTGGCCCCAGTACAAGACTGTATATTTTCAGTTCCTATTATAGAAGTGCTTTGTTACTGCCATGTGACTAGAAGATATCAGAAATATGCAAAAGAAAGTTATCCTGTCTTCCGTGATTCTATAACGCCGGTCCGTAGGACATTCGCTCATACATTGCGGAGTCGCACGTCATCAATACTTGCTCAAAGAAGGTGAATTATAAATTCCATAATTATGATGATTTCTAATTGTATGGATTATATATTCTTCAAAGTCCAAATAAATATTGTGAAACCCTCTGAACTCAGAAGTATAACTCAAGTAACGTCATGTTGTTCATCCGTCGGATCAGAACTTAGTCTTTCTTGCGACCCTTTTCTGTGGCAGTTGTGAAGCCAACACCAATTTGTTATCGCGAAGAGTCGCCGGCACATCACTCATCAACACGCCAATCGTTCAAGATGCCGAAGCATTTACGTTGGAGCATAGTAGCTACCCCATCTACAAGCACGTCATGCGATGTTGGCTCTACCGAGTCCTCATGATCAATGTGAAAGAAACCCCTTAGTGACAGCATCGACCTCGTAGTCCACGCTATTGCCACCTTCCTGCACGACCTTGGCTGGGACATGACAGAAGAGTCACCCATTTTCAGCGCTGACCGTCGATTTGAAGTAGACGGGGCTTTCGCAGCTCGTGAGTTCATACAAGAGCACCAAGATGGAAAGTTCTGGGGTGAGAGGAATGTTCAGCTTGTATGGGATGCGATCGCGCTCCATACAGAACGGTCTATATCATATTTCAAAGAACTTGATGTGCAGGTTGTATCGAAGGGCATTGCAATGGACTTTTCGGGGCCAGCTTATGGTGTTGCGGGAGAGGACTATGCCGTAATTGCCAAAGCCTTTGCGAAAAATGATCTTAAGGACAGCGTAAACCAGACTATCATCTGGCTTTGTGAGACGAAACCTCAGACGACATATGGTGAGTAATTCTGCTGCCTATTGCGTGGCCTCTACTGATATGCTGTAGACACTTGGATTCAGCCTTTTGGGGAGAGATACGTTGACAAATATGACCCAAAGGGCAAAAAGAGAATGGATTTGATCTTGCAGAATCTTACGACTGGGGGAATACTTGATGCCTGGAGCAGCCTTTTCGTAATACGAGGCTTGTTTCAAAACTAGCAACCGAGTGGGGGCAATTATTATACGATGCAGCCAATCCTTGAGCAACGGCTGTGAATTTCTCCGCCAGGCCACGGACAAGCATCAGATAAATAGTTGAGTTGGTCTTGAGCGATTAAATACTTAACCGCTTATTTATACTTGCATAAGATATCTCATAATGCAACTGAGTGACCGGCAAACCCTGCTTCGGAGGCTAAATCCGGGTGATCAATCAGTCACTCAACAGCGACTGTTCACTGGTGCGCGTATTCCCGGGGCCTCCCAGTGGTTTTTCGACCATGAGACGACCCAGGATTGGCTGAGCGGAAAGGACGGCTCTGTGCTTTGGCTCCATGGACCAAGTATTCACCAACTCCCATTACTTTTTCGTGCCTGGCTAACGACTATCAGGCGCAACTGGCAAAACTTTTACTACCACAAGTCTAGTGAGCTATGTTTTATATGAACCAAGTACCGGAGCCGCCGTATATCATTTTGGTAGGCATGAGCTGCAACACAACCTCGCTGACTACAACCTTGCGCTGCGTTCAATCACCAGACAGTTGGTATCACGACTGTCGGAGGAATCTACCCTGCCAGCCCAAATTTCGGAGACGATTGACGATGGCTTTGGAGATGTCGAGAGTACCGTGGCTATACTGCAGATGCTACCATCTGAGTTGAGTAGGATTATCATCATCTTCGATGGGGTCGACGCCTCGAATGAGGCTGGTTTACGTGAAATGATGGAAATTCTGCTAAGGAAAAAGGCTCGAATACAAATAATGATGACCAGTCAAAGGCCACCGTCAGATACACTCATTGATACCTTCGGTATGAGCACGATCACAGCTTGCGCAACAGACCAGGATTTGAGTCTATACCACGTGAAAGCTATTGACGAGGCACCTGTCAGTGCGCAGGTTCTGGATGATTCTCATACCAGCCTGTTTCCATACCAAAAGCTTATGGATATGGCTGATGGCCGGTAGGTCTTGTTGCGTTTCTGAGACAACATCCGCTGAAGTCCCCAAGGTTTCTTCCTATCATACGAAGTTGGTTCACTAACATCGCATCGCAACCGAACACGGTCCTTCTCAGCCTGGTAGAGTCCTGGTCACCAAATTCTAACGTGGATGTCCCTCGAGCCTTTTGCCAAGCTCTGGTCAACGACATCCAAACCTCAAGACATTCAGACATGACTCTCTGCTCGCTTTACTACCTAGTCTACGGCGAAGAAAACGGATACACCTTTACTCCATCAATGCTATGGGAGGCTCTTATCGCCTGGGGTATCAGAGACGAAGACAACACGGTGTTTACTCTGACACAAATATCCAACGCCTGTGCTGACTTTGCTTTTATTGACGCTGAAACGAAGATCATGAAGTTGCGATCTCCATTACTAATGGACTTTTTGCGAACTGAGGTGTTTGACGATAACTACCACGCCCGACACATTAGGGCAACGTTTCGGTACCTGACGAGAGGCGACCACGAAGGCGCATGCAAGTCGTCTGGCGAGCTAAAAGAGAGGCTTAGAGCGCATCCGTTTCTTTGCTACGCCGCTAGAACCCTTTCACCGAGCCTTGCAGTCTTTCCGGCATTGTCCTACGACATAGACTTTCTAAAGATGACAGCTTCACATAGATCGGTGGACTCTTATCTTCAAGCTGCTGAAGCATGGCCGTATATCGATGAAGAGAGCTATAATGAGTTTGAGGCTGAGGAGGAGAGATGGCGTTGTTATACGAAAGCGTATACTCCCCTTCACCTCGCTGCTCATTTTGGAGCCAGGGAAACATTGGTCCAGTTGCTTGTTGATCGTGGTGACAACATTGAGGCTCGGGCAGCAAATGGACAAACAGCGCTGCACATCGCAGCCGAGATTGGAGATTCGTCTCATGTAGTCAAGCGGCTATTGGAATGCGGGGCCAATGTCGCTGCGGTGGATGAAGATGGACTAACACCTTTGGTACACGCGATAGTGTATGGATGCCTGGAGTCTGTCAGGCTGCTTATTAGCCACGGTGCAGATATCAATGCGCTAGAGGATGAGGATCTGCTAGAATGCTCTCGCGCGAAGCCCGATGTTGCCGAGTTCTTGGTGGGGCTTGGGGTTGAGATGCCTGTTGAAGAATCAGAATCAGAAGAATAGAGAAGACAAAAGAGCCACAAAAAGGAATTCAGGATAAATGCTGCATCCTATAAATGAGAATCGCTGAAACGCAAAAAAACATACAACACCGGGGATTCGCTGGTCGTCACCGACCCAACTACTAATCCAGCGCTTCGCAGCTTGACTATGGGAGAGCGGACGGGATCCCGTATTTTCTACGAGCTTTGGTCGTATGTACTAGACAGTGATAAATTGTAGGCTATATCGACTACCTGAAGCTACGTCCTCGCAGTGTTACTGGCCCCATGGGCTGCGGACGTATCGGCTTTTTCCACAAATCAGGGATAGCAGTCGTGCTATGGATGAGATTCAATAAAGCTTTGTGGAGAGGATATATCTTTTAAGAAAGATATACCTTATTATTCAAGTCCTAACTGGGCTGCAGGAACATGCCTATTCATAGGTACTAGGGGCATACAGCCTGTAATTAATCTTTTAAAGAATTTCACTTAGTCTGTATGATTTACCAACACATGAGCGCGAACTAAAACAGTAAGCGGCTGTTCGATAGCCTGTGGCCAATAGTGTGATGTGAGTCAGAGAGGACTGGGGCTGCGCTACCCTGTAGAGTGGAACAGCTTGAGTCCGGATGGGAGCCCCTTATAGCTTTGCTGTTACTTATAATATTCTTACTTTTATGAACTAGAAACATGTAAATTATTACAGTATTATCTTATATCGAATTCTTATAACCCATATAAGCTAACTTCCTTTAAATATTGTAAATATTTACAGCTTATAAAAAACTAAGTATAAATTTCAAGTCTCGGATCTATTATGTTTGACTCGTTTACACAACACATCTATCCTTTAGGCCAGTGTTCAATCTATAAACATTGGCAAGCCTGCTCTACTAGCCCTTCTCGAAATTACCTCTATTAATCCTTCGTTGCCCCTATTCGTGTACTTCGTTGACAATAGTCGAATAAATAATGAAAACAGACTCCCCAAACTCCTTCAAAGCTGTAAGCTTACTCCATGTATCCAGAAGCAACAGGCTCATCGATTCCTTCCTCGTGTCTTATGTAAATTATTGTCAGAAGCGTTCTGTGTTCGCGGAACTCATTGCTCACCGTTTGTAGTGCCTTTCTAGTAGATCCTTGCGATGGAAGCGTCTCTGACATACTGGACATTCGAATTGGGGCTCTTGGTGCGAAGACTGATGTCGCCTGGCAACTGGTGAGCATGTTGTCTTTATCTCGAGTGTAAGTGCAGAAGTTGTACCTCAGGTGTTCAGCTCGAGTGTATACCTGATTTTGTCAGTGGATAATCTACATCTTCTTACAAAACGGCTTACCTTTTGGCATTCGGAACAAACGTGAACAGGCTTTCCCTTTTTAGCCTTGGAGACTTTGCCAGTTGGCGTGCTCTGAAAATCGTCGTAACTATCCATTGACAACTGGAGCGCTTGCTAAAACGAACTAAAAACATACAAAAAACGAGGAGCAAAAAAGGACCGAATGGGGCCGCGATAAATTGCCACCAAGAATCCGATCATCAGTGCATATTTAAAGACAGATTTCCCATAGCTTCCGTAAAGCAAAGCTGAGTTCCCCGGGGGCGGGCTTCGTAAGTCCTGTCTAACATGAGCCACTCGCTGAGTAGTCAGAACGAGGCTTGCTCCGTGGCGTGGACGAATCCCGACTCCTCAATCCGTCGATCACAAAAATAGACTCGGATCTCCACCAATCACAATGACCAAGCGCCGCATAATCCCTGCGAGGAATGCGAATTCTCAGCCTTGGACAGGGGTTACGCGTGGGGGCCTGCTGACATCATGTTTCGGGGGGCGCGGAAGAGATTCAAATGCCGGGGATGACGTGGAATCCGAATATCAGTGATTAGATAAGATAATGGCTTGGATTGGCTTGGAATCAGGTGATGGTTTCCGTACTTTGAGGGACTTCGGCATGCGTGGGATGGAGATGGAGGCGTCCGAGGATCCCGTGGTGGCTGGGTATATGGATAAGAGTCACAGCGTTTCACTGCCCCAAAGTCTGTACAACGGTTCGGACATTATCAATTGACCGATCCTCAATTGTGCAAATATGTTTATTAATCACTTACTATAGTTCTTTCTACTACCGACAAGTATCTCAGGTAAGCAAAATTTCTTGCCCTTTCAACTTTATGAAGTTTCGTTGGTTCTGTTATAGGCTGGCAATGCCCATTCCTTCACCCATCCTGACTCCAATAACTGGTGCGCCTGGGGTCGATTCTCTGGCTTCCATGCAAGCATTCGTTTCAGTAAGTCCAATAGCGCAGCCGCCTCCTCCGAGCCGAAGCTTTCCATACCCTCCGATTTCCTCGGCTCTTGTATCCACTGTCTGAACCGTCTGTCCCATGACCAGATATCCCGGTCGTTACTGAGCGCCTGACCTTTGTCATCAAACCATTTCGAGCGCTTGTTCCATTTGTCCCACCATTCAGGCGGTGGAATACCCTGCAGATGAACTTGTTGGGCGATGATGTCGTCCTGGGGGGCGATAATGCCATCAATGAGGGAGCGATGGGCAAATAACTCAAATATCAGACAGCTGAGGCTCCATATGTCTGATTCGAAGGTGAGCGGCATTGTTGGCTCGAAATACGACTCAGGAGGGCGGACAACGAGGGGCACATTGGACTCGCATCTTGTCTTATTTGCTGGCCGGAAGGCGACACCAAAGTCACTGAGTAAGAGTTTGGCATCGTATAGGGAGATATCATCACTTGGTAGGCCAAGCCAAACAGGCAGAACAGCATGAGAAGGCACGCCACTTGGTAAAGGTTCTACGGACCCGTCTAGACGAGCGATAGGCTCCAACTTTGGGGCACCGAACTTTGCGTATAACTGGCCAATCGACAGGTTGTTGAGTGAGGCTGGAAGTTGTAACAGTAGGTTGCCCAAGTGAAGATCTTGCGAGAGGCTTTAGTAAGTGGTTGGATGAATGGATCAGAAACTAACCCCCATGGGCATAACCGCGTGGGTGAACATGAGCCACAGCTTTTATAACTTGAACAGCCAGAGACCGGGCCACGTCTAGTTGAAACAAGCCTGAGTCAGATGAATCTTTTGTATCTATGAGGCTGCATCGTGCAGGTGTCGTGACAAGACATGGATGTGATCCGTTGGGCCCGTTAATAGTGAAGCAGTCAAGAACTCGTGGGATCATTGTTTCATCTGCACCGGTCATTGCGACTCTCGAGAGAATATCGACTTCATCTTTATCCGCATCTGCAGTCCCAACCTTCATTGCGACGTAGGTGGATGAATTTCGATCGAGGGCAAGCCAGGCGGTTGAGAATGTACCATGCCCAAGTTTGTGCACTATCTGGTAGTGGTCATGATGCAGAGAATCGTTAATCTGAACAGGATGGTAGCCTCCGGGCCGATAATCTTCAAGTACCTCGACTTCTTCTATGTATTTATATCTGACAGTTGGTGTAGACATAGCTTTGTGGGATGTGTTGGAGTAAGGGCGATGAGCTGCAGAAAACTGGATATCAAATGAACGGGGGCGCGAGGGAAACACGCGTCGCGTAAAAGAAAATAATGACAGGCGGAGCATGAGTGAGAAAAGGTAAAACCCTAAAATGAACAAGAAGGCAGGAAGCGGTGGCTGACTTTGCCGTTAACAGTTTGAGCATTTATGTACATGAATATCGCTTGCGTCCGTGATGATTCTGTAAATACACAGACCTCCTTAGTCTACATTATTCACTCCAGTGGGTTGCATACTCTAAGGCGCCATAGCACCCTGTAACTTAGCCCCGCTCAAGTCTTCCTTCCAACCAACAAAGACAAAACCACGTCCGCTGAAAATAATTTTCTCATCCCAAACACCACAAAAGTGACGTGCAAACAGCAAATAATCTCTAGAGCTTTAGAATTATAATGCGCAATTAGGGAATCGAACCCTAGTTAGCCCTTCTATGTAGTATACAGGTTCCAGCTTGGGTTCCCCGTATTTTGCACAGAGTTACTTGATTTATAGGCAATTTAGTGATGGAAGTGGAAGAAGGATTTTATTGAGTTGAAAGTCTGAAAATAGCATCAGTACCACTGTATTCATGATACTAGCTTCTATGGGCATAATCTAGTGAGCAGACATGAGAAATAGCCATGATTGATTGAGCAGCGAGAGCCCGAGCAGTACTGAATTGGGACTCATGCGACGTGAAGGCCAGTTATGGCGTCGACAAGGCTACTGGCCGCCGCTGTGACATAACCTTTCCCTGTCTTATTCGAGTCTGCTTGTCTAAACCTGATAGCGACATCTTCGGATGTTTTTTTGTATCACGCGCATACCAAACTGTGAATATGAGCCGTGTCCCAGACTCTGTACTATCCGGTAGCGGTAGTCTATCATTTATTTGAACTGGATGGCACCCGTCAGGTCAATAATTCGTAGGGAACTCAAGGCGTTTTACTGCAACTTTTGTTGAAGTGGTATAAGTTGAAGTGGTATAAGTACTTGCGAGGCCGCGACCAGGGCCCAAGCCGTGAAAACGATGCCGACCAGCGGGCCGTTACATCTCATCGCTATAGATTATTTGAGGCCCGCACGACGCGAAAGATTTTATCAGAGGTCGAAGTTGTTGGACAAAGTTCGTTTGATTTGACGTGCGGATGCAGGCTGCTTGGTTTGACAGCTCGGCCGGCGAACAAAGACAAAACTGCAAGACGATGCTGAACGTTCTCTTGATATGGAAGACACCCCCAGAAAGAACAAAATGACATTCGTATGATCAAGCGTTGTAAATACGTAGTTAGAGAATTGAATACTAAACTCGTTCCCTTGAAAGTATTCGTAATTGAACTTTGGTTTGAGGAATGTCGCCCGTGGCTCCTGGAACAGACGGCGGATTGAGGTTGGAAGCACCACCAGTCAGCAATTGATATGGAATAATCAAGAGTGGCAGCCCCTACAACATAATAAGCAAAGAATATTTTCAATTATCAATATCACTAACGGAACCCTCTTCGAGAGAACTTAATGTGATTTTGACTGTGTTTTGTCATGCTACGTGTGACTTCGTTAGTGGCTACGTCTGAAGGAATAAGCTTCTGTATTCTTATACCCCAGGCAGCTATAAATAAGGCTACTGATTGAATTATTATGAAAGCTTATTATTACATTTAAATTAGGAGATTTATCTTCATGAAAGCTATATATATATATATATATTACCTTTTAAAACCTGAAGTTAATTAGGTATTTTCAGTGTATCAGTTCTATATATCTTGCTGAGATGTTATAAGCTTTCAGTATCAATCACTAATAGAAGGCCATTACCCGAGTGAATATACTTTATTTAAAAGTTTAGATATTTATTATCATACTAAGTCCTGTTAGAAGCTTATTGCTTTATGTTTTAGTAAGGGTTAATGTGTCTATTTCAACTTAAAGTCTATAGATTCTAGTCTAAAAGGTATATAAAAATGCACACTGCATTTTCAAGTGTCCCATGAGCTTTAAAGTCATCTACAATGTCTACTATTAACACGGTCAAATACTTTTTCCACAAAGCCAATGTGCCTTCCACTGAGGCTCGGATGAAGCAACTTATTACCCTGGCATATCAGACTGCAAGAAGTCAAGATATCTACCCGAAAGAAGTGTTAATAAGGTAACATATCCCAACTGGCCATGATTGCTGAAGGCTGGTCATTGTATAAGGCATAGTGGTGATGCTAACCGTCAATAGAAGTAATGTTCACGAAATGTCAACTATCAACGGCAAGCGGCTAAAGGATCCTCGTGGTCCGCATATCACTTTGAGCTACAAGACGAAGGATTTTCAAGATCGTGAGACTCATGTGTCCTGCCACGGGTATATTAGGAACATCAAGACACTGGAGCTTTCGGAGTCGATACAGATGAAGGAGAAGCCCGATACGAGCAAGAAGAGAGGCGGAAAGATCATCTGGCCTAGGAAGAGACAACTGTGGGAAGCTCCAGGCATTTGGTATGGACATGATCAACAAGGCTATTCATAGCTGAATAGTGTCCAGTAGGACTTTAGGCGACATGGTTGATAGATTATGTATTAAAAGGCGAAGGATATGGTGCCAGAAGATCACGGAATAAGGAGTTCAACAGAGATTCCCGCCCAGCCTAGTATCTCCTTAGAAGAGAACTAAAAATTACAAATCCTGAAAAGTGAGGTTTGGACAAGATCATCCCTTTTTCTTATTAAAGGGAATCAAGTCATGGATGCTCTTACTAAGTTCTGTGTGATGATTTAAGCTCTCAATCAGAAGTTTCTGGTAACACATCTGGTTCATAACTTAGATATTGTAACAGTTACTAATGCTCTTGTTCACTATTTATTATGGCCTCCATACAGCAAGATGCTGTCCAAGCAAGCTTGTTGTAACGAAGAGTAGCAAGAAAGAGAAAACAGTCCTATCAAAAACCAGAACTCATTTCTTATGCAAGTGATAGCAACCTGTGCATCCAAGTCTCGTCTGTAAATACTTGTTGAATCAGCGTGCTTTGTGGGTGGCGCGACGCGCTGCAAGATGATAGGGCACTCTAAGGGAGAAAGGCAAAACCTCTCGCTTTGCTGAGCATGATTTTTTTCATATTCAAATACCCTAAAAATGAGACGCGAACAGCAAAAGACACACTCTTCAGCTTCAATGACAGTGGTGTTTTATCAGACTATCGAGTCCCAGGCTCAGCCTCTAGAAACTCGAGAAGCTCGATGTAGTCATATGTAACGAAGTGATATGCGAATGGTGGCGAACCTGCGACCAGGGCGCAAGTCAGCGCGCGAGATCTACCGGTTCTTCGGCAAGCAACGCCCACGGCTGTCTTTAGAAACATTATGAGGAACCTGCACGAGAGAGAAACATATCAAAAGTTGAAGTCGTACAATGAACGGCTTTAAATTTGATGCGTTGATGCAGAATGGTTGGTTTGGCATCGAATTAGTGAGTTATATGCTCTAAGACGCTATAACGCCCTGTAGTTCTGCCCCACCAGGAACAGCCTCTGCCACTTGACAAAAGCAAAATTGATCGACAATGGTGAATGGTATTTTTCACATCAAAACACCAAAAAGATTATCTCATCCAGCAAAAGAGAAGCTCAAGAGCTTTAATGGTTGTAATGCGTAATCAGGGAATCGAACCCTGGGCTCCCCGACGCTGCTCGAATGGCAACGGAGAATTTTACCACTAAACCAATTACGCTATTGGATGTTGTTGACAATGGAGTTGCAATTGGAGCTCAGGTATTGCACACAGTTTCGATAGCCACCCTTGTAAGTAGTCGTTGGTTGATGGAATGGCTGCAATCATTAGAAATGGTTCGGGCCCAAGTTTAACAATTGCCCTTGCTGTGGCTTCGTGGCAAGCCGAGTGTACATTCTTGCAGCAGCAAAACTGTCTCATGACAACCAACAAAGACATTTGATAGAATTGTGCTTATCTGTTGATCGAATAATTCTTCAGGATAAGACATCCGGCGTGTCGGCTCTGGTTGACCCTTTACACCCAGATTCCCCAGGCTGATCCAGTTCCACTTCACTTCTCTGGACACGACAAACTCAACGACCATGAAACACCAGTATTCATCGCTACTTTCCTTGCGGCGTTCAACAATGCTGCAGCGAAGCAACTAGCACCAGCGAAACTGGAAACCTGATGCATTATCTATGTGTCAACCTACCTTGTTCCCCTTCAAGATTGTGCTCAAACTCGACAGAGATTTGCGAAGCAACCAGGTACACCGACCTGGCCTCAACCTTGGACGCTCCAACTGCCGAGATTGCTTCATCCATGGCGAATCAGCTCTGTATGGATATATTTCTCTTACAGTAAGATTATGTGCACAAGCGTTTACACGATAACCATACAGGCTCTTCAACTCCAGAAACTCGGCTTGTAGACGTTGAACCAACTGGACCTCAATCTGAAACCCACAAGACTTGCAGAGGCCACCGATGACACTATATTCGCACTGAAAACCATTGATGAAGCTGAGTTGACCTCGACGTCAAATACCGCCCCGGAATCCAGCAGTGTCGATGATCCAGCTTGCCAATCAATCATCTTCCCTCATATCTCTTCCTGACAATGACAAGCGCGTCCTCAGCAAACAGGCAACTGGCGGCTTCGTTGGTAATGAAAACCCAGGAGTCTGTACATTCGCTGCCGTCTTTCCGTTGTCCGACGGTCTGCTTCTTGAGAATGGGGTACCCATTTATTACTCTGGTGATGAGTATAAGAAGCTCTCTGGACAAAGGGCAACCACCCAACGATGCTATCACGAAGACATTTTCATCTTCGGGTGGCAGCCTCCAGTTCGTGAACGGGAACTCCCTGGAGGCCCGGCTGGGTTCTGTCAGGATACCAGTGGGAAAGTCTACATCAAGTTTTCTTCGGGGCCACCAGGTTGTGTACCCGTTGATCTGTCGGTCTACGGAGGTATGTTATACTTGACTCTTGCCGTTTGGTGCTAATAGTTCCGTAGTTGAACAATGCCAGAATGGCAAATTATCCGGTCTTGACACCTCGAGGACAAGAGAATGTCATCCTAACAGGTGAGGCACCAAGCCAATTCCACACACTCTCTGCATCGTCAGCAGACTCCACATCAGGAGAGGCTTTCAATTCGTCAGGCCCCTCGACGACCGCAAGTGCCGACACGGAAACATTTGCCTCCGGAATGACGAGGCCTTCGTCGCCTGGCTCGATAACTACAACCCAGGTCTCGTCGCAGTCATCGTCCTTGAGTTCCTTGCTGGCTTCAACAGCAGACAGCTCTGGGATAGACGAGGTACAGTCGTCTCCTGCATCAAAAGAAAGATTCCATCAGACTACATCATCGTCGGATGTGTCATTGCCTGACGTCACCTCAGACACAGTTACTAACGGTAAAGGCTCTGCTACATCGCATTTTACATCCGATGAGACCTCCACATCGACTGATTGTCTGGAGACAACCTCCTGCTCAGACGTCTCAACTGAGCCCCGGAACAGCGTTTCCACGAATGATGTACCACGAACTTCAAAAAATGGTGACATTAACTTGGAAGTCCTTTCAACCACTATGGACGCCTCTACAACCGAGCTAATTACTATTTTAACCGTAGATTCCTATGTTTCCGGCATAACCTCCCCAGATGGGGCACCTCCCTCGACTTTTGTGAAGAAGAATGTTCAGACCTCAATGCCGTTACCGTCAATCCAGAAACAGTGTAAGTATGATCAGCTCCAGTCCTGTAACATTTTCTAACCACAATATTAGTACCGTGACAGAGGTTCGCAAATGTCGTGTTATCCGAGGTATCATCATCGCCAAACATGTCATGCCAGTCACAAGAATCGTTGCCCCTCGTGATGACGATGAGGCTGCTACTGCCATTTTTCCTACCCAGAGGCCCGAGTGTGCTGTGTACTGCGATTCTGCAGATGAGGATTACGATGCTTGTTCGAGTCTTGGTGTAACGAGGTTCACAACTACTTTATCCACGGAGACGGACACGACTACTGCTATTATCATTACTGTTCGATGAGGTGGAAGTACAATAGGTAGTCTGGTATAAAAGCGCTGCTACAGGGTCTTTCATAATGTTGATTACCACCAAATCGAAGCTCATGCCATTGCACTTGATCCTGTATTCAATGTTCAAGGTTCCGCCTATCACCAGATGAAACAAGTAAAACATCCAAATGACCTCTACTACTGCAGCCTAATTCCGCGCCTTGACACGGCAGAGAACCCATCCAAGGTAGATAGGCTTCTTGCTAACAACACCATTCTCTGCAGTGAGTTCTTTGGTGATAGGCACAGTACCATACTGATCCTTGTACATCTGGCACCTGATCTGGTCCATCTTGGGAGGTTTGACGCCCTTCACGGTAGAGTAGACGTTGACGAACTCCAGCTCTGTGAGCTTGTTGTTCTTCTGGTGGGTGAGAACGCCGAGAGGCACGTTGAGAGGAAGAGTACTGTCGTCTGGTTCGTTGACGGTGAGGATGGCGATGCCGACATGGGGTTTTTCCGCAGGGATGGCGGTTACAGCTGTAGTGAAAGTCGCGAGGCTAGCGAGGAGAGTTGGGAAATGCATGATGAGCGAGATCTGTTTTGGGGATGATTTTTCTTTAGTAATAGAGTTGCTTTGTTGTCTAATGCCTTGATTTACTTGGGAACAAGAAGGCCCTTTTATACTTTGTTCTAGAACATACTTTGGCTAAACAAAAATCACAGCATCAATGCATGTTCTGTCAGGCCACGTAATAATCGGCCAGTTCCCAATCTCTCCAAAGTAAGTAGCCCTCTATCTTTTCTTCGAGGCTCTGCTTACCATAACCCTGGTCGTTCTCCGCATCACTCAATCAAGTTTCAAGCCCAAACAGAATCCCTGTGACAGAAGTCTCGCCGCTCAGAGTGGACTCCCGTCAATACTGGCAGAAACGAACAGCCTATACCACGGCAACATCATCACGGCCGATGCTGCATTGGGGCATACTTACACGAGCTATTCATGTTGAGAACGAGGAGATGTAGCTGCAAAAGGATCCGGCAAGTAATGTGTCGCGTGACATAGAGTAAGCCGACATGAGGAGGTGACGCCTGAATGCGAGAATCCTCAGAGCGAGTGAGCTCAGTGGATAGAGTTATTTATCCGGGGCTCCGTACCAACCCTGTAGAGCTGATTTGGATGACTGCATGAGGCTATGCCCTGGCTGAAAATCCTATATCGTGAATCCCCAGAGACGAGGTACATAAAATCCACTCCGCCTGGTCTGAGGCGATGCCCTACGCCAGCCAATAAGCTTACGGTGAAAGTTGCTGTCTCGTAATGGGCAGCAATCGAAAGTTTTACCCAATTGCTGTCTTCTGCTTTGTATGTTCACTCACTTTTTCGAAACCCACTCTGTTTCCTCTTTCCGAGTACTCAGTGAACTGTCCCTTGCCTCATTGGCTCTCGCTTCAGATCACGTGTAAGCTCTCGACGAATCTTCGTTGCAAGCGATGTCGATCTATCGCTCCACTCTGAACGTTGGGCGCGGAGAAATCCCAAGATGATCTGTTTCATATATCGCGCGCCCAAACTCCAGCCCAATCTCTTGTTGATCAAGGCGCAACCCGTAGATCGCGAAAGAAGTCGCTGGAGAAACCTGGTCTAGCACCAAGACATCGAGTTTTCAACCGGCCCGCGTCGTGTTCTGTTTGGCAAAGCCAATCGTGTTTCCTAGAGCTTTTAGGCTTCGGATGAACTGCTCAACTGGTTAGTCGCCGCGCAGTATCGTGATACTAGGACACTGATAAGCGCAGCTTTTCGCCATGGTACAGCAAGTCGCTGTGGCATTGTATGATCGGGGCGACTTCTCTCGCGGGGACAAGCGGCGAGTCTTTGGCTATGAGGCATATCACTGGGGCATCATTATAATGCCTGACGGTCAAGAGGAACGAGACTACCACGCCTTCTCTGCCACAGACGTATCCGAGATCAATCCAGTTACTTTTCGCATGCACAACCCTACCATGACTTGGTGGCTCCGCGCCGAGCAAAATGTCAAGCCAGATGAAAACGCCAAACCGCTTGGGTGTATCGTTATCGGACAAGTACCGGAGGATGTTACGTTTGCGCAACTAGATGACTTGTTTCACTCTATATCTCTGCCGGTAAAGAACACGCATCCGCAGCAAAGCTGTGTGACTTGGATCGTGTATGCCGTACAGGCCCTTCAGGAGCAAGGTTGGGTAACTCAGTTTGATCTTGATGAGTTCAAGGACCGGGTCGTCTCTTACGCCGATGAAAGGATGGAAGGGTCAAGCTCACAAGTTATCTTCTATCAATCCTAGCAGTGTTTCTATGTCTTTTTCACGTTACCAGTATACCCTCTCACGCCAGAATTCACCAGCTGGAAGTAGAGTACTAGGATACCAATTCAAGCCTCTCACCTCGCCCGGTAACCGATTTTTGGAAAGATGCAAGCCTTATCTTCTCACCCTTAAAGGCCGGTTTTGTTGTCGAGCTTAGATCGAGGGCTGTAACGCTTCAGAACCGTCTTCAGGTCTCGATCGATACTCACTGCCTTCAAATTGACAATTCGATCATCACCCTTGTATACCTTTGGAGTTTCTATGGGAGCTTAGGTTAGCTTCAGATGAATTTGATTTCTGACGATTAAGCAGTAAGAGCATGTAATCCGTGCGAGTGGGATATAAGACTTACCACTATACAGCGGAGGATAACTAAGCCATGATGCATGAGGCTTGGTTTAAAGCTGGCCCAATATTGACAAATCATTGCCTCAAATACACCTTGCTTAGCTTGTGGCATTAGCAAATTTCCAATGATACGAACAAGTGTTGTGAAAAGCCCTGTCATAATCTATTTCTCCCATACGCAGAAGATCCTCTAATATCGATAATAAGTTGACATTTGAAGTCTAGCGTCCTAGAGTAGCTGTATTTGTGGCCTTTGATATTAAGGTCGAGTTCAGATTCGTCGTAGCCCAGTCATCGCATTATGCTCTTTGCGGAAGGCTTTCATTGAGTGATTAGGTCGAACGACCTCTCGTTCAGTGACTACTCTTAAATAGAACGTTGTGTGCCTTATGAAGAGAGGGGCAGGGAGACAAAAAGAGGTTGTTGACACGCTATTGGAAACGAATGTGCGGCATAGCGTATACTAAATAAACGGTATGGACTGGGTCGTCAACTCATCGGATATATAGCTGGGGGTTGGGGCAGTGAGGGACCAGGAGCATATTCCAGAGAGGTCATCCGTCCCGCTTTGACCTCCAAATCGCAGTAGCGCAGACGAATTCGACAATCTAATCGATTGCAAGCAACAATTTATATGGAGCACACAAGGTCTTGGCCATTTTACAGCTTTGCTTCAGCTCGCAACTAGCTGTCGATCATTTCTTTTTCCATAGCTAGCATCTCCAGAAGCAATCGCGGCACGAGATTGACTAAGAATGGGCAAATATTTCCCGGGAGAAGCTGGGTCGTACTGTTAGTTTCTTGCATGCTACGTGTTCGATGGAGCCCATCCCAACCTGCGTTCGACTAGCATCTTTCGGAGAGGCTTCCGTCACACTCGGTCCAAACTTGTTTATGTTCAAGCTTCAAGGATGACTACCTGGTTTTATGGCTCTGGTTTTCTCGCGGAACGTTGTGTAGTATTGACTTGTCTATCATAGCGGACATGGGCTGTGTCCTCACTTTGCTACCGTCCCTCCTCTACATATTGTCGCCAAGCTGGAATCTCCAGCCCATGGAGCTGCAACGCGGATAGACTACTCCTGGTGCCAAGATCCTGTACCATTGACGCTAGAAGCGGGGCTGATCGGACTATCAAGATTTCCCTTGATCACGGTGCCATCGTTGAACGTGAATGAAACTTGGTCGCCATCTCCGATGATTCCGTTGAACTGCCGGGAACTTCTGAGGGTATCAACAGAGTCGTATTCCAGAGTCGCAGCATTACTTTCGAAGGGCTGGGTAGGCGGGTTTGTATTGCCTGTAAAAGTGTACAGACTACCCTCGAGGTCGAATGAAGCGATGAAGCGAGTAGGCTGAAGAGACTTGATGAATCCAGTGGCAAGAGGCATCTATGATAGGAGTTAGAGATCTTTCAGTACTAAGTAGGGCGCAAAGGATTTGTACCTTAAAGACGTGAATTAAATGGCCAAGTATGGGATGCTTATAGGATAATGCTTGTTATGTTGCAGGACGAGGAAAGAATAGAGTGTTCCGTGTAGAGTGGCCTCGATATATATACTTCAGATTGAGGAACTCCCCCTTATGTCTGGCGCTTCTCATATCTTACAAGGCGGCCCAGATTCGCCGCTTTCACAATATTAAACGGCTTCCCAGCCCGTCAAAGTCAAAGCGCTGAGACAGAACACGTATTCAGACTATCCCCTACTTTGACGTCAGCTTTCAGCTTCCCGTTGATCTTTCCCGCGTCTAAGCAGATACGTTGAGGCCAGGCCACTGATCGACATCAGAAGCAAGATTTTATGGAAGTTTGTTGAGGGTGAGAAACCAGGGTCTCAGAAGATGTCCAATTGACACTTCCGGCTTTTAGTAGTGTCCTGCATGGCTGACTTGTATCACTTGGCAGATTAGCTACGGTATGCTCCACACGGTTGACGACTTCATGCCTGTAGTAAGAATTTAGTAATTAAGAAAACCAAGCTATTGAAAGCTTCGGATTGTCCATTGACGAATCGATGTTTTGCAAACACTTTCAGCCAACCTTGGCTCTTGAGAAAACATATGCACTATGTCGTCAGAGCCAAAGCGCTGTCGCCATTTCGAAAGCAAATTGCTTTTTTGAGACAGTACTAGCCATGAGCTTCTCACTTTCTATCTTTATGCAGTTTCTAACTGCCATTAAGCCATATTCATTGAATAGTTAAAGACATATTAGAGGGAAGACCAAAAGGAAATCAGTGACAGTTAGAGCACCTGTCTTCAACATATGAAAAGTAGTAGGTTGTGATTCTAGTGCTTCCTCTGGTACTATTACTAATCTGATGCGCGTGTACATGATGTATATACGAACATACGAACATATCCGTACTTTCCAGTCCTAAATATCACCAACGCCACCTTGCTGGATACTAGGGGTTTCGCTCCAGAGCATAAGTGAGCTGTCACTTTTTTTTTTAGTACGAAACCAGCTTTCAGCTAGCTGGTGATCTTTTCCACGTCAAGACAAACTGGCAGATCCGAGCACGACATAATGGCAAATGCTTGGTGCTCAATACACATCTGGTTGACTCTGTCTACAAATGATCCATGCAGTAGCTGGAGCGCCCAATAGCTCGCTGTATGTTGATGTAAGCGGTGTGCTTCAGTCATAATGCCTACCCAACTATTGACCCCGATTGGCCTGTTGCTTTGACTGCTGTATGCACGTGGCTGGATGATGCTTTTCCTGTCGTAAATACTAATTCTGACCCTAAATTAGCAGTGACTGAAGCGGCAACCAACTAATGACTTGTGAGTTTACTCAGCACGGTCTCTATTTGATTTGAACTTGCGCTCGGTCAAGCGTAACTATCCACGATTAAATAGCTGTTAGGCTTTTTGCAGCCCTAGCCAATAGACAAACTGAGTCTCTACATTAGATGCTTAGCATTTTGTCGGATCTGTGAATAGTTGACAAGGTTCATCGACCTAAAATCCGCTAAGGTTACAGGCTTCTGTAGTGCATCTGGGAGCTGTTACTGCCCTATCAACCGCCCTATTTTAATTGATTACTGCTATTAGAGCGCAGTACAATAAGGTCCCTAAAATTATCTACGGACCAAGGTTGAAGCAATCGTGATTCTGGTTCACGGTGGCCATGATGAGATAGTAAGTCTGTTCATGGCTTCATTGGGACAAACTGACGAAGAACGAATGATCCAGTATAAATAATTTTGAGAAATGACATGATCCACTATCCTAGTATGCCAGATCTAAGTGAATGCCCGAGCCAGGCTCTAGTAAGCGTATCGTGTAGCGTCTGTGTTTCCTTCGCGGTCGAGCTTCCTGTTGGTCTTAACAAGCCAGATCTTCATCGCCCAAACGCTCGCAATACACATAGTTGCAAACCCAGCATTGCTTGCCATTCCTATCAGATATCGCGGGCCGTCTGACTTGGGGTACAGGTACGCAGTGTAGATGTACGAAGCATTGGCGATGACGTTGACGATTGACAAACTGACCGACTTCTTCTCAGCTGTTGAGCCAAGCGTTGCGGAAACCCAACCAAGAATCATTGAGTTCACTGCATATGCACCGCTGGCGAACATGAAACAAGCAATATATCGGGCAGGCGTATTGAGGGTAACACAGGAGACGATGTATCCGACAAGTGCCATTCCCATGCAGGCAGTGATATGCCAAGTTCGCTCGTTGAATCGACCAGAAGACCATCCTGCGAGGTATCCAAAGAAACCAGAGACGAGGTAAGGCGGGCAGGTCAGGACCAGAGTGATGGTGCTGTTGAATCCGAGGGAGCCGACAACAGTAGGGAAGAAGTTGTTGAAAGAACAAGCAGAAAGATGCATGTTCTGGATGAAACAGAAGAGCCATAGGCGAGGGTCACGGACAGCTTGGAAAAATCCTGCTCGAGCTCCCTTACTCTCCTGGAGACCGACAGTATCGCGCAGCATTCGATCGTGTGCAAGCTGACGCTCCTCCTCAGTCAACCATCGTGTTGTGAGTGGGCTATCAGCCAGAGTGAAGATCCCGATGATGCCGACTGCAAAGGTCAAGACACCTTCAATAATGAAGAGCCACTGCCATCCTTTGAGTCCGTGGTGTCCGTCGATCGTACCAAATGTCGCCGCGGCGATCAAACCTGAAAAGGACGTCGCGAATATGTTTCCTGAGTATAAAATCGATAGTCGCATAGCAATCTCCTTTCGTGTATAGAAGATTGCCAGTAGGTAGAGGGCTCCAGGATAAAAGGGGGCTTCGGCGACACCGAGGAAAAATCGAACAACGACCAGACCTTTGTAGTCTTTGACGAGGGCGGTGCAGGCTGACACGATGGCCCAGCCCATCATGCAGATTGACATGTACAGCGAGGGACGGACGCGTTTTGAGGAGATAAGCATGTTAGATGGGATCTGCATGAGCAAGTAGCTTAGCAATGGTTAGCATCTTCGTAACGAAAGGACAAGGTTTCCATCATACCCGACGAATAGAATCGAGATACACGTGTTGTATTGTGTTCCCTTGAGGCCAAGATGATCTTCCAGACCGTTCAAGCGCGCCTGCGCAATCGCATTTCGATCAAGCTATGAAGGGTCAGCATAGTCTCCCTAGTTATCAGTGTCGAACTCACGTAGTTGAGGAAGTACATTGCCCAAAGAGTAGGCATGATGCGAAAGTCCAACTTGCGAACAAGTCGAATCTCAGCTGGATCCGTCTTCTTCACCGCACCAGAGTAATCCGCCTCCTGGTCAACAAGGACACCAGGCTTCTCAGCAACAGACATTTCAACAAAGTTGTCTTCAGGCTTCTGGTCGATGCTTCCACGTTTAGAGTTGGCAGTCATGATGAATTGTCGAGTAGTTGTAGAGATGAGTTGAGTCTGAGGAAACCAAGTTTAGATCGAGTGGTCTGAAGGGTTATATATCTTAAGTCTTATGGCTAGGGGGGAGCATCTCCATGGGTGATTTTCCTGGGGCCCCGGATTTCCCCAGATCAACCTTTGCTAGATCCGGTCCAGACGTCAACGCCTCATACTCTCGTGGTTTAGTGGCGGAGGAAGAAAAGGCCGTTTGAGTGCGGGGGAGCAGCATGGCCATCGAGGGTGCATGTTGATGATGGGGTTGAGACGCTTGTAATCATTCGATTCAGTTGAAAGGCTTTGGAGAACCTCTGTTGGGGTCATCGGAGTAAAGAGAGAGCCTCCATGTTGGATGCTGTCGCCAAGCTCATGGAATGATATTGGCTTGCAATTGAGTGCCGCGAAGCTTCATCATGCCTCCTTTGCTTTCCCTTGACTACGGTATACAACACCAGCTTCTGGGCTTATGCGCCATTGACTCGACTCGCGCGCGAGCCCCAAACTATTTCATTTGAGCTCTCTTCTTCAAGGCTACCTCTTGAAATTCCTATTTGTACTGGAGCATTCCCAAGATGCAGCTGGCGATGCTGAGATACTGGCCACGATTATCAATCGATATTTGTTGACAGTGTTGGAGGGTCTGGGACTGACCAATGATTGCAGCGAAGTGAACTGATCTGCCGGAGGAAGAAATGTCCACGGAGGTTTTATCATCCGCCTTCAAAAAACGACCCTCATGATATTAGTTGCCGACAGAGCTGACGGCAATTTTCACCGGAAGAGTAGTGGTGCGTGTTTGAGTTATTCCAGCTGGACCAGCCGCTTTAATTTACTACTCGAGTGCTGAATACCGATTATGTTTGGCTTTGCGGTCACTTCCAAAGAATCGGTGGCGTATCTGTCAAATTTGTTGTCAAGGGATTAGTTGGGTCACAGAAAACACTGTTTCTTTAATGATTTAAGGTTGGTAGATACTGCTCTCCCCTTCTCTTTCTTCTTCTTATTGTCCCTCTTTATTTATCGCATCACATCGCAAACATCGTTAGTTTTGGCGTTTTTACACAAACTCCATTGTTTGACTGACTACCCTACGGTCATCAAGAACGGCCCATGCGACAACTTGCGCCTGACCTACTGTGGAGTACTTCGTCGCCCACTTCCGCTGTGCAGTAAACCCAAGTCATTTTGTTAGAAGGCTAACACCATGGACTCCCAATGAGTTTGTAGTTGCTAGTCTAACGCAACCAGCTCTAACTAAATTCATTTTTGGGGCTGTTGAGGCCTGCGGCATTGAATAGCAGAGATCGTACCTATTAAATCCAAAAGGGATTCACTCAATTGCATCGCTCTAGTAGTTCTTAGCTATCTCTTTTTATATTATCTGCTGAAACTTTTCTTTGAATTGGACAAGTGGTATTCGTTGTCAAACTTCAAGTCTCATATCCAAGGCAGGAGTTTCTCCATGTCACCAAGCTAACCACAGGCCTGGTAAACTTCATCAGCATGAGTTGGGTCCCCGATACACCAATTGAATTACCTGATGGCCGTTTGGTCTGTGGTACTCCTGGCTTAGTCATTTGCGGACGCTGTTGTGTTGACTACAGTTTCTTGGATGACGTCGTTGACGAAGACTCGATCGCAGGGCGTGTGAGACGCCCAGAAGAATACGAAGACGATCTCGACCACGCTGGCTCTCTAGATATAGAGAGGCTGGATCCTATCCGCCACGTGGAACTGTCTCGAGGCAGCGGATTAGTCCTACCAACACTCTTTGTACCGCCCCCTTTAGCAACTCCCCAAAGCCTGTTCCCTGCAGGCATTGGACGCAATGTTCACCCACCAGTGACACAATTTATTTGAGTGGACGATCCAAAGTCTTTTCTTATCTACACCGACGGTGCATGCCTCGGCAACGGATAAGTTGAGCGTTGGGACGAGTATGGTGTCAAGATTCAGCTTTGGAAGATTCCGCAGGAGTACAATACTGAAGCGAATCGGTTGGCAAAAGAGGGTGCTCCCCGTAGCTAGAGAAGTACGAGCGAATGAGCGAGCAGTGAAAAGCCGAGCATGCCAACATTATCTGCCAAAGCAAATGAGGTCTTGTACAAAGAAATTTTGTCGGCTTCTAGCTTGTCTGTCTAGGATTATTGACCCTACGTTTCATGTGCAAGCCGAGTATGAAATAAGCTTTAGCTATTAGTATTAAGTCGCAGCATTTTTAATTAAGCTTACATAACGAAAATTTTCAGCTGAAAAGCAATTCTGCTCAGCTTGACTCGCACTCCTCAGTTTGAGGTCCGTGATCACACATTAGCGTCAAGCCCACTCGCCATGCAAGCGATATGAATGGTGGCAGGCCACAGGGGGACGATAATGCGGAAATGCTTACACCAAAATTCGTTGACCTGTCAAATTCGATTCCGCAACTTTGTTTTCCGCCCAAGTCAAGTCCCCTCTTAGATTCGTTGCTGTGCATTCAGGTTCCTCTTCTCTTCAGTTTCATCTTCACTCTTCTTCGTCTTCTTCAGTCTCTCATTTAGTTGTTTAACATCACTGGTCTTCACCATGGTCGCCACTCGTTTCTTGATGCTATCTTTGGCCGCTGCCGTTGCTGTAGCTGGCCCTTGCAAACCTCAAAGTTCCTCTATCGTTTTCTCCGAAACAACTCTATTGACCTCGCTCCTTGAGGCGACTTCCACCGAGGTACCTGGCGAGACCTCGACATCCGAGCCAACAAGCACCACTATCATTGAATCATCGGTAACCTCTGCCGCTGAAACTGCAACCACCACTGCCGTGACAACCTTCAGCTCGGCTGAGACCACCACTGAGGCAGCCTCCGTTCCCACAGTGGCTGCGGTACCTCCGCAGCGTATTACCTGTCCTGCGGCACACGGCCAGTGCATTGATGGTTTCAAGATCGAATGCGGTTACATCATGACTGGGGGCTTCGGTACGCCTTTCCAGTCGACTCTGGACAGCTGTGCTGCTGCGTGTAACGGCGACTCTGGTTGTGCTGGCTTTTCTCACAACGGTGTCAGTTGCTACTTGGTCTCGTCCTCGTATACGACTGCACCCGCAGACTGGGTGACTGGTAAGAAGGATGGTTGTGCTCAGTAGATGGAAGGGTGTAATTGATGTGTCTTGTCGTCACGGAATCTCATTTACCAAGATGCCATAATTGGAATTGAATAATGGATCCTCTCACTATCTTTCGTGTATATAGTCTTGCAACCCCCCTCTATAAACCTAACCACTACAATATCATGGCCAATTTTTAGACCAATTCTCTGCAGTCGACCTTGATTACAATGCTGGGACAGTTAGCCGCTAGCCATATCGCCTAATAGCCTTCGCAAGAAGAGGAGAGATCTCGTTGGCTTCCGTTTGCGGGCGCTTATGTCAGGTATGTATTGGTTCTGACAAAGAGCATCTAAACAAATAAGAACAACCTCTAGCATAGGAATTGTAGCGCTTCCTTTCGAAGACCAAGCGATAATATGTGAGGAGTCACGGCTATAATTGTGCATTCATCTCGTGGTAGCTCTTTACTTCTGATTGAGTCCGTGAGCTTGTCATTGTGAAGCAGGACTGGTCTATCTGAGAGATCCTGACCGCCATTCATGAAATGCGACAGCAGATTACAGGCAACCTTTTGCTGAGACTTCCATTTAGAGATGTTTTGCTACGAATTGATCGGAAGTATTCTCTCGATGTTGAACCGTGGAATTTGCTGATCATTTTGAGTTGGCATATCTCGTCGGTGTTGCTACTACTTGTTGGCAAAGCTTAGGTAGTAAAATCTCCAGGCCATATACAGCGTTGTACATCGCTTTATGAGTTAAGCAATAGTCTAAATATGGTACCTTACGTTCTAGTTTTATCTTCAAGTACCTATGTAAGTATAAATATTACGCACCTTGATATTCGCCACATTTCGACCTGACAGTCTCTGGAGTAATATGCCCAACACAAAAGGCCAATTGCGTTTCTTGTAAAACAAACATTTCAGGGCGCTTCTAAGCGCCCGTGATTGGCTCTGTTCCGTAAGGCAACTGGTTCGCTGACTACCTCACCTCGCACCCCAAAACCAACCCCGCTGCACCCCGAAATGCATCTCAAACTCATTATTAACCTCGATCTCACCCCAAAGATCTAGTCTTTCAAAAAGGTCGATTTCGCCTAGGTAACTGGTCTTCCAGTACGAAACTTCCTAAGCTCGATATTCTTTTCCTTTTACAATACTTCTGGTAGAATTTACCGCATCATCCCCTATGGCCAATCCTCAGCTTGATCATGAGCAAGATGACGAAGGCGAGTTGAAATGTCTGCGCCAAACTGAATCACGAAGAGCACAGTCACTCTCAGGGCGCTACCTCTGGACCAGCGATACCAGTGTTGACACACCCGTGGCTGAGTCTAGTAATCATCAAAAAGTACCACACTGGCCTGGCAGAGCATGGGCGGGAGCCGACATGGGCATCCACGGGTTGCCAAAACAGGCAGTGGACTCAAAGTATGATACTCCTCCAAGGCGTTGCCAAGCAGGATTTCCTTCGTCGGTATCCCCGAGCGATTATGTCAAAAACAACAGCCCATCAATCACCGCATGGCGCCTTGCCAAAGACAGAGCCCGAAACGATTCCCTTCCAAATCCAGCCCCTGGGAGTGAGTCAAAGATGATGGTGCAACCAGAAACTCGACCTATCAGCCAGGAACAGCTCGTCGCCGAGGTCAGAGGTATTTATGCCGGCCTTGCTATGGTTGAAACAAAATGCTTTGAAGTCGACAATGCTCAGTTTACCGAGGGGCGTTTTAATTTTGAAGAATGGCAGCAGCTCCTTACGCACCATCTCAACTTGTTGTATGAGGATGATGATCCCTTCAACATCTCTTCTACCAAGGAATCGCAGGATTACGAGCTTGGAGAGCTTCTGTCCGAGCTTTCTCTACGCTCACGGAGTTTCTGCCGCCTCAACATTCGATTACTACCACTTTTGCAAGCTAAGAAAGGCACTCCTTCGTGCGTACGATTTGTCGAGTTCATGACATTGATTGGCGCTCTCTCCGACATACTCAGCAAATACAGTTCGTTACTAGATTTTACAGACACAATTCTTACGGAGTTGTTTGATTTGATCACGTCAATCATTAGAAGATTGAACTTCAGATTCAGATCCGCATATGAGGAACTGAAATGCAGGAATGCGTCAACTCAGATAATATTCGAGTTTCCCAATAATATGCGGCATGTCTGTACGACAATGCCCTGGACTATATTGCCTGCATTACTGGTACTATGGGGGGTTTGTTGGATGTTCATCAACGGCCCAGGCGATCTGGAGCCCGAGAAGTTCAAAGCGCCTGCCCCAACGTTCTCGCCTGCTCCAGCTGTTTATGACTTTCTTGATGACCTTGGCCCCGCCTACTACGAACGTAAGATGTCTCGGTTGTTTGATATGAAGGCTTCTAACAAGTAGCAGATGACCTGCAGAGCGTTCCTATGCCCGAGCCTAGTGCTACAGGCTACGACCAACACCCTACTGTCAACAGCCTCCTGTTTAATGAAGTCGAGGCCGGTATTGATCCTATTTACCTGGTCCAAGTTGCTCCTCAAGATGCAGACTTTTTTCCCTTTGATGTGTTACCAAGAAACAGTGCAGGGATCACGGAAACGCCCGCGAAGGAAGACCTCACTGGAGCGCTACCAGCTGCTGTTGCCCCAGATAGGATACTACAGGCCTCCGGAGATGCGAACCGCCAAGAGCCATTTAATCCACCGCTTAATGTTGTATTGGCTGGTCAGAGAGTTCAAAATGCTGGGTACGTAACAGAATAGCTATGTGGCGTCACATCAAATGCTAAACTCAAATACCAGCAGTAACCAGAAGAGGAAGTCTTGCTTTACATGTCCGCAATGCCAGCAGACATTTGCAACATCCTTTACACTCAGCCGACATCAAATAGAAGCGCACAAAGATGTAATACCCAGCCCTGAAGAGTCGTTCCCATGCCCTAACAGAGGCTGTAAGAGGTCTGAGGGAGGGTCTCCATTCAAACGCCTTTACAACCTGAACAGACATCTTCAAGTTAGTAAACACAATCCGAATGTTTCAACCTCGTCGGCTGAGTCGGACGCAACGGAAGAGCGGCCATCTTCTCATCCAACTTCAACGTTAGCCTTACCACATGAGCTACAAGCTGCGGAACCACTATCGGAGGGTACATCCGGAGAGAGCAGCGTTAGAAAAAGGTCGAGGCCCGAAAACGACGATGACTGGAGCGAGGAATCCTTACTGAGAGAGATGAAAAAGAAGCTTAAGTGAATGGCTCAAGATGTTCAAGATAAAGAAGATGCTTATCTGCAGGCTCGGGAGGGACTGGAATCCATTCAAAGGACTATCCAAGTCATAGAATATTCCCTCCGAAAGTCCTAGTCGGCGTTTTACTCCTCGTTCCGAGAAGGTCAGGCTAGAAGATCGATAGGATGAAAGGTCAGATCAGATGGATTGTTTTTGTTAAGGATATATGCACCTGCAGAACTCACTATACTAGACTAGGTAACGTCTAACGCATACGTACGCGCTGAGTGTTCCCTCATTCGTTATTAGACATGTCAGACGATGGATCGACATGCCGGTCTTGCATCTTGAACGTGGGATTGCCGCTATCCATCTCTTAGCTGACCTCTAGCTGACATACAACGCAGGACTAGCATCAACCAAATCAGGATTGAACACCAATCTGAGTCTTGAGTATTATGTCTACCGCTAGGCTGGAAACCCTCGTGGATCCCGCTTATCCACATGACAGACGTGGATTGCACAAATATGATATGTTATCGCGGGCCAAAGGCCAACATGAGCATGCCTCGGCATTACGACTGGATACGTCAACGCTACTGCAACTGATTACCTGGCAGCCAAATACCGACTTTCCCGATGATGCAAGTTTCGCATGAAACAAGGTGAACCCAACAAAGTTCGTTCAAGCATACAGTTCCGGCGAGAGTTGCAGCGGTTAGAGCCAACAACAAACACTAACATCGAGACAGATGCTTTTTCGGAGCAGCACCGAATTAATATAAAACTTGCCCACGCGTGCGGGAGCGGACCGGAGGCTATCCGAAGTTAAAAAAAAAAAACAAAGTACAGAAGAGCCGCTAGCACTTGTAAAGATTCGTAATACTGATGTCGCGGCCCGCACCAAACCACAAAAGGACAGTATACAAGGTTACTGCCTGGTTTTTCAGGGCACACTAGTCAAGGGCAATGCTACCACTCAGCGGCGAATGCTTGCATATGGGTTTGTGTACCATCGTTGATGAGTGATTTTATTTAGTCAGACGAGGGCGTACGATTGAGCCTATGACTGCTTGCTAAGTGCGTGCTGCATGCAACGCATGCTGATACCCACTTGTTCCCAGCAGGAGAGTGCCGAGTGCGTTTTGCAGGTGGCAGCCAGATAGATACATGTACGTAGGTAGATTGCGGGCATGTTTTGCGGACTGCCTTTGACAGGTGGTTTAGTGGTGTAACGTTAGATATGCCCAAGTTGTCCGTGTCCGCATCGCTTGGCATACTAATCTAATGAAATTGGATTAATTAATGGTACCGAACACATTCAAATGTTAAAACGGATTGCATCAACTCGCAAAGATCACAGAATTGCCCACTCGTTATCATTTCCTCATACCACTATCATTATTAGCTCGGCACTAAACATCAGCCACCAGAGAATGATCATACTACTCTGAGAGCCGTTTGCGCTAGAGCAAATTTGCCCCAGTAATAAACCCTGTCCCTGACTAGCAAGGTACATAACGGTCTTTCCAAAGACTTGGACAGAAGGAATTAAATGGCAAGCAAAAAGACGTGTCGGACTCTGATTTGGCTCAGTCTATCTGCCTGCAATCGCCTGTTGATCAGTAAAGTATCGCATACGACACTAATTGCCACTGTATCGTCATGTCATACCGATCCGAGTCAGTATCGGATGTTAAACCAACGCTAGAGAAGCTATATCATTCTGGCAAGGTCAAGGATTCTTCACCAAGCCTCACCCGTCAGCCCGCAGCTACTTTAGAAACAATCCGTATCGCTGAAGAACCGTTGCTCTAGGGATTGCGGGCTAGTCTCAGGGCTAGCTACCTGATGCAATCAGTGAAGGGCAATGGCGGTAGTTTTGCGTGTGTAACTCCCGCCAACTCTATGCATGGTTGAGCCGTTTTTATTCGGTATCCTGACCCTATTTGTTCTAGTGGCCGTTATTACTTTGCTCCAGTCTTTTGCGCTGATCGGGGAAACTTGAGAATACGACCCTGTTTCTGGAAATCTTGGTGGCATTGAGCTTGGCGTTTCCGAGGTTCTGGCTTTCGTGACAGGCGGTGTTGTAACCTTCAGAGTATCATCAGAAAAGAAGGTGAAGCCGCTGTAGTGCATGGAATCAGCATTGAGTTTGACTAGCACGCTTCATACAGGTTTCGACGGTGATACAGAAAAGCTTCTTTGATCGGGAATTACCTAGAATGAGTGGGACTGAACTACGGAGTACATGGTCCTATCTCAAGCCATATCGTTTCATATGTTCACATGATAGTGGTTATCAACCAACCAGATTGAATCTAGTCCGCGTCATCACCGAGGAGCCATTCTGAATGCCACTTGTTGGGTCTAAAAACGAATTGGTATTTTTATTGACACATAAGAAACGTGAACCAAGGTCGTAAGTGGTAGAAATCAAGTGGTATCAAAGCTGCTAAAACATGGATATCTCTTCTACTCCGTAACCCTTTGTTCATGGTATTGACCTTGTATTCGAGTCCTGGTAGCTTATCGAGTCTGCGCTCGTGACACTTCCTGTGACAGAGGTGCTGTTGAGTGACTCCATCTTTGCCATCTTCTTCCTCTTCTCAAATTCGTCCAACAATGCATGGATCGTGCCCAGTGGGAACTCGTGTATCATTGGCCTTGTAGATGCGGGGCAGACGTTTGACTCGTGATCCTTGAACTCCTCCATGGCAAGATTCAGACGTAGCAGCTGCTTCCACGAAACAATGGCATCGCCAATCAAAAGGGTCGGTACCCTAGCCATGGCCATCTCTTCGAGGATCCAACGTCGGTGGAAGAAGTTCCTGTTGAGAAAGTCGACAGTTCCAAGGGCAGCGTCGCTTTGAGGGTCGAATAAGTGCATAATGGGAATTGCCCACTCGTGATGGGGCGAGTAGTTCTCAGGGTGTTCCTCCTTGTCACCAGGTTCCTGCCACGTCTCGGGCATAGCATTGTCAAATGCTTGGATGAGCTGGATGCCCAGATCCGTCTGTGGTATCTTGAGTCCCACCCAGCCTACTACCATCTGCGCGCGCTGGTACACGTGGTACATGATGACTCTGCTCTTGGAATTCTCCCTCGAGTCCATCGAGTTGATGCAGATGCAGTCGATCCATACCCGCAGCTTCGGCCTGTTGTCCACCTCTCTCCCGCCGAGATGTCTGAGAAGACTCCTCAGCCAATTCGGCGACCTTTTCTCCTTGCCCAGATTCTCGCTCGATTTGCTGACGGCGGGGTAGAAGATGGCTCGGACATGTTTGAGGGCGAGGGCGATGTGGACGGGGACGGGAATGGGATTTTGGTCGAGAATGATTCTGTCTTGGTCTGCGGGGTCGCCGAGTAATGAGGAGATGGCGATGAATTCGACGTCTCGGCTTAAAGGGAGAGTAACGAGGCGACAGACGACTTGGTCATTGACTGTGTTTGCAGGTTCAATCTCCAAGAAACGGACCTCATCTTTGGAAGTGCTTAGTCTGGAGTATTGGATCCTTGGCCGTCGTAATTCGGATGCCATTTTCGTATGGCGATGCAATATGATCCGATGCAGGACAGGGCAGTGCCGTACCAGTAGCTACGCCGTAATGCAATGGCAGTCAATTAATGCGAACCGCGGTGACGGGCTGTTGGTTTTGTCCGTCTGTTGGTTGTTGGTTCGTTCGATCGGGTATGCATGTCGATGTGTCAGGAAGGTCAATGGCAGTCCACTCTCGGCACTGCTTGTCAGCAATATGTAAGGGTAAGGGTAAACCCAAGGTGATGGTTCAGAGCAGGCAATTCTTTTTTTCTTCCCTACTCCCCTGGCCAAGCTCCCACTTTTATTACATCCCCGCCCCCCCTCTCCGCTAACCTGGTCTAGACTGCCCCTAGGAACCATCCCCGGCACGCAGACGGAACCGTCCATGGAGTCCATCTCTAGCGTTGTGCTGTCCGTGTGTAGGCCTCCGTCAGCAATCAAACCGGACAAAGAAACCAAACACAAGAACCAGGCCTACTAGGTGCTCTAGTGAGTATCAACCAACAGCCAACATGCCTACGTGAAGGATGGTTTAAGCTAGGTAGGCCGGAGAGGGGACTTGCTACTTTTTGAAAGCGAGCGGGAGCGGAAGATACGGGTTTAAGGGACTTGGCAACTCCACCACTGACCTGCGAACAGCTGGTTTGCTTCTTCACACCAAAGTCCAAGTTACTGCCTTACGGCCTAAACAAAAATCCCCATACACAAAATGGTACCCAGCCTAATCACACCGCCTCCAAGCCGCTCTGGAGAAGCCACCCTACCAAAAGATGCCTGTCTGAACCCGGTCAGCGGTACCGAACCCGAGGGTCACTGGGTTAAACTTCCAGAAGCTCTGTTTTCGTCAAATTATGGCAGTAGAACCAGATGTCAATCCCTTGTACAAAACATCGAAAGCTTTATGAGACGAATGGCTGAAAACGTAAGTTTACTCCAGAGAAGGGCTCAGCTCCGTCCATCTCGCTAAGGTCTGAGACATTGTTCGCTAACAGCCCTTTTACAGTGCATTGCGCATGAACGACAAAACCGCCAGCATCTGGAGTCGGCTTGATATTGCCTATATGAGCGCAATATGTGCCCCTCATGCTGATCTCGAAACGCTTAAGCTGATGAATGACTGGAATGGATGGGCCTTTGCATTTGATGACCGTAAGTCAAACGAACAAACAAGACCCCAACAATCTAGAACGGCCCGCGCCGCTTTTGCATATTCCACAGCTAAGAAAAAGTGGCTTCCGCTAACAGAACAATAGCCTTTGACGAGGGAACATTTGCCAATGACCCCATCAAAGCAGCTGAAGAAGTCATCTATACACTCGCGACCCTCGATAATGTCCATCCTGTAGTATCACCCGAAGAGAACCCATTGCGACATACCCTCCAATCCTGCTGGATGCGTTTCAGAGAGCGATCGAGCCCGAGCCTACAGTACAGATGGAAGAAGCACCTTACCATGTACTGTGTCGGCGTGCTGCAACAGGTTGGTGTCCAGTACAGGGCGACACGGCCTACAATTGAAGAATACATGGATATGCGCGCTGGGTGTGTAGGATGGAGTAAGTACCGTGCCCTACCATTTCATTGATTGCGATCCGCGGTTTCAGTCGCTGCGCTGTAAATGTCACTGTAGAAGACCAAAGACCACAAGCGTGGCTGAAAAACTCTTCTAAAAATTTTTGGCGGTTTCACCGTCGCCTAAAGCTATCCTTGTTCTGGTCAAGCTGCAAGCCATCATTCCACGATAGTTCGACTCGATTGACGCCCAATTGGCCACCGGGCGAGGGAGTTCCCGGCCTTGGACTCAGCCAATCACAGTGATAGAGCATCACTAACTGGTTCATTCAGATTCGCCGAAGGCATGGATATTCCCCAATACGTTATGGACCATCCCTCAATACAGGCGATATCACGAATCACCTGCGATTTAGTCACATTGTGAGACCTTCCAGAAGCCTTCCATTTTCCCCGCTAACAACGGCAGACAAAACGACTTGTGCTCGTACCGAAAAGATTTGATCCAGGGTGAGGAGAGTAACATCATCTTCATCCTGAAGAATCAGGGTATGGCTGATCAGCAAGCCGTTGACCAGATTGGGGAGATGTTATACGACTGCTACCGAAGATGGCACATGGCCTTGGCGAATCTGCCGTTCTGGGGTGAGGGCATTGACAGGGATGTCATAAAGTTTGTCAACGGATGCCGAAATATCGCACTCGGTAACCTGCACTGGAGGTATAAACAAGTGGCCGCCCCCTCTCAATTGAGTTTGATATACTGACGAGATCTGCAGTCTACACATTCAGATATCTTGGCAACGATGGTCCAGAAGTCAAGAGGACACGCATGATGAAGCTCCCTTAGGCGAAATATTGTTGGGCATGTGAAGCGAGAAGCGAGAAGTGAATTGCGCGTGGAATGATGTCGTGACCTGGCCCTTCAGGCGAAAACAAGGGGGTTTTCGCTTCTAGAAGGAAAGGGTCAAGCCCACTTTAGATACCCGTATACGAGAAATTGACTTCCGTTTCAGTTGGTTGAGCTGTCATTCCGGTGATTGTGACTTTCGTACATGCAGTTTGGAAGTCGGTTTATGGATGTTGGCTTTTGGCTTTGGCTGTTGGTAAGATGGCACTGTAGAGGAATGCTTACTATCTCCGAATTCCTTTGATCCTGGAAACATCCTGATGTATCGATATGTCTCGAGTATTGGTTCTCAATGCTCAGATAGACAATTCCAATAAGGGAGACGATATTGAACTAATTTTTATTACCGTGCTAGACGAAGAGGATTAGACTTTGTCTCCAAAATTGAGGTTGTTCTAGGGGTATAAGGTATGACTGCAGCCAACTCCGACTATCTGCATGAAGGGGCATCATTTTGTGTCAAACAAAGCCACCTCTTATCGTAATTACTTCTGCTCACATTCGTAGACATGCAGAATCAAGAAGAGTATCAGAATCTCAGCGTAATTGGCTTATCAACTGAGGGATCTAGTAGCTGTGATCTACACAAACCTTTACAACCAAGAGTCGAATAACCTCCACAGACTTATTCCCGTTCCACTAATGACAGTTCAACCATAGGAACAAGCAGGAGCAAGTTCCAGGAAGCCGATTTATCCAAATGTTAGACTAAAAATTAAAACATAGTATTAGATACATACTAAGACATTGCAAAAAAGATATCCAATCGACGCAGGCCTGATTCGAACAGACGCCTCCGAAGAGAATAGATTTCTAGTCTATCGCATTAGACCACTCTGCCACTGCGCCTTACGTAATGGATATCAGGGTGACTTGAACATTGAACTCAAACTTCTGCAGGCAAAGTAGCAAACGGAGGGGGGGCTGATATTATTCTCGCTCGTTTCGTTCAATGGTCAACAGGTCCTAGTACTGTATTGTGATACTCGTATTAGTTGAACCCATGTAGAAATAGTTGTATGTTAACTTATCTCAGTATAGAAAATATACTCTTATAAAAATAGATATAAAATAATACTTAAAGTATTAGTATAATATAACTAATTTAATTAATAGTAATCTCTCTTTAATTAAAATGAAAATTAAATAAGAATTAATAATTAGATAATTATTCTCTATTTATATA
>JABFAI010000039.1:0-30426 GCA_013266175.1 Fusarium gaditjirri | reverse complement strand
ATATTATATAGATTTAACTTTAACTTATAGTTAAAGCTTATTATATATATTACCTATTATATATAAGCTAATATATATATTAATAAGGATAAAGTTTTAAGAACTAAAGAAATTATAATATAACTTGAAATTAATTATAAATATTCTTATTCTAAGTTTAAAAATAAAATAGACTTTATTTATAGGGGAAAACCTTAACGTAGCAAAAAACCCCTTTTTGTCTTAAGCCTAATCCCACATTATATAATAACACAAACCGTACCTCAACTATGAACCGACTTAATGTCGAGTTCCCAATGTCCAATTATCTCTCTTCCTAAACATCTATAATTGGGAAAGCAATCGGCTTACTTCGGCTGATGCTTGCATTGACCATTGCATGAACCTGAAGCACAGCACTTGCCTTCATTATCTGTACCTCGACCACAGCACATATCATTGAATTTCCCAGAGTCACACTTTTCAGGGTTTGTGGCACATCCTTCTCCTGCACCAGTACCACAGAAACATCTACCATCTTGACCTTTCACCCCAGGGGCGCAGCATGCGCGGTTGTTAGGAAACTCGCCACATGGAGCGCATTCAGCAGCCTTGCACCTCCCATCGATACAACTCAGATCTCGATCGAAGTCTTTGATATCACATCCAGCAAGACAGTCGCAGGGGGATTCCTTCTTGTTCGAGATATGGCGGCAGAAGCCGTCAATGCAAGACACAGGGAGAGGGAAAATGTTTTTCCGGTCCGTTCTTTCCTTGTGGCACTCAGCAGCCGGGGGACGTGTGCAGTCCTTGAAGGATTTACAGGTCTCTCCAACCTTGACACAAGGGTAAACCGTTTTGCCAAAGAAATCACGTGCTGGGAGGTCGCGAATCTCGGGAGTAACGCTGGGTGTTTTGCAATTTGCAGGAAAATAGGGTGGATCTGCACGGCTGATTGCTTGAGCAATGCCAGCAAACGCGACAGCTAGGATACTTTTGTTGATAAGCATTATGAATAGGAAGACAAGATGTATTAGGGTTATAAAGTCCTGATTGGCGTGAATTATAGAAGGGAATAAAAGGATCTGTTACTATAATAGAAGGTAAATGAAAGACTTAAATATTCTTATCTTTCTAAAGCCTGTAATTTGATAAGTTTACTTACCTATCGGTCCGAAATTGTCTTAGAGGGCCTTTTGACTTAGTAGTTAATATATTCTCTGTGTTTCTCCTAAGCCGTGTTTCTCTCAGGCCGTGTTTCAAGCCGTGTTTCTCCTTAGCTTTCTCTAATTTCTGCCAATCACACACCACGTTAGCACGGCTGGAATGGGACGGCAGCGGCATCAAGTAATCGGCAAAAACAAATGTTCCCTCTAGGCCGTCCTACTAAGACGCGGCTCGAGTCGGCCCTGCTCAGCTTCCTTTCCGTCTCGCCTTGACAGGTTGTCCAGTTATCACTGCCCTGTAAATGATTGCCCCGCATACTTCTAGGGTAGGCTCTACCAGAAAGCCAATTAAATCAGCACCTAGATCTTAAGTTGTCTCGGAAGTCGGCACTTGTCTGTATCCGGTGAAGACTGGTCCTGTGGCTACCACCTTAACAGCTGAGTGCGGGGAGCCGGGGATTATCGCTGTAAGACTATCATATTAACCTAAAGAAAGAAAGGGTTGGGCTGTAATAATTGCGGATGGAGGTTCGAAAACCTTATAGCTTGCTTTGAGTTCTGACTCAATGTCGTTGATTGGGACATCGACGACGTGATCCAGGATTGTCAAATATCTCACGAATCCCAAAAACACTTTTGTCCCTGCTTGCAAGGCTGGACCCTCGATGGTGAGAAACTGAAGCGCTGGTGGAGTGGGAAGATAAATAGGCCGAGCCAACAGCCATTGTAGCTGCTTGGTTCCTTCCAAGCTCAAGACCTGCTCCCCTTCTGTATCCCAAAGATCATATTCAAAGGCCTGTCCCGTTCTCTTCTTCATCTCCCCGTAATCAACGCAGTGGAGAAGCCCATTCATAAGATCATCCCTGAGCAACTTGTAGTGACAGCCTTCTCCATAGAAAGACCCCCATAGCTTTTTAGGGGTCATGCTGTTATGACGACATATAAATGACAGGCGCGCTGGATGGATAAGGAGCATCTGTCTAGAAGCGTGGAGCTTTTGATCCCAGCTTTCGATGTTAACAGAGCCATGAGAATCTACTGAACTACAGCAAGGTTAGCAAAAGCATGCATAAAATATCTATCGGATTCTGTGCCGGCAAAACATACCAAGGGGGAGAAACAAACAACTCAGAAGCCTTGGATGTCACGCATACACACCGGTCCCAAACGGCCCCATCGCGTTCCGTAATCGGGATGATCTTATCAAAAGCTTCCGCAGGTATAGAGCCATTCATATCGTGTTCCATGAGCTTGGGATCTAACGACCAGTCCTGGGGCGTTGTGACCTTGCAGAGGTGGCGTGTCCATTGCTGACGAGGATTCTCAAATGGCCCCAAGCTATCTCAAGTCAGGAACCTTCACAATCAGGTAAACACAAACTTACTAGATAGCAGAAACAATCCCAGCAGTCCATTATGCTCAGACTACATTGTATACAGATAAGACACTTCGAATGCTAATCTCGTATCTGAACGAGGATAGATAACAATCATAAAACTCTGTAAAGGCGGTGAACAGTGACTGTGAGTAAGTGCTAATTGCTGGGGCTCTATTAGAAGCAACCCACCTTCTAGTATTATACCGATTAGAAACCTAGTAAGGAAGATAGAATCTGACGAACCCAGGTACTATGTAAACGAGTTAGCAGCTTGTCATCAACCTAATAGGGTAGCGTAATTTAACTTTATCTACCTCTAAAACCTAATAACTATATACATAGTATAGAAGCAGATAGGGAAGAGTCTGTATATTTCCTATCTTATTCCTAATCTTCGGAACGGTACTACTTAATACTCTTCCGTATTTCCTTACCCTACATACAGTCGGGTAAGGCCCTATTTAAACGAATTTGTAATACTCAGTACCGGGCATATTACAAATTCGATTATTCCTTTATTTCCGCCGTTCCGGAATAATAATATTCGTATACAAACCATTTACAACATATCACTCCTATATATTAGTTATCAGAATCTCAACTAACACTAAACTCTACAACTTTATTCTTTACCTGCTACACTTGGTTAATCATTCTTCTATATTGCCAAAATGGAGCCATCGCCTACACATCTCACGCCTGAAACCCCATTCTCCCTCGAGAAGTCGCCAGACACGCAAGACATCGAGGAGGGAACAGTTCACCAGTAATAACTAATGCAAATCTACAATACATATAGCAATAGTATTTAACACGAGCTACAGATATAGTCAACTAGCGCCACCTATTGACAAAGCATTGGAGTCCAAGCTTCGATGGAAGATGGATCTTCGTATACTGCCCACGGTTACGATTATTTATTGTACGTCTCGAGATTCAAAGTCGTAGACGAGGCGTAGCTGACACACTAACGATTCAGTGCTCTGTTTTATCGATCGCGCAAACATTGGTGAGTATATCAAGACACCTAGTCTCGGGCACATCTCTTAACGTCAGGCAGGCAACGCAAAGATCGCAGGTCTAGAGGCCGACCTCAAGATGCAGGGCTACGACTTTAACATTTCTCTTTCTATCTTTTACATCTCCTATATCTTGTTCGAGATCCCTCTGAATCTCCTGTGCAAGTGGGTAGGGCCGGGCTGGTTTATACCTGCATGCTGTGTCGGCTTTGGCATCTGCACCACCTGCACCGCCTTCGTCCATGACTTCTCGACCCTATGCGGCCTACGTTTTTTACTTGGCATCTTCGAGGCGGCAATGCTGCCGGCGAACGTGTACTATCTCTCACGCTGGTATCGACGCAGTGAACTGACCTTTCGGCTTTCGTTCGTCATTATCTCGGCGTCCTTGGCAGGTGCATTTGGCGGTCTGCTTGCGTCTGCTATTTTGCGTCTTCGAAGTTTCGGCTCCTTGCATTCTTGGAGAATGATCTTTGCGATTGAAGGTTGGACACCCTCCGGCATCCATCCGGATCCTGATAATCAAGCAATGCTAATTCCAGCGATTCAAGGTACTGTAACCTGTGTAGTGGGAGTCATCTCATTTTTCACGCTTACAGATAGGGTCGAGACCGCCACCTGGTTATCGTCGGAGCAGAAGGAATTAGCAAATGCAAGAATCATGTCGGAGAGAGTCGGAACAACCGAAATTATCGATAAGTTTGGTACGAAGAGAATGTTTCGAGGCATTCTGAACCCAGTTGTGCTCCCAACAGCTGTGATATCCTTCTTCAACTTCATCACTGTACATGGCCTATCCTTCTTTCTTCCTACCATTGTTCGCACAATCTTTCCTCAGCACTCTGTGCAAAACCAGCAGCTCCTCACAGTTCCACCAAATGTCCTGGGCACCATCATGTGCATGCTTTTCTGCTATATAAGCTGGAAGCTGGACAAGCGCGGAATCTTTCTTATCATCTGTGCACCATTCTCAATGGTAGGCTACAGCATGTTTCTGGCAACATCCAACCCGCATGTGCGCTATGCAGCAACGTTTCTGCCCGTATGCGGCATCTTTGCCATGGGAGCGTTCCCCAATGCCCACGTCTCAGCAAACGTTATCTCGGATACCTCTCGGTCCTCTGCGGTGGCCTTCAACGTGATGCTTGGTAACATTGGGGGTTTGGTATCAACTTGGGCGTTCCTCCCTTTTGATGGACCCGAATATCGCATTGGTAATGGTTTGAATCTGGCAGCACAATCTTCCATCTTTCTGATTGGCATCTGTATGTATTTCGCCATTGAGAGGAGCAACAAGAGAAAGTCTGGAGTGGATGTGGAGAGAGACTTAGCGGGGAAGACTCTGTCAGAAATCCAAGATCTTGAATGGCGACACCCGGGTTTCAGATGGCAGAATTAGGATAATCAAGCTGCAGCGACTTGATTTTGTTAACAAGTCGCGCTGGTACCCGCTGGATATCATTCTCTATCCAACTTGCTTTTCTTCATCACTTGAGGGAACAGGCAACAATAGTCTCAAGTCTAGATAGCATTTAACTGGACTTTTTGTGGTACTTCATTAAATTCTAATCTTGTTGTTAAAAATAGTGAAGTTAAAAGCAACATGATACCCGACGGTTCATATCAAGTCAAGACCTTAATATACAACTACCCTACAGATCAATCTTTCCATGATCTCATCTCGGGCTTTCTAATCAAAGTGATGCAATAACTCATGTAGTGCATGCAGATAGAAAATAAGCCGGGTGAAATAATTACCAAGAAGAAACGCGGGATAACGGTGATAACACTGACTGGATTGTATCTCCAATCATGTTCGAGCGGAACGACCTGAACTACGGAAAGTCTTTTCATACTTGATGCACCGGAACCGCGATCCGTAGAACCCTGTCCGGTCCACTTGAGCCCGGCATACGCCGCCACTGTACTTCGTGCGGAACAACTGTATTAGGTTTGACGTCGCGATCAAGAGGCTCAAACTAAGGAAAGAGTTGGTAGGCCGTTTAATTTTGTCGCCGCCCTGTTCGAGAATGGGATGGCCGGGCATCCGATTTGCTTGAACCGTATATCCGTATATCACGAGGTGATACGGACTCTCCGTCCATAAAGCAAACCCCAAAGCACTATATCATCAAGCTTCTAACGTTCTACGCCAAGTGTAGCAGCAAACCATAACAAAGTCATTAAAGAATCTCACTAGTCTTGATTAAGATGGAAAACAATTTCTCCACGCCTCCAGCTCTCCCAGCTACTCGCCTGCGCAACCCTACAGCCAGCCTCACAATCCTGGAGCCGCTCAGCAGGCGGGGTTTGGGACCAGGACTAATCATCCTCGTTCCCGAGACTGGCAAAGCCACCAGTGATACATTACGAATCGATGGATGTGTGCCGTCTCCCTTGATGAAATGGGCAGAAGAGGGCTACACTGTCGCTGAGATTACTGAGGCAGGATTTGCCAACCCTGATTTAGCTGTCAGTCAGGCGCTCAAGGAGCTCGAGGCTGTGAAGTCCACTGAGCCCAAGAACGTCGTTGGTATCATAGGTGAATCTCAAATTAGTTAACAATAGCAGAAGCACCAGACTGGCGAGCTAATAGACCTCCTTGTAGCATACTCGACAGCGCTTTGGAACCAAATAGCTCCTCACGTCGACTCATTCTCACAGATCTCAGGCGCTGTTATTCTTGGCGATATGAGAGAGGAAGAGACCTCTGCAATTGCGTCTTCAAATGTCCCACAGCTTCACCATCTTGCTGGGAGTGCCTCAAAGCGCTTGAAACGTACAAAGGCGGTGACGGCGTACAGCTACCCAGAAGCAACATCGTACTTGTTCGCCACCCCATTCAGCAAAGACTTCAGCTACAACATGGAGTCTGTTTCTCACAGCCGAAGTCTCAGCTTCTTGAAACCTCTTATGAACGGACCGTACTTTGATCTAGAGGTTATCTGGGACGAACATACCTACTGGGAGTTCGACAACCGCTCCGTGGAGAATACCATGAGCACCATGGTACAAGAACCATACGTTAATCATGTGCCTACGGTAATTGCCTTCCTCACTTAGATTTGGTCTGGAGACGAATATAAACTGATTGATGATATCCAGATGACAGGTGGGACTGGCCGGGAGAAGCTGACTGCCTTCTACCGCGACCACTTCATTTTCCAGAATCCTTCGGATACAGAGACCTGCCTTATTAGCAGATCTGTTGGTATCGATAGAGTCATCGATGAGTTTATTTTCGTCTGCACTCATCATTCTCAGATTGACTGGCTGTATGTCTCATAAACCAGACCACTCATTTGCGACTAGGCCAACTAACGATTCTTCTACTAGTGCACCAGGGATTCCTCCCACAGGGCGAAAGCTTGAAATACCGTTCACCGCTGTTGTTAACATCCGTGGAGACCGGCTTTATCACGAACATATTGGCTGGGACCAGGGAACAGTGTTGGCGCAGTTGGGTTTGATGCCTTCCTACCTGCCATATCCTCATCCAGTGCCCAGTATGCAAAGTCAAGACAAATTGGAATACCGTGTCCCTATCGCTGGAGTAGAGACTGCTAATAAAATGCGGGATAAGGAGGCTGTCGAGTCGAATGGAATGTTCGCATTTGGTCTTCGCAAAGTCTGATCAGGGATGAGACGATATGGTTGACGGAGTCTCTTTTTATTATCGCAAATAGGCCAATATCTCAACTTTAAGTTTCTTGAACCATCGCTGTAGACGCGTGACTGTCTCCAGGTCTGATCACTTAGACACGAATATGATAGTAGGGGCAAGAGTCGGCAGCGCGCACTATACATTCGTCCTAGCGCAGGTCACAGGCTGGTGTGAGTGAGTTTGTCGATCCGAACTTGACCGGAGAATACGGAATGACGGACAGTGCAACGGCTCTCAAATAGACATCCGAAGAGTATGTGGAGTACTGTAAGACAAAGGGCATAGTCAATATAAAGCCTCACGTGCACCTCGTTAGCTCGCGTATTCCAGTTCCGCTGGCTGGAATACTCTGTGTTTTACTCATTTCATTCTGATCTCAACTCAATCAATCAACATATCACCAAACAGATTTATCATCAAATTTCGACCATGGCAGACATCAAGCTTCACAATGTCCGACCAATGTTCGAGCTGCGCAATCGCAATTATATTGTAACAGGCGGCCTCGGAGGCATCGGCTACGCAGCTGTGCGGTCTCTATGCGAGATGGGCGCCAACGTTGCCGTCTTGGACATTCAAGACAAATCCAGGGATGCATTTTCCAGCGTGGAAAGCGATTTTGGCACCAAAGTCTTCTACTTCCAGACCGATGTCACCAAACTCGACAGTCTGAATGCTGGTGTCGATAAGGCCATTGAGGCCCTCGGGTCGCTGGATGGATGTATGCCTTGCGCGGGGATCAACAGCAATAAACCATTCGTTGACCAGTCTTGGGATGAGTTCACGAGTATCCAGGAAATTAATGTTGAAGCCATACCCTCCTTCCCTTAGTTTCTGTCAACTGTCTAACGTTTCTTTACAGGTGCGAGGAACATTCTTCACTGTCCAGCGCGTAGTCAAGCAGCTGATCAAGCAAGGAACCCCTGGTAGTATTGTCATGATGGCGTCTCAGTGCGCTCACATCGCTATTCCAGGCTGCCGCATGTCCTCCTACAACGCGTCAAAGGGTGGCGTTCTTATGCTCACAAAAGCACTCGGGGTAGAGTTGGCCAAGCACAACATTCGTGTCAATTCCATCTCACCTGGGTACGTGGATTCTCAGATGTTCAGGGATGTATTGGCCACTCAGAGTGAGCGAGATGCGAAACAGCCATACCAGGCCCCGCCATTGAGGCGTCTCAGCGACCCAAATGATCTTACACCCGCTATCATTTATCTTTTTAGCGATGCGTCTAGACACATTACGGCTACAGATATCAAGATTATGGGCGGATTGGACGCTGGGCAGATTGACGGACATATTACCTACGAGTAAGAAGATCGGGCTGAGTAGGCCACCAGGTATTTAGGATCATTAGTTAAACACAATTATGCCCAACGTTTATTCTCCGATTGCTTGATTCTCATAGAAGAGTAAATACGTACAGCCGGGGTCCGTATGGAATGAGAATTCTTGATGCTTGAGTATTCGGTTTGTTCTGCTGCAGGGGGAGCCAAATTGGCACCTCGATCAAGTGTCAGGTTTTCTTGCACCCTGGGGAGAACCCTACCCAGGACCGAGCACTCCGGGTATTCTCTTCGCTCTCGCTCTTGCGGACCCTTGACTCCGGAACCACCTTTTCGGACCGTTCCGAGTCACGGCAGACCTGGTCGGAAAGATAGGGCCACTTCCGAAATCGCATAAGCATGCTCCGATAAGGCCGTCGCATTAGTAGTGCAAGGGTTATGTTGATGCAGAGGCTAGTCATTCCATTTCATGGTTCGGAGTTTTAACGTTGAAACCTACCGCATGGGGGATGGCACATATTGGTTGGAGCAGATGGCTCCAAACGCTGTAATCTGAGATCAGGAAAGCTTATCATGGCCTGAAGGGACAGCAGGCAATTCCATATCGTAAAAGACGCCCGTACAATCCAGGCCGTTTGTATTCACCTCATCTACCCATTTACTCTGTTTTATCTATCTCACCATCTCCCAATCAAATCATCTCCATCTTGCATTGATCCAAACATGTCGGAATCATATGACTTGGTCGTCATTGGCTCTGGTGAGTTCCAGGTCCCCTCTCGCTGTATAATTCACACCAACTGAAGTCATCACAGGCTGGTTCGGCCTCGGCGCCTCCAAAGCCTACATCGAAACGCACCCTGATGAGAAGGTCGCAATCCTTGAAGCAAATGACTCCATTGGAGGAACATGGTCGGCCAACAGGCTGTACCCAGGCCTCAAGTCCAATAATATGATTGGAACCTACGAGTTTCCTGACTTCCCCATGAGCAAAGACGTTTACGGTGTTGAGGAGAACGACCACATTCCTGGCAAGACTCTGCACAAGTATCTCACTGATTACGCCCGGAAGCATGGCATACTTGAGAGGACCCAATTTAACAGCACAGTCGGTCAAGTAGAGCAGACCAGCGAAGATGGTTGGAAGCTTACTGTGGCAAGTCCTCAGGGTGAGCGTCAGATTGAAGCGAAAAGACTAATTGTCGCCACTGGTCTCACTTCGACCCCCAACATGCCTTCCTTTGAAGGCAGCGAGAGCTTCGGTAAGCCTCTGTTCCATGCCAAAGAGTTTTGCTCTCGAGCCGATGAGGTCAAGGACGTTAAAAATGCCATTGTGGTCGGTGGCGCCAAATCTGCCTATGATGTTGCATACGCTATGGTTGATGCTGGAGCCCAGGTCGACTTGATCGTCAAGCCAGAGACGAACGGCCCTGTGTGGATTGCTCCTCGCTGGGTGACGCCTGTGAAGGCCCGTATCGACAAGACCTTGACCGTTCGCTTCATGACATGGTTTGCTCCCTGCCCTTGGGGCCACGAGGATGGCTTCGGTACGATCCGGCGCTTTCTTCATGGCACGGCGTTTGGACGCATGATTGTGCGGTCATTTTGGAGATCAATGGGAAACGACGTTTTGAACCAGATCAATTATGACAACCACCCGGAGACCAAGAAGCTGAAGCCGTGGTATGACGTATTCTGGATTGGCAGTGGTCTCAGTATTCTCAACTTCAACAAAGATTTCTTTGACTTGGTCCGTGATGGAAAGATTCGCGTCCACATCGACAACGTCAAACGTCTTGAGCCCGGCCAAGTTCTTCTAGAGTCCGGAAAGAAACTCAAGGCAGACACCATGATCTGCTCCACAGGATGGAAGAAGGAGTCGCTCGTCAAGTTTTCCAATCTCGGCGACCACGCCTTTGGTCTACCGTATGGGCCGAAGGAGCAGTCTCAGCTCAACTCTGAGTTTGACGCCCGCGTCAAGAAGCAGTTCCCTCAGCTCAAGCAGCAGCCCAAGCTTCACTCTGTTCCTCGCCCGAACGCTGAGCCTCTGCGGAACTACCGCTTCATTGTCCCTCCTGCTTTCCTTGGTAAGCGCAACATCGCCTTTGCTGGCATGATCTCTTCTGTCACAACGGCGGTGTGTGCTTCGATGCAAGGAGTGTGGATCTCTGCCTACTTTGACAATAACTTGCTTCGAGAAAGTAATTCTCAGGAAGATATCACCAACGAAGTCATGATGCACACGCAATGGGGCAAATGGCGCTACCCTGCTGGCTATGGAGCGAGCCTGCCAGACTTTGTGTTTGAAGGAGTTCCTTATGTTGATATGCTGCTCAAGGACCTTGGTGTCAAGAATCGTCGGAAACCGTCCTTTTACGCTGAGTTGACATCCCCGTATAACCCTCAAGATTACAATGGTGTCATGGACGAGTACAAGAAGCGTACACAAGCCACTTAATCCTATTGAAAAAACCCTTTGTTATTTATTTCTTAGATATTAATTCTCAATTGTAGCATCAGTTGGTTGCACTACTTAATGAGCTACAAGTGTTCCGCGATTAGGATACTTAAGACTTTTGTAAACATGTTCAAGAAGTGTAATCTATCGATCGTTCTCAACTGTATTTAGCCCCAAGAGTCCACCTACGTAGAAGATGCGCGAGGAATCTCGTCAACAGCTATCTATCAAGAATGTAGTTTAGTGATTCCTTCTTGAAAGTCACTGCCTTTTACTTCATTCATCCCTCGCAGAGGCAGATCAGGATGTCGATGTGTACTCCGCTCTAGAAATTGAAACCAGATAGTGTATTTCCCTCCAGTTTAACCCATAAGGGTAGTAAGAAATCCTACACAAATAGGACGTCTATCAGTAGACTACAGGTGAAATCCGCATCAACCTTCACCAGGTACTGATGTGGGCACCGGATGACTCAGTCCAGCGCAATGCTAGAGGATCGGTGGTATCGGCGAATTAGTGCCAACAGTAGGAACGGAAAGGACATTGGTCCTAGACTTCGGAAGCGAACCGTAGTGTAGGCCCGGGTCGGTGGGTTTGACGGCTCAAACCCATTGCAACCCCGACCGGAAGATGGCCTCCACATACGTTCTCTAGGGCTACCTACTCACCTTACCGATTAGGATAATAGATGGTGACTAGGCACCAAAACAACGAAACATCAAGATTCACTATATGCAACTGTCAGCTGTGGGCCATACCGGATACAGGCACCAGCTGTAGTGAACCTCTGATCAGCGTTACATTACTTCTTACATTACAAGCGCTCTCTCACACTGTGTAACCATGGCACGCCTGTATGTACCACTCTGTCTTACCTAGGCATCATTTGTCGATTTTTCTTTTAATCAGCTCTGTTATTTTCACTATTGTGGCTAACTAGCTGTCTTACAGAACAACATACTCTGCGTCTTTCGCCTTCTTTGAAGCCCTCTACGAGGTAAGAGCTGACACTGTTCTGAATCTCCCAAGGAGCAACAATCGGACTGACTGATTGCTATCACTTGTAGGCCGGTGTTCGTTATGTCTTTGCCAACCTCGGATCAGACCATCCCGCCATCATGGAGGCGCTTGCAAAGGCGAGAGAGCTAGACGACGTCAAGTTCCCTACGGTCATTACATGTCCTCATGAGGTATGTCTTTCAATTCCTGCCTCGAGACTTGAATGTCTCACCAGGGACACAAATTCTTTCTAACCTGTAGACGTTAGTTCGTGGCCATGTCAATGGCTGATGGATTCGCCCGTGTCACTGGCACGCCCCAATGTGTGCTCGTACATGTCGATGTTGGCACCCAGATGCTAGGATGTGCCATGCATAATGCCTCCTGCTCTCGCACTCCTGTCTTCGTCTTTGCCGGACTCTCCCCATTCACCCTCGAGGGCGAGATGAGGGGTTCGCGCACTGAGCATATTCACTGGCTACAGGATGCACACGACCAGAGGGCTATTGTATCTCAGTATTGTCGCTATGCTGGCGAGTTCAAGACAGGCAAGAACATCAAGCAGCTGACCAGCCGGGCTCTGCAGTTTGCCACAAGTGACGTTCCCGGTCCTGTCTACATGGTGGGCGCGCGCGAGGTCATGGAAGAAGACATCCCTGCCTACTCTTTGAAGCAGGAGGAATGGCAGCCCGTTATCCCCGCCGCTCTTCCGCAGCCAGAACTCGAGACCATCATCAAGACCTTGGCTGAGGCAGAGTCGCCATTGATTCTGGTCGGGTACTCTGGTCGCAATACTTCCACAGTACCAGAGCTTGTAACCCTCGTTAACAGCATTCCTGGAGTTCGGGTTCTCGATGCCATGGGTAGCTCACTGTCTTTCCCCTTTGGCCACCGCGCATCGGTCGGTGTCCGCATTGGAGGGCATCCGGCTATTGAGACGGCTGACGTTATCCTTATTCTCGACTGCGACGTAACTTGGATCCCAACCAAGTGCAAGCCTCGAGAAGACGCCAAAATCCTTCATATCGACCTGGATCCGCTAAAGTCCAATATGCCCCTATATTACATCCCTGCTACTCGGCGTTATCGTGCTGACGTTGGTGTTGCCCTCAAGCAACTCAATGAATACATGCGCACTTCCGACAAGTACTCCAAATTGGCCAGTCAGGAGCCATATATTTCACGCTGGAACAAGTTAGCTGAAGAGCACAAGAAGCTCCTCGACCAGGTCGCCCAAGCTGCTGCTCGTCCCGAAGACACGACCTCATCTCCAAGCACGTCGTACCTTTGCGCACAGCTGCGGCGACATTGCCCCAAGGATACCATCTGGTGTCACGAGACTATTACTAATGCGCCTTTCATCCATGAACAACTACAGGTTGATGAGCCTGGCCATATCCTCGGTAATGGTGGAGGTGGTCTCGGCTGGTCTGGCGGTGCCAGTTTAGGCGTCAAACTTGCATCTGACTATCTGGCTGGCGGGGAGGGCAAAGGCAACTTTGTTACTCAAATTGTTGGTGACGGCACATATCTGTTTGGTGTTCCAGGCACGGTATACTGGGTAGCCAGTCGATATGGCATCGCCACTCTTACAATTGTCTTGAGCAATAAAGGTAGGCACAAGATGCCCGAACAGTACACGACTCTAACAATGAGGTCATTATAGGATGGAACGCTCCTCGCGTCTCGATGGAGCTTGTCCACCCGACAGGCTACGGATCCAGGATTAACAACAAAGACCTCAACATCTCATTCGATCCAACGCCTGACTTTTCTGGCATTGCGAGAGCGGCATCTGGCAATAAGGCGTGGGCTGCCGTGGTTGACTCCGTAGATGATTTAGACAGACTGTTACCTGAGGCTGTACAGCAGGTCAAGGGCGGTATTTCTGCTATTTTGGAAGTTCGCCTCAAAGGATCTTGGGACAAGTCATAGACGGTATCATGCATTGAAATTAAGCTCGACTAAATAAAGGTTTGTTTTCTTTGTCAATTCTCAATTCATGTATGGCTATGATGATCTTTATGCCAGGAGAAATATATTCAAACTTCCATGTTAGCTTGAACCTCAGCAGAACATTTTGTAAACAGTATTGATGTTTGTATTTCGATATCACGGTCCATTCGCTGACGTTGTGCCTGTCCTGCAAGTCCCCCGTGGTAAACAACTAACCTTAGGAAAGAACACAGTCACACTTAGCCCGTAGCATACGCTCGAGCCCGAAACAAGTCCATTCCCCTCAACCACGACATCCAGAGATGGCTCCCCGATACTCTAGCCATCATCCGACCTTGAAGCAGACAAGACCGATGAGATAGGAAGCATCTCCCACCGGCTAAATTCCGAACTCTGTGCCGCTCCCAAGATGTCCGGGGTAGCATACGCTAACACATGCCGTTCATGTGTCCCGTCCTTGATTCCGATACGCTAACATAGGAGCCGGCCGACCTCCACCAGGGATCGGAGCTGCGCCACCAATCTTTAGTAATAACCCGTAAATAATCACATGTGAGTATGACCTTTATGGCCGTTTATACGGGTATACGTCTACGGCGTATGACGGCTCTCCACTTCCTATTATCTGAGGTAATTTACCATTGAAGCGAATGAAATTGACGTTGATCTTGACGAGTGCTTCATCAGAGTCATTTTTGCCAGCCATTCACATATCATGAATCGCCTCATTTCCTCAGAGCGCATGATGCGCAGAGTCAGGTTGCCCTTGTCGCGAAAGTTCTCCACCAGCAAGACCGTTCCTCTCATCATCAATGGCAAGGATATCGTAACAGACAAGACCTTCGAAACCATCAGTCCGCTCAACAACGAAGTAGTCTGGAACTGTTCTGCCGTCTCACAAAACCACATCGATGAAGCCGTCTCTACTGCAAACGCGGCGTTTCCCGCCTGGTCCAAGACTAAGCCCTCTCACCGGCGCGATATCTTCCTGTCGGCTGCCAACATCATGGAGAAGCGGAGAGAGGAGCTCCTCCACTATCTACACCAGGAGATGGGAGCAAGTGTTGATTTCCAAAATTTCATTCTTGGCCTCGCCATTGAGGGTTTGAAGGATACTGCTGGGAGAATTGCTGGTGCCGTTACTGGTAGTGTTCCAGAGTCCATTCATCAAGGCATGCGTGCCATGATCCTCAAGAGGCCCTATGGTGTAAATCTTGGTATTGCTCCATGGTAAGCAAACACCTCTCCTATGATCTGGCATGGGAATCGCGTCTAAGATGGTTCTCTTCTAGGAACGCGCCATTTCACCTCGGTCTACGCTCTGTTACGTTTCCTCTGGCGACTGGTAACACGGCCATCCTCAAGGGAGCAGAGCTGACTCCGGCCTGCTACTGGGCCATCGCTGACGTGTTGCGTGAGGCTGGTCTCCCAGATGGCTGCCTCAATCTTGTCTTTCACCGGGCGCAGGAAGCTCCTGGCGTGATTGAGAGCCTCGTGAGTCACCCAGACATGAAGAAGATCAACTTTACTGGAAGTAGCGGCGTCGGCGCTATCATCTCATCCATTGCTGGTAAACACTTAAAGCCAGTCGTCATGGAGCTTGGTGGTAAGGCCAGCTCTATTGTTTTGAGGGATGCAGATCTAGCCAAGGCTGCCGAAAACTGTGCAAGAGGTGCCTTTTTTAACGTGAGTCTAAATCTTGATCTCTTCCATATCTCCCCAGGCTGCTAAACTCAATTCAAGGCTGGTCAAGTTTGCATGGCTACAGAACGTATCTTGGTTCACTCTTCCATCGCCACCGAGTTCCAAGATGTCCTGGCTAGAACAGTCAACGCAATGTTTGGTTCTCAAGAGGACACTCCAGTTCTTATCACGTCCGCCGCCGCCAAGAAGAACCGGGCTCTTGTCGAGGATGCCATCTCCAAAGGTGCGAAGCCTTTGGATATGTTCAACACGGACTTAGATGTCAATACCGTGGACACCAAGATGCGCCCCGTCGTGCTTACCAACATGTCCACATCGATGGACCTATATCGCCAAGAGTCATTTGGCCCCAGCGTATCGTGGTTCACTTTTAACACAGAGGAGGAGGCTATCAAGCTAGCTAACAATACTGACTATGGTCTTTCAGCATCGGTCTATTCTGAAAATCTAGGGACTGCTTTTCGTGTCGCCGAGCAGCTAGACTCGGGCGCAGTGCATATCAATTCTATGACAGTGCATGATGAGTTTGCTCTGCCGCATGGAGGCGTTAAGAAGAGCGGTTTTGGTCGTTTCAACGGGTATCAAGGGCTGGATGAGTTTATGTATTTTAAGACGATAACGTGGATGGAGTAGAAGAGTTTGGAGGCGCAGCATGTTACAAAACTCAAGCGCTATGTTTGCTAAGTGCCTATATTGCCTGTGTCAGGATGTAATGATCTAAATGGTTAACGGGTAATAATAGCTATAATGACTGGCTAATTATAAAAAAGTAAGCTTGAGCCTGAGTGTAAGTATATAGAAACTATAAAAACAAGTCGACTCCTTTTAACTACCCTATAGACTTCTCTATTACTTAAAGTTTTAATAAATAGTATTATAAAATATTATACTAATAAAAGTAATATCTACGTAGAAAACTATAATACAGTTTAAATAAATATAAGAAATTATAAAAGTAAACAACAGCTAAGTCTTTCTTTACTATTAATTTAGTTGGAAGGCAATCCCACCTCGCTTTTCCTGCGTCTTATCTTCTGTCCTTCGCGGACAGTGTCTTAACTTGCCTCGCCAAGCTCGCGTAAAACCAAGCGGATTCCGAGCTCCTCAATGCCCCACTAGTTTCCGACATCGTTCCGATACTTGGCCCTTGAGATTGGTGATCTTGTGGATCTCTCTTTCCGAAGCTTGAAACTGGACTCCCTGTTTGTTCTTAGCCCCGTAATTCCAAATCTCCTCAATCTGCAAGAGTACACAAGCTGCATACCTAGATATAATATCAGCGAGATTGGCAGATAAGCCACTAGGTTATCATGTCCAAGTTAGAATTTAGCTAGTAGAAAACAAAAGATTATATATATTTTAATTGATTGGTAACCTCTATACAGAGTGATATTTATCCAAAACGGCCAGCGAGTCAGCTCTACTGGCAGCAGCAGGTCATAACATTAGATGCAACACAACGGCATGTCTTTTGGCTTGTTGCGGCTCGGCTATTCTGGTTTCCCTGAACTTTGCTTATCTTGAGGGGGTAACATCCAGTTGATTAACCCAACCATTGGTTTCTGATTAGCTATCTGAGTCGCGCAGCGTGGGATGCCTTATCTTCACCCCTTGTTCCCCCCTAGCCAGCTAAGGGGGACCACTTTTTCCCCGCGTTTTGGTGTCTTAGTGTAGAGTACGGGCTTTATTGTTATCAGATGTTAGTGTTTGAGTTCCTGGACCTACTGTAATTGCCGCGGACATTGTAGGTAGCGGAGTAACATTAGAGGCCCCTTGCGAGATGTACTCCGTGTGAAGTTTCGCATCTCGGGGTTTACAAGCTGCAGCCAGACTCACCTTTGTATAAAGATCAATTGCAGTGCAATTGCTATGCTTCCACCACTGTTTGCCTTGTTAAATTTTGAGCAGACTTCGTGCTTCAATTAATTACCCCTCAAATACATCAACTAGCTTTATCTCGTTTACCATCATCTAATCCTTTCTGTGGTCTGCTGTTAGCCAGCCGCCCTTGTTGTCAAATCACCATGAGTCAAAACCAGTCTGCCAAGCGGTTGTCAGCATCAAAAGGTGAAAGTGAAAGCACAGGCAAGAAGCGAGTCCGATATGCCACACGAGCATGCGACGCATGCCGCAAACGCAAAGGCCGGTGCAGCGGAAGATATCCATGCGAACACTGCGTCGGCCGCAATCAGCAGTGCGTGTATACTCTGCCGACCAGCGATTGGCGCGATGCGAATCCAGCTCAGCTGCAGGATTCCCAGATGAGGCGGCAGCTTGAGCCGCATCTTTCGCAAGAACAGCAGCCTTATAATGATACGTAAGAGACCCCTACAAAACTCAAAGGTGTGGTCGCTGTTTTACTGAAATTTGCAGCAGAATTCAGACGGCATCGCTAGGAAGTCTTTTAGTAAATCTCCAGCAACAAGTTGAATCTCTGGCAGCACAAGTGAGGCAGAACAACACAGAGAAAAACATCCCTTCTCAGTCTCTTTACACAGCATCGAGCCAGGCACTGGTAGATCCGGGTCTTCAAATGTCTCAGTCTTTAATACCGCCTTCTGGTGTCGTGACCAAGGAAGCTCGCCCGCACAGCAAGTTCTACGGGCCAACTAGCCCAGATTACAGTTTCAATCTCGCCCAGAGCAAGATATTGAACCATGCAACTTCCAAGGCGGATAAGCCTCTTCCTGTCAGCATCGAGGAGAACCAATCTGATGATGATGATGTGGAAATCGATCAATTTGGGAACCTTAACCGACCTACTCAACTACAAATATCATCATTGCCGCGGCAGCAGAGATTACTACTCTTTAGAAACATCCTCAGCTCCAGGGAGGTTAACTCTCTTCTTATCGTTTTCCAAGAGACGATATGCGAGTACCATCCCATTGTCGATGCCCCGTCGCTCGTCAAAACAGTCGAATACTGGTATTCCAAGCAAACATCTTCGAATAACTGCACCCTATCAGCTGTGGATGAAGAGGATCTCATCGTCGCCAATCTGGCCATTGCCGTGGCTCTTTGTGTGGAGTCTACGATGCCAGGCTCCGAATCATCACGGGTTGCCGAGACTCTCTACCTGAGTTGCAGGGAACTGATTAATGCCAAGGTTGTCTCACCAAGGCCAACCATCAAGCACATCGTGATAGTCCTTCTAGTAGGGCTTCTTCACTACTACAAAAATATGCCCCGGTATGCCTGGCGCATGTGTGGACTTGCTGGTCGGACCTTTATGGAATCTGGCTTGCATAATACAGACGTACTACGCCATGTTGTGAAAACGGAGGCTGATCTTGAAGAACATGCTGTCATTGTCAGCACAATTCAGGTTCTTGACCGGCAATGGAGCGCATCTACAGGATTGCCGACCAACTTCAGTAACTGGGAATTTGACATTGAGTTGCGACAAAGGGTGAATGAGCATTCCTCTCGAATATTCCGACTAATTAACTAATGTGGCTTGTAGCTTAAAAATTCGTACCTCAAGGCCATGACAGCCTTCACAGCCATCAGCGACAAATTCAGCGAGCCTATAATACGGGGCTCCAAGGGAACCAGCTGTGAAGACAATGACGACTTTGAATTTATGAACTTTCAAATCGAGCAATGGCGCAAGAAGTCGGTCGGGAAGTTTGACTTTGGATCACTACAGAATATGGAACATGCGAATGCGACGCTTCCTCCAGCTTGGGCCATACTCCTACATCTCCGTGCCCACGCAGTTAGAGGAATCCTCCTTCGACCCTTTTTCTTCCCAAACGTGCCAAGTGCCGTCAGCCAACGTAGCATTGAGCCTGGAATCGAGTTGGTCAACTGCATCGTTGAGACGTTGACGCGGCTTAACCGGTACACCGATGTCTACCAGAAACAACACCCGCCGTTTCAGCACATATTAGCTGCTGGCTGTGCGTTATTGTTCCTCATGCTGGCATACATACAGGGCAATCGTGACAACGTCAACGATGCTCTACCTAGCGACTTCTTCGACCAGGCAAAGAGGAATTTCGAGAACGCGTACTTACTGTCAAGTACATACAGCAAGTCCTCTAGAGCTGCGAGGAGATTGCAAAGACGTCTCGTTGGCATGAGAGATTTGCTGGTGCAAATGGGTATTCTTAGTCCTGACGAGTACCCCACGCAAGAAGGTCAGGATCAGCAGGGCACAGGCACGGACATGACAGCTCAGAACATGCAGGAAAATGGCAATGCATCGGTGAACGTCCCCGTATCACAAGAGACTCAGTCAATCAGGATTCCGAGGGCAACTGAGGAGCTGCTCGACTCAGCATTTTTGGATTTGGAGAACGAGTTACCATTTGCTATTAATTCGCCAGCTTCCTCTGACTCAATGCCCTGGTTCGGATCGGGTCAGCTACCAACCTCGTCCATGGACAAATGGCCCATTCTTAGTCCCGGCTCACTTCTGTGGCAGTCTTGAAAGAGTGTATTATGAACGGAGTTAGGCATGAGATACTTGAATAGCCTGTGCCGACCTTACTACTGACTTGTTCTGCTTGAATCCGTCCCATCTCTCAAATCCATCCGTGTGAATTCCCATCAAGTCCAGCATGCGGCCCACGCTCTGGTCAACTACATCCTCCAGGGTGTCAGGGTTGGTATAGAACGCAGGGACAGGCGGAAATATGATAGCCCCAGCTCGCCGTAGGAACAGCATGTTGTCCAAGTGGACATCACTCAACGGGGTCTCTCGTACGGCCATAAGTAACCGCCTGTTCTCCTTTAAGGTCACATCCGCCGCCCGCGAGATCAGATCATCACAGTAGCCACTTCTTACAGCCGCTAGTGTCTTCATACTGCAGGGTACAATGATCATACCATCGTGCTGGAATGAGCCTGATGCGATAGGTGCTGAAACGTCTCTTGCTGTGTAATTCGCATGTGCCAGTGAACGAATCTGCTCTTCAGTCATTGTCGTCTCGTACTTGAGAGTCGCTAGCGCCCATTTACTAATGACAACGTGCGTCTCTATGCCGAGTCCACGAAGAAGTCTCAGCAAGGCGATGGCGTATGGTGCTCCTGTGGCCCCGGTGATCCCTACAACAATGCGACGAGGGCGAGATGGCATTTGATGAATAGAGGATGAGGTAAAGTTTGGTGATGGGTTCAAAGGTTTGTTTGGAACGGTTAAACAGCGTCTGGATGTATGCCTTGGGGGCGGGAAAAGAGAGTTCTGGCGTTGTTGACATTGTAGCCCACGAGCAGAGAACAGCCTTGAAGGCGAATGAATGCGCCGAAGCGGAGTAGGCTTCCTCATAGTCAGGTCAGAATTGGATTGATACTTGGAGCATGGACGGTTACTCCAAAGGCTAGTGATACAAAATTAACATGCTACAGCCAGGAGTTATTGAAGAGTATGGAGGGCATGACAATCGATAAACTGTGCTAAAGGCGTCTTGGTTCCGCACACATTTGCCCCACGCGGCGAACCAAAGGTATCTTGAACTGTCGGCCGCTGGTGCTCTCACTTCCAGAGACACTGGCTCACTAGCGTTTGTGCCTCTTCGGAGGATTCCGCAATCCCGAACACGTTCCTAAACTAGCGCCGGAGAGTTCACTGCTCTACATCTGCTGTATCAAGACGATTTAGGGCCGGTCTTGGAGATGAAAGTGATGTTATTCAAATGGATCGTAGATTTGCCAATCGAAACGCGACTGGAAGCCGCTGGCAGTCAATCTCCAAGGGATTGAGCATCCCAATATCAAGCCGTATTTCTGAGCGCAATGCTACAAGCACCTAGTAAGCTGCGGCTGCTGTCCCCAAGAGGCCTAACCAGCAGAATAATGAATCGAGGAGGTGTCTCTGGCGCTCTGCCATCCAACAAAAAATACAGCACCTCTCAAAATGCCGACGAGCCGGACCCCCAAGAGGCGCAACTCGACTACCGCAAATTTCTAGACATCCTACGCCACGACAACGATTTAGTCGAAATCAACGCCGAAGTCGACCCTCATTTGGAACTCGGTGCAATTATACGACGTGTCAGCGAAGTCAATGAAAAAGCCCCTCTTTTCAACAACATAAAGGGTGCGCGTGACGGTCTGTGGCGCGTCGCGGGTAACGCTGCCAGTCTTCGGCCGAACGAGAAGGATAGATATGGTCGAATAGCTAGGAGTCTTGGCTTGGACCCTACTGCTAGTTGGAAGGAGATATGCCACAGATGGCAATCAGGCAAGAGGGCCAAAGTCTTGCAGCCCAATGTGCTCCCATCGGGCCCATGCAAGGACAACAAGATTATCGGCGACAAAGTCGACCTCACTACGCTTCCGGTGCCTTTTCTTCACACCGGCGATGGAGGCAAGTACATCCAGACGTATGGTGTACATGTACTCCAAATGCCCGATGGATCTTGGACAAACTGGTCTATCTTCCGCGGCATGGTCTACGATAAGAACCGTATAGTCTGTCTTGTCGGTGGTGGCCAACACAATTCCATGATACGTGATGCCTGGTTGGCTGCGGGCAGAAATGAAGTCCCATGGGCTTTGGCTTTTGGTGTTCCCCCAGCGGCATCATTGGCAGCTGCCATGCCAGTACCGGAAGGCGTTTCTGAAGCTGAATATGTTGGCGCATTAGTCGGCAAGCCACTTGATCTTGTTAAATGCGAGCTCAACAATCTTCTTGTACCTGCCAACTCGGAGATAGTCTTTGAGGGCACGTTTTCACTGACTGATAAGGCTTATGAAGGTCCCTTTGAGGATTATATGGGGGTGATCTTCGAGGGGGATCGACGCATGCAGCCTCTCTTCACTGTTGACGCCATCACATATCGCAACGATGCTATCATGCCTGTGTGTGTCCCGGGCCGTATCACAGATGAATCGGTGAGACCCCTGCCCCTCAGCAATATTCTAGATAAATATACTAATACGCAAAATCCTGCAGCACACAACAGCAGCACTTGCATCTGCCGAACTTCTCGAGCTGTTACAGCGTGAAGGGCTTCCGATCAGAGAGGCCAACTGTCCACTCGAGACATATGCCACATGGTGTGCGCTGCAAGTTGACGTCGAGAAACTGGGAGACATGAAGACCAGTTCGGCCGAGCTATGTAAAAGAATAGGTGACCTTGCTTTCAAGGACAAGAGCTGTATGCTTCTCAACCGTATTATCTTAACGGGTGAAGACATCGACGTTTTCAACTGGAATGATGTCATGTGGGCTCTGGTCACTCGATGCCGCCCTGGCAAGGATGAGGCTCTGTTCGAAGAAGTTAGAGGTCATCCAATTACGCCATACATGTCTCATGGGCCACATGGCAATCCAACTCAAGGCGGTAAGATTGTTTCAGACTGTTTGATGCCGATCGAATATCGAGGAAAGAAGAATTTCAGGGAATGTAGCTTCGATAAATCGTACCCAGAGGATATAAAGAACAAAGTTCTGGCAGGATGGAAGGCTATGGGCTTCACTGTGTAGTCATATGAATCAGGATAGTGGTCTACATACGGTCTCTTGGATAATTATAGATGTATTTGCATTTTTTGTACTACAATCTGATACCAGCATATATGGCAGAGACGATGAGGATACTCGCAAGGTCTGCTTCAAATTGATTGGGACGAAAAGATCTCCGCGAAACCTGTATCACTGCGGGCTAAAGATGGTCACCGACACATCCACAGCAAAGATCAATAGACGCACGCAGTACAGAACAGGTGCATTACATGGTGCCAGCACCAAAGCCGGGCGCATGGGCACGCTGTCATTTTTGGTGAAAGATGCAGGCTTGATTTAAATACACAGGATGTTCTCATATTGTTGTGACGGACTATGCTAGGCCCCTTCCTCACAGCCTTGATCATAAATAAAAATGTGCTCTGTGCAGCAGATAATTGAGATTTCTTTGATACAACTGGTCAACCCACGTTTCTCTTTGAGTGAGCTAAGTTCTGTCGGCTGTTTTAAGCTCTTAGCCACAAGTCTCTGCTGCAAATAACACATCTAGCTAACAACTTAGACATTGTGAATGGTCAAGTGAGGTGCCGGAACCACTACTAGCCTTGTTTCCATAGGACGGAGTTTCCAAAGCGGCAAACCGTGTCTGTGGTATCGGTACTCGCTTTTAAACATGGGTATTGAGTCATGTATCACAGATTGGTGGTATAATACAGATGAATGTTATCCCGTGCGCCGGCTAAAGCTACCGAAAATCAACACATCACACCTTTATTACATCAGGCTATACTAGATCACATCACCCCACTACAGTCTTGACTTGTTTTGTAACTTGTTAATCTTCTCCGACGTCTTGACAAAGGCCTTGTAGGTAGGGAACAGTTCCATGGGGTCGTACTTCTCACGAATGCGAAGGAACTTGGCCAATGCAGTATCGCTCATAACCTTCGACTGTAAGAGGAAGAAAACAAGACGTTAGCGCATGTTCAGACCGCGGGTACTTGAACTACTCACGTTGGCATCCTCGCAGTTGATATCTATGTCGGTGATGTACTGGCCTATAGCGACAGGGAAAGCCTGTCTGTAGTAGTCACGCATCGGCTGCATGATGGCAGGCTCAAGCTTGGGGTCGGTCCAGCCAGTGAGTGTTGAGATGTAGAGATCTTGAGGCAGACTCAAGCAGGCATCATCCTCATCCGGTTTAATGTCGCAGTGGCAGATGAAGACAGAAGAGACGCGGGTCGGCAGCTTTAGCAAAGCAGGTCGGATGCCTTCAAGGAGCTAGGTTTGAGCAAAGATGGTGAGTTTTCTGCAGCATGTTTGGTACTAGTGATAGACTTACACGAGCGAGAGGGACATCCGGGTCGTTCATAATACTGTTGATAGACCACCTCTCTTGACCCGCGTTGCCTAGGAAAGTACGCTTGCGGGCAAAAACCTCCTCAAACGTTCGAACCTGGACAGGCTTTGACTCGATGAGAAAGTCAGCAATCTCAGGCGTGATCCTATCGTATGCGCTGAGCAGAGTGCGGGCTTCTCTTTGCGCATCGGTATAGCAAAGATTATTCAGAGTTAGAACAAGTGTCGCGTTGGGGGGGACGTCATCTGTGGTATAGGCCGCATCATACTTCTCACGGTAGTCGATGGTCAAGTTCAGATCAGTACCATACTTGGGGGTATCTCGACCACACTCGATGGCCCAACTCATCAGGGCCATGTAGTTGTCATCGTTGATCACGAACTTGAGAGTCTTCTCCCACATGGTAGATCTCTCAATTGTGCGGCCCCAGAAGCGTGTGACTACAGCGAAGAAGCCCATACCACTGCCGCGAGCTGCCCAGAAGAGATCCTGGTTCTCGGTGCGGCTAGCGATGAGTGTGCGGCCATCGGGGACAACCATCTCAATCTTGGTGATCCATGTTTGGTTCGTCGCGCCCCAGCCCCGAACGAACCAGCCTTGGCCACCAGCTAGCATAAAGCCTGCTGACCCAACAGTAGGAGCGTGGCCATGCGGAAAGAAGCGGTTCACTTCCTTGAGCTTCGCAGCTAGTTCCTCAACACGAGAAGAGGGACCGAAACAGATCTCCTTCGTGACTGGGTCATAATCGATTCGGCGGTTCAGGTTAACCGCGTCGATGAGAATGCCGTCGTGAAAAAGAGCAGGGAAATGGAAGATGTGACCAGAAGATCGGACACCGACAGGTACACCAAGCTCGGTTGCGCGTGCGAGCGCCCTGGCTACTTCAGCAGGTGTCTCGGGAATGTGAATCTCAGCAGGAAAGCGCTCGATCTTGTGGGCAGTGGGGTTCATTCGTCGGCATTTCTCGTAGTCTGGGTCCCCTTGGACCAGGACCTTCTTGGAGTACTTGGGTGTAGTGGTATAGTAGCGGTGGTCTGACATGGTGTTGGATCTGTATAATGCTAAGATTGATTGAATTGTGATTGAGGCAAGGACTATAATGCTGCAGAGGGATATCCATCTGTCATCCGAGTCAGCAACAGCAACATTTGTATTGAACAGTCCCGACTACATCCCCACGGTTTGCTCCGTAAATTGTAAGATGAAAATCTCGCGTAATCTCATCCCCTTGATGGGTTGCAGAATATTCCACTTCGGAAGCTACATTGGGGTAGTCGTGGCCAGTTGGAAGCCATCGGAACATTCCTAAGGCCAGTCTCCCTATACCACATGGATCAATTCCGCTAGAATTCATCGACGAATTCTGTATCGGAGGAATGACTGTGGAGAGTACGTAATCCGAACTGAGCTGGGTTAGGCTACTCATTGGAACAATTATCCAGCGCTATGCTACGGACTGAGTATCCGATCCTCTGGCTACGGGGTTGCACAGCACAAGAGCCGAGTCTCAAGGGAATTTTACCATCCATAATTACCTAGGTTGGCGTGGCAGAAGCAGATTTAGGCCAGTCAATGGAATAATCGCTATTACGTACAAATCGTATTCTGTGATTTCGCACGCTCACTCTCGATTCATCCATCCCGATCAACAATTAGGAAAGCCGAAAGCCTCCTCTCAAACACAAATCCAGAAAGTACCAAACACCATCTAAAGCCAACACTTCTCTCATGGCTAGAAAAGTGAGTGTGGCAGAAATACGCCAACATGGGACTCAAGAGGATGTATGGATTGTTGTCAATGGCGAGGTATTCGATATGACCCAGTTTGTCCCTGAACATCCTGGTGGGGAAGAGAGTAAGCCTACTACCGCAAACTCTTTGTCACAACAAGTAATAATCACAGGATTACTAACTTTGTGAACGCAACAGTCATATATCGACATGCTGGCCAAGATGCCTCAACGGCGTACAATGAGATACACTCCCCGTCCTTGATCAAAAAATCTTTACCAACAAGCTGCTACAAAGGCCAGTTGGACATGACGACGATCGATGCGGCATGGAAAGGTCAGGAGAAGAATGCAAATTCCAATCTTGATGCTTCTATTGAAGCCGTATCCGAGTCCAAGACCAAGCCCGACCTGAGTGAAATTATCAACCTGAACGACTTTGAGCGAGTAGCGGAAAGGTTCCTCGCCCCTAAGCCTTGGGCAGTCATTCACTCTGGCTCCAATGATAACATTACACGCGATGCAAATAATACGTTTCTCAATCGAATTTGGCTCCGGCCAGAGATAATGAGAAAAGTTGGCGAGATAAATACTCGTCAGAGATTATTCGGATGTGACCTTTCAATTCCCATTTACATTTCGCCCACAGGAGGGTCGAAATTTGGCGGTGCAGAAGGCGAGATTACACTGGCGCGTGCTGCAGCAAGAGCCGGTATTGTCCAATGTTTTGCGACACCGTCGTCTTATCCTCATCTAGAGATCTTGGAGGCTACGGAGAGCCAAGCTTTCTACCAGCTGTATGTGAATAAAGACCGATCAAAGTCCGAGGCTGCCATTCGAGATGGTGTTTCTACCGGTAAGATCAAGGCTCTTTTTGTAACTGTGGACGTTCCTGTCATATCTAAAAGGGAAGAGGATGAGCGAGCCTCGTCAAATCTGGGATCTGGTCAGATGAGAGACAAGAAAGGGGCGGGTTTTGCGCGTCTTGCTTCGTCTTTCATTGACCCAAATGTTTGTTGGGACGACATCAAGTGGCTACGTAGCATTCTTGGCGACATACCAATCGCCGTCAAAGGTATACAGCGGGCATCTGATGCACAAATGGCTCTGGCTGCAGGCTGCGATGGTATCGTCATCAGTAATCATGGTGGGCGGGCCGCCGATGGTGCAGCCCCTGCTATTCTAACGCTCTTGGAAGTGAACAGGCTCTGCCCAGAAGTGTTTAAAGGTATGAAAGTCCTCATTGATGGAGGATTCAGACGGGGATCCGACGTTGTCAAAGCTATATGTCTCGGCGCTTCAGCAGTCGGCTTTGGCCGCTCGTTTTTATATTCTCTTGGCTATGGCCAAGAAGGAGTTGAGCATGCAATCAATAGTATGTTTCCCCCATTCTGACATATTTGACTAGCAAGGCTCATTCGTGTTGCAGTTATCAAGGATGAGATAGAGACCGCCATGAGGCTTTGTGGAATGGCAGACTTGATGCAGGACGCTCACCCTGGTTATGTGAACACAAGGGACCTGGATCATCTAGTCCCCGGCCCAAAGGACGATCTTCCAAGCAGACATCTTCTGCCAGAGAGCAAATTGTAGCCAGACGCTAGACTATGGTTAGATAGTATAGCAAGCCTTTTCTATCTTGCCATGATGTTCCCAAAATCCTTGCCAATGTAGCGCCCCTCAACCGAGCCTGGTATCACCCATGAGTCTACAGGGTCGGGCAAGCGCATATCACGGACTAAAAGTTCCTCTCATCAGAGCAGATCCTATCAACTAGGTCCTAGGGTCAAGCGGGAGATACGGGATGGTCCTGGTCTTTGGTGTATGCCACATGATGTAGTGAGCTTGATTGCACTCGCTCTCAATGCTAGACCAGCGAAGCTTGATGCGAGTGGCACTGTACAACGATGACTTTGGCCTTATGGGCGAAATACATAAAGAATGGTGATTGTGAAGTGAGGCCAATGGGTTGCTTTTCTTTATTCGGAACATACTCACGGGACACATTCCGTCAATACCACGTCTTTAGCCATCAGATTGACTGGTTGTCGCGCTAGCCCATCTCCTTGACGCTTTCATCTCCAAATGATATGATGTGCCTCGTGAGGGCAACACTTCCGCTCAGCTTACGAAACCTGTCCCCTGTAACATTTCGCTCTTGAGAGACAGTATGGTTGATATAAGAAAGACATACTGGGCATTTCACGCACTCTCGCGTTTGCTCTCGGGACCACCAAGCTTCGCTATCTCCACCGTCAAATGACAGCTCAACATCCCTCACCCACTGTTACATTGAGAGATGGAATCCAAGACAAAAGACTCGGGACCATCGAAGAAGATAGATCTCCCTTTTGAAATATCTCACTCCATGGCGGACGCCGAACCGGTGGCTAAAAAGAACAATGATGCGGTCGAACTCGCCAACCTCGGCTATAAAGATGAACTGCAACGACGATTCTCGCTGCCATCTCTCCTTGGTCTCTGTCTTTGCTTGATGGGCACATGGGAGGCCTGCTCGGCCTCCACAGCCGCAGCTTTGACGAGCGGCGGCGCGCCATGCCTCTGGTATAACTTGTAAGATCAAAGTTCAAGTAGCCTTGAATGTCAGTTTTCTCGTAACCGTGACAGTATTCTCTCCTTCCTATTTACCCTCGCGATTGGGTCATCTCTTGCGGAAATTGCCTCAATCTACCCGACATCTGGTGGTAAGTACCAGGTGCAGGAAAAACTTGTTAAAGAAGTCTATAGTGGCTGAGTCGACTCAAGTAAACAACTAATTAGGTAGAAGCTGACTGCTTTATTGAGTAGTATTGCAAATCCAATAGTTCTCAAACTCAGCTCACCTCATTTTGCAGATCACTTCTCTAATGTCTGAAGATGTGTGGGGCTGCTCAGCGATGGCATCTGCAGTTAGCCAACCATTTAGTAAACAATGTCACATCGCAATAGATAGTTGACAAGCAGTGCATGAGGTCTGCAGGTTCAGCTGCTCTCTGTTCTCTTCAGCTTCTATAATTAGCATCAAAGATGCATGATCAGACCATACTTTCAGTTCATTCTCATGATTATTACCAATCAGCATATCAAATTCCTTAAGAATTTATATCAGGTGCCAGGGATAAATGCAATTATTGAACTCAAAATTACCCCGAGAGTGTCCCGTAAGCTGCCATCCTACTTAGAACAAGAATGGAAATACAGTTGCGTAGGTTTAAACAATAGTGTAACTGGGAATTATTTAAGGAGGGCAGCTCCCGCAATCAGGACAAAAGAAGTCAGACTCCTCCATCATCAGACAAGCACATAATTATCTTATTTTTATACTCATACCTCAATAAATAAGTAGCCACTATGGTGGTAAGTCTTGTGTCAGTCGACTTGCAAGGCATAACGCTTACTCTTTACTACATAGGATCTTACCGATAATGCAGGCAACAAGATATTATCCGGCCCAGAGAATTGGTACAAGATTGTCCTCGCTGACGGGTCTGAATTCGGCATCGGGTATTCGCCGGGAGGCTACTACTGGGTCGGGATCGTCCCAGCTGGGCACGGAATGGTAGTCCGCTATCAGCGCTTTCCCGGCGATGACCGCCTGAATCAGGGCTGGCCCATTGGAGACAAGGGGTATTTTCGGTGTATGCAAATCGACAAAGTCGGCAAGACGCTCCTGCTGAACCTGAGTATGCTTCATAGGAGGGGTTATGTGTCCCAAATGGCAGAGCACCCTGCACATGGCATGCGCGCTGAGCAGTTGGCTCATAATAGGGTTGCCTTGTACGGGTACGATGAACAAGGAAAACTCGGCGGCTTGCGTGTGATTTGGAACTCAGGTGAGAGAAATGTCGATGAGGGGTGGATCGAGCCCGATTATTATGCGGCCCACCTGACGGGACTTGACTGCGAATTTGTCAAAGTGAGCACCAATATATCGCAGGGGGCATTTTAAGTAAATTTCAATTTATTATCAGATATAGATATCGATATGCTTAGTAGGGACTTGGAAGTCTAGCTTATTAATATAACTCTATTAATAAAATTTAACTATAAATAAGATATTAATTTACTATAAATTTTTTTATCTTAAAGTATTACTATCTTTACTTTAATATTTAATAATATGTTTTAAATATATAATAACTTAGAGGATAACTTATAATAAAGAAAAAATTAATAGATTAGAGATACTCTCTATTACTTAAAATATTAATTAGTATAAAATAAAGTTTACTTTAAGAGTAGTTTAATACTTAAAAACCTATAAAGGAGGTAAGAGTTAAATAGTATTAAATTATGAAGAATAGGTATT
>JABFAI010000038.1:0-103507 GCA_013266175.1 Fusarium gaditjirri | reverse complement strand
ACTTATAGGTATCTATAAGTACTTTTTAATACCTATTTATATTATAGGTATTATAAAAAAACTTTAAATTACCTAATAGGTACTTATATATATTATTTTATACCTAACTAAGTACCTAGGTAATTAGGTATTAAGCTATCAATAGGTACCTATAGGAATTTTAAACCCTAGCCGCAATCATGACCATCCCGCGGCTGATTTTTGGGACAGACGAGTTGATGTCACCAAAGATTGCTGATTTCGAATTGAAGAGATGCATTGATACTATATCGCCTTGCTGCAAGTATTGTAAGTCACCTAGTACGTGAAAAGCACGCGGTCAGCTAATGCCATCAAAGATCTTCGACATTTACGCAAACGACACCATGCGACTGTCGTTGCCGATCAACTTGACCAGCCGTCTATGGGATACCCTAGCACAGCGTCCCACGGCAGCACCAGAATGGATATTGACGAGACGACCTCCTTTGAGCCCAAGTCCAGCCGGGGCCTGCAAGTCATTGAGCCACCAAGCACGACTGGAAGCGAGTCCGAGTATACCGACGAACCCCAGGAGCCACAAAGAATCGACAAACACGATATGGACCTCTCTGAACAAACTAAATGCCTGGCGCGCGATGGGAATGTTTGCGTGGTCACTGGTGCAACGAACCCGAATGCATACCATATCGCACCATTTACTTGGAATGATACTCAAGATCACATCGACAGAACATATGTTCTGGGGCCTCATCGGACCTTCATGGTCGGGAACGAATTTGCGGTTCGCACCAGCCGCTACCTGAACAACCGGGATGAGCCAGGGGAATCTGATAAGGCATGGAATATGATCTCTCTTCACCCCCAGGTTTACAGCTGGTGGTCCAAAGGGTACTTTGCATTCAAATGCCTGGGAGTACAATCTCTTGGATTAGGAAGCAGCGAATCAAATGTGATTTTGGAGTTCCGGTGGATGCCTCAGACTAAACGCTGGTTCGGTCAACAGATCGATATCTTCAACACCGGCACAGGAAATGATCTGAAGGAATGGTTGGCCGGGATCGATCAGTTCCATGCCTCTGGGAATCCGCCGCCTATGGCCCGTAATGGGCTAAGGCTTCAGGCCAGTACAAGTAATGGAACGCCTCTCTGTTCAGGAAAGCTGATCCATATACGAATCAAAAATGAAGACGTATCTCGTTTCAAGGATATGATTGATATGCAATGGGGCTGTATACTGATCACAGCCTTGAGTGGTGCTACCGGAACTTCACAGTTGCTTTCGAATCAGAAGTCCGATGACAAGGTGATGCAGTGGATTCAGAACCAGGCAAGGTTTGCTGAAGACGGAGGGTTAGACTCTTGAGCGATAGCTTCTCTATTCTAAAGCTGTGTCGGATCAGGCGAAGGGAACCACTCGTTGATTTCGCTCTCTTTGTTTCCCTCATGGCGGAGAACTTGAGTGGCGGCCACCAGACTCAACGCCAGCTGGAGGCGTCAAGTGTTTGGTATTGATTCCCTTGTCTCAAGTTCACTAAGCCGCCCCCTGCAAGGCTATAGGTGAATTATATTATACGGACCTTCGAAAAATATAAATGCCCAATCAATACTCATACTTGAATGAGTGAATGAATTCAACTAATGCTCACGAGTCAATGGCTGAAAATAAGAAGACTTGCCAGTGCCAGCGGCTGTCACGGCCAGCAAAGACCGGCAATGGTTGTGTGGGCATATACCAAATGATAAGTGTCTACCTACTTGTGAAGTTTGTTAGACACCTATTGAATACAAAGTACTTAAAAGGGTACGGTCCCTTTGCTGGTTGGCATGGTGTCAGTGCCAACATGAGCGTATCTGAGAAAGAACCTCAGTCATAAGTAGCTATGAATAAATCTATGGCAAAGCATATCTCCTCAACTAAAAGCCAGCCATGCAGGCCTCTTCCTATCTCAGCTCTTGCGGTCTTTAAATCCTCAGGTCGGAATCTAATCCAAACTCGTAGTTAAATCACAATAACTATTCTCTTCCATAAACTGTATGCAGTCATACTGAACAGGTGCGACTTGTATGATGCTCTTCAAGGACTATATCACCGAAAGGACCTTTGTAAGTCTGAGTAGGAGTTAGATATAAGATTTATCTTCTCGATAAGCTTCGACAGCTTTGGTAACTGTTGACTGCTTCAGCTGAGGTAAGGGTGTTGACTCGCAATTCTGCTTAACAAACTTTGCTGCCCTCGGCAGGGATTTGATATTATTCATTGCGGGTCTTCAATACGTATGTTTCAACTATTCCTTTCTACTGTGAGCCCAGCACTGGGTAACCGAATCGTGATTAAATAGTGGTAAAGGGGGAAGCGTTTCTTACAGTTTCGTTGGGAAGCATGATAAGTGAAGACTAGCCACCCACACGCTCTTTGTGTGATGAAACACGCAACGCTATATATGTATTTGATATAGCAGAGCTCAAGGAACATTCTTCATTTATCCTTTTATGGTCATTGCTAGGCCGCCCGGAGATAAATGGATTCAACCCCTGAAAAACAGGAAAAGAACATCTTTGTTTTCCAAGTATCAACAAACCAGCAAATAACTTATCTGAAGTCTCAAAGGATCGTCCAATCTATCGAGATAAACAATACCATACAATCGAGAGACAGGGATAAGTAATATCAATTAATAATTTTATGGTTGTTGGAGATCCGGGCTTGCAACGTCCGGCCCGAAAACACGGCCCTACCTTAAGCCGGGGTCTTCCATGGGGTGGAACGTTCAAACTATCACGCAATGGATAATAACATTGTTTTCATCGAGAACTTTCCATAGGGCGTCACTGTCTGCGAATTTACGAGGTTTTCTTCTCGTCATAATATTGTGTTTGGTCATAATGGTGAACGTTGGTGCTCCCTCCACATGACGAACGGACGGGTGAAGTATGAAGTCATCAAGATGCAACCCAATTAAACGCATCGATTTCTCGCACTTTGCAGAAACTCAGCTGTATTTGAACTCATACACACCCGTAGGATATCGACTCGGCGTTAAATCATCATGTCTGGTGAAGATGCAACCCGTCGCTTCACAAGAGCGATGCACCAAGTCTACGGTGACTTTGACAAGGACGCTGATGCTTGGAACCCACCCAATAACCCGGGCGCTGGCGGCCATAAAGGACGATACCTTTGGACAGATGCTTTCGGAGTCGTCAACTTCATCACGCTCTATGAAGAGACCACAGACAACAAGTATCTCACCTTGGCCAAGCGCCTTGTTCAGACTGTGCACAACGTCTTGGGGCGCACGAGGGACGGAACATCTCGTCTGCCAGGCGCAACCGATGAAGAACCACTCAAAGGTGGCTTGAGAATTGGAAAAGAGCGTGCGGCCGGGAGCGATGGGGATGGACAGTATCATCACTATCTGACTCTCTGGATGTTTGCTCTCAATCGGCTTTCCTGGGCCACTCAAGACTCGTCTTTTAATGACTTGGCCATCCAATTAGCCAAAGCTATCCATCCAAAGTTCTTCTCCCAGTCTTCAGGTGGACTCAAGATTGTCTGGAAGATCTCCATGGATATGAACAAGATCCTTGTTCCCACCGAAGGGCACCTCGATGCTGCAACCGGATTTGTGGTCTATCGAATGCTCCAAGAGACAGCAGTACAGCAGGGTCGGAAGGGCCAGCTTCTGAAGCAAGAAATCGGCGACTATGAGAAATTAATGGATCAAAGAGGCTCAATGTATCCTAGTGGCGACCTGTTGGATCTTGGTATGGGTCTATGGATCTGCCATTTCTACCCTCACGAGGAGTGGTCGCAGGCGCTTACTCGACAGGCGATGGACCTAATCGACGACCTTTTTGATGGCAAATTCACGGATATGAGCGGAAGTGCCTCCAAGAGACTGGCTTTCAGAGAGTTTGGCACCTGTTTGGGAGTCCATTGCGTTGGGCCTGATGAGCCATTGAGGGAACAGGTCAGTACACTGATCGGCTTTTGGGAGGATCATATCCACCAGCATGATGGAGATGGCCTGAAGCCAATCTCACAGGTCATGTATGCGGCGGCAATTATCCCCGGAGGTAAGTTAATCTGGAGCGAGGCATGGGAAAGCTTGTTGACCGATTCTAGCATTTCGGAGAGGCTTCATTGCTGGTATCGAGCCATAACAACACGGTTGGCTAGCGCAACGGGCTGCAGGGCGAGAAAGCCTGCGAGATATTCAGTTTGATCAAATTGCTTCTGTTAAGTAGTGGGGCTTGGTTTTTCATTTATTGGTAAGGCCTGTTGGGTGACCTGTCGGGTTGTTTTCATCTCGTATATCTATCAGATGCGACAATCAAGGGATCATTCAGTTCAATCCGCTCAAAGTTTGACATGGTTATTACCCTCTGGACTCTTGGGGGTTCTCTTTTTTCTTCTTTCTCTGCACAGTCATGTATCTTCGACTCTACCACTATATGTTGATTTATCTGGTCTCTCTGGACCAATCCACCTCATTTTCGCACTCTTCTTCTCACATATCACCAATCCATCAAGCTTGTGCCGCACAATACCCAGTTTGTCAGTGAATCGCAAACCATTTAGCGAGGCAATACCCTTTTCTTTTTGCCGGTTTTATAATTTTACTCTTTTCTTTGGCTGCTTTAATTGTTTTCGGACCATGTTATCCTCCAAGAGCGACGGTTGACTTGTCTCCTTTCTGGCTGGGATCGTAGTATAGCCCAGTATATCTTGTATGGAGTCTGTTCCAGATTTGAATGGAGTACAGATAGATGAATTGTCTCTCCACTTATTGGGTTCTTTTGTTGTCGTAACTCCTGATTGCTTCTCTTAAGCTTGTGGTTATTATGTGCAACTGGCTGTGGTCACCATGAATCAGCACTTTGCTATCTTGCGAAGGCGGTTAGATGGCCTATTATCATGGCTTGGGATACCAATACCTCTTCTCTCTACTCAAGTTTTCCCAGGGATGCTGTGCGCCATGCGAGGAGAGATGTGATGTGGCAGCCAGTCTCGAGGCACTCTTCCTCTGGCCAATGAGCCGACAGCCTAAATAATCGTGAATACATATGCGCTAGAAAATAGTACCTTAGTTGAAATAGCTTTTAAGTCTTTATAAAGGGATCCAGGGCCGAGGATGGTCTCCTGGCGGTGAGTGCCAACGGGCCTTGAGCAGTGATGGTCTTACTCTGGTTCGCCCTGTTCGAACCCTGTGAGATCGCCCTGGATTTCTGGGCTCCTCAGTTTCATTTCAGCGTTGTAGTGTTACTTGTTGAAGAATTTGGTGGCCCATTTGGGGTTTCCCTTTTACCATTCTCCGGATGTTCTGGAGGCGTAGGCCAAGGGCTGTGTCCCAGTTTGCTATGACAGCGAGCTAACTTACGGAAGTCAGGTAGACCCCAAGTTATGTTAGGTACCAAATTTGCCGTATATAAATGCTAATGCGCGGCTGATAGAGCAAGTTGGGCGAGGAGTGGTTGAGCGGTGCCATGAGAACCAGTGTAGCTTTCCGTGTTCCTGATGGCCAACAGGAGCCCTCCTGATTCGAGCACCAGGAAGCCCTCCTCTAATAGTTCATTTTGGGCCTTCTATGATATGCTAGGTCCTCTGTTGTTATTCTGAAGATACTGGTAGTCATCTCTCCTTTCCCGAGCTCACTCTGAGACTGATCCTTTCATTGAAGGGGGCTATCAGTCATTGAGGTCCATCTACCAGCACCCAGGCAGAATTTTATATTAAAACTTTTCTGCAGTTTGAACTAGGACCTTCTGATCAAAGTGCAACTTTATGCTCTCCAATTGTGAGGCTTTCGACAAGCGTTGGAATAAGGGGGAGAGATATCATGGTATCACAGGCACTACAAGTTCACTACTTAGATCTCTACGCAGCAAAAAGATAGTATTGAACCTAATCTATTGAAGGTAGAATGCGATCCTCCGTTGTAACTCCGCTGCCTTAGCTATATCACAGCATGAGACGAGTATGTAAAGACTGCGCAACCGAGAGGCCAACTCCATATGGTAAGACCTTAGGATAACATATCCTAAGGTTATAAAATCCTAGACTAAAGTGGACCATAAGGATAGCCTAAAGTCTGATCTGATGCTCATACATTTTAACCATACTCGGAGTGGCAAATACAAAAGCAACACCTGTCAACAGTCAGCCACGGCGCATTATAAATCACTCATTGAGACCTGGAACGCCAAGGCGATCATTGAGAGAACCTACCGAGAATTCAGTCAAAGAAACAGCCCATGAGTGACTTTCGCTTGCTCTTGGTGTGGGTCGTGATTTGGGTCCGATCACTGCCATGCCTCCATTCAAATCACCAATTGCTTGTCGAAACGTACAGAATGTACAAGACTTTCTTTTTGTTTCAAGTACAGCCGCTGCATCTGTCGATACTCAACACTGTGTAGTTTAACTCACAGTGGAAAGTCTGGGGCCGTTGCCCATGGCCCCAGCAACACCTGAGTGCACGATACCTAGTCAGCCCACGCCTCTCCGCTTTCACCATGAACAATTGCTAGTGTTTGGGGAACACGCTCATATCCTCAGACTATCCGCCATATATGGTCACATGTCTCTTTCTTATGGTTGGTTGATATCAGGCTACAAAACCCGAATGGCTCGAATTTGTACACCTTCACATTTAATTGTGTGCATGTGTCCTAGTTACACCGTCGCGAGGATTTGGTAAGATCAAGATATTTAAAAACTTTATTGGTGTTCATCAGCAGGCACAGCCTGTACAAGATGATCCGTCTAGAGAGGGTATTTCATCCAGGTCTGGTATCTAAGGGGGAATTTTTAACATAAGACATATTCGCAAGACTGCCACAAAGGAAAATCAGCATCCAAAAAACAACCGTTATTAAACAGGCAAACCCTTCCCTTAACAAAGAAAATCCCAGGCCGTTATTCCGTTATCCATGCTCATCTTCCAGTCTCATGTAAAGTATGGTATTTAAAAGAAACGAATAAACCTCCTCTTCCTTTCGCTAGTATCTCGCTTGGCACCATTGACGTGATTGGTGTGATAATAGGTTCGACGATGTTTAGTCGGTGAAGAACTTGATGACGTTCTGTAGATCACGCAGGCCGACACCGTGCTTGGGGTAACAGATGTAAATCTCCTCGCCCAGGGCACCGAACTTGGATCGGAAGGATGCCTTGCGACGGAGGCCGAGACTGTCGACGATGGATCGGTAGCTGGCACTAAGGAACTTGGCACGAATACCGCCAACGTGCTCACCAGGGGTAAGCTTCTCGGAAACGCCAGCGCCAAAGGTGACCTTTCCGCTAACATTCTGAAGAGCAAAGCTCACAAGCACTTCGATGGCGCCGTTGACAGCACCAGGGAAGTCCAGAGCCCACTTGACCTGCCACCCATGGCGGGGAGCAAGCTTTGCCAACACGACCATAGACATGACCTTGCCATCCTTCTCGGCAGCAAAGTATCGGCGGTGCTCCTGATCAATCCAGGGGCGGACCTCAGTAAGGTGAACCTGTTTGCCCTTGCCCTTACGACTACCCTTCCATGCCTCGATGGCGGGGTTGGCACGAGAGATGAAGTCTTCATCGGGCTTGACCTCATGGATCTTAACACCTTCACGCTCAACGCGGCGAGCCTTTGCAGCGAGGCCATCGATCTTGGCAGTGCTGTGCTTATCAGCGTCGACACGCTGCTCCTCAGTGCAAGACAAGCTTCGCCAGCGAAATTCAGACGCAAGAATCTTCTGGACTTCATAAGAAACAAGCATCCAGAAAGGTGTCAATCGAAGGTCGACAGTGATATAGTGAATAAAGTCACGGATGACTTGAGTGTACTGGCTGCGGTCACAGAGAGGGTCACCAGTAATCATGGCAAACTTCTCACGTTGGACCCAACCGACAGCGGCACCAGTGGAGTGTCGCCAAATCTGGAAACGATCATCGAGCCAGGAGGTGTTGGTAGCATCACCGTAGTTGGCAATGAGTTTCTCGATAGGAGGAGGAGAGTCGGCGTGGTGAGGCTTGGTGGTGTCAGCCTCGGGGTGAGGCAGACTGGGAGCCTTAGCAGGAAGAGACTTGGGGTCGCGGTGGAATAGAGATGCGTATCGAACATCACCAAGCTCAAGCATCCAAGCGACGATACGCTCAAGACCAAGACCGGCACCGGCATGGGGGGGAGCACCCAGCTCAAAGGCAGTAAGGTAATCCTCCATACCATCCTCAGACATGCCAGCGGCAGCCATGTTGGCGCGGAGCTCATCGACATTGTGGATACGTTGACCACCGGAGCAGATCTCCTGGCCTCGGATGAAGATATCGAAAGATCGAGTCCACTTGGGATCTTCGGGGTCCTTGGCAGTATAGAAGGGGCGAGCGTTGGCGGGGAACTTGTCGAGGACGTAGTAGTCTGTGCCGTACTTCTCGCGCACAAGCTGGCCAAGTCTCATCTCGTCGGGAGTAGACAGATCCTCCTCTTCGACGTCACGTCCGTCGTCACGGAGCATCTGAAGACCTTCGCTGAAGGGAATGATGAGGGTCTCCTCTAGCCACTTAAATTCACCACTAGGCCATCTCTTGCGAATGACCTCGAGCTCTTGAGAGGCATAAACAGTTCTGAAAACTTCCTTGAGGAACATGTCAATGAATTGAATGACCTCATGATAGTCGGTGTCAATGGCCATCTCAAGATCGAGGCCAGTGTATTCGGTCAAGTGGCGATGAGTGTTAGAGTTCTCGGCACGGAAGACGGGGCCAATCTCGAAAACGCGACCAAAGTCAGCAGAGATAGCCTCTTGCTTGGCGAGCTGGGGACTCTGAGCGAGGAAAGCACGGCGACCGAAGTAGTTTACGGCGAAGACGGCAGCACCGCTTTCGGTGGCGGCAGGCTGAAGCTTAGGCGTATTAATTTCAACAAAGCCTTGGTCTTCGAGGGTGTTTCGGAAGATTCGAGAGACCATTGAGCGCACGCGGAAGAGCGCCTGGTTGGAAGGGTGTCGGAGATCGAGGATTCGGGCGTTCATGCGGTTACGCAGGGTCTCTGGGGGCTTGTAGTTACTGAAGGGAAGGTTCTGAGCGGGGTTGACGAGGTGGACAGAATCGACGTCGACCTCGACATTCGAGTGTGTCGCCGATCGAATAGGTTCGGGAGGACTCTTGAGGGTGCCAGTAATCTGGACAAGAGATTCGGGGTTGATCTTTCGGACCCAGGTGATAAAGTCGGCATTACCGGCATCACGGGCGAGAACACCCTGAACGGAGTGTGTCTGGTCGCGGAGGAGGAGGAAGTCGAGAACCTTTGAAATGGGTCGCTGGGTCTCGATACGGGCTCGGAAAGTGACTTCGGTACCAATGGGTAGAGTATCGAGCTGTGCAATTGTGTTGATCTCGCCAGGGTGAACAGGCCAGTCTGAGCTCATGCTTGTTCGACCGCTGTCAAGAGACGTGCGGCTGCTGGGAACAACAGCGCCGTTGGTGGTGGTGGTAGTGCCATCCATACTAGATCGAGCAGAATTGCGCAGCTCAACGGCGCTGTCGCGCATTGTTTCGCGAATGGTTCTAGAGGGGGACGCGGAACGAGGCGACGAAAAAGCTGAGCTCAAAATAGCAGCGGATGGTCTTGTGTCAATGCTCAGCACTGCTGAAGCAGGCCGGCTGGTCTCCGGGCTCGCCATATCGAGCGACGTCGGTGATGATGTCAGAGTTGTGGCTTTGGCTTGTGAAAGGACCGAGTCTATGGAGACGGCAGACAGTGGGGGCGATGACAGGGCCTGCACTGGGTTTGGAGTAAAGGAAGTGATTAAAGGTGAGGGAGTTTTGGGTGAAGAGAGAGAAGAGGAAGAAAAGGTAGAAGTAGAAGGCGAAGGAGGAGCTGAGGAATTTGCGGTGGCCGAGGATCCTTTTACACGATACTTGGATGGTAGTGGCATGCCAAAGGCTGATGAGACGGGAGCAAGGATGCCCGTCATAGTTAGGTAGCGTCGCGTAACGAAGGGCCGCGGACGGAACCAGGGCACGGAGGACAGGGATCAGAGGATCGAGGATTTCGGGGGTGATTTGATTCTGACTGTGATGACGGGCCCTGTACGCAAATCAAAAGTGGTTACGCGATGGTGTGAACGATGTTGGTTAAAGAGGTCCCCCTGTACAGATAGCGATGACAAAGCTGCCGTTAGAGTCGGGAATGTCTGTTTCTGTCTCAAATTGAACTGCTCTCGAGTGATTGAGTTGGATTGGAGGGTGTGGCACGGTGGGTCAGCCACACTCGGAAATCCTTGATATATCCTGGCTTGGCTTGCCAGGGACTGTTTCCGCAATACTTGCTTCGGGCGATGACGATGGAGTGGGCTGCTTTTCGTTGCTCAGATTCCCCTTTGGTCGTTGCTCAGGGACTTGTCTTCGATTTGATCGTGGCTGTGACTGGGGGAGTAGTGGTGTATCAGTTACATGTGTGGCTGAACTGAATAAGGGTTGAGTTCCCAGGTGGTCAATATCTAACTTGTGTATTGGTGTGATGGAGAATAGAAGCACTAAATAGGAAATCTTGGGATGTTTATATCAGTTATAGCCAACAAGACGAACTCCGCATCCGCGGCACTCTCGGCCTCACGGAAACAAGATTTGCTTTCAATGCCGTGAGAAGAAAAGAAAAAACCTTTTGTCAAATTCCTATCGCTTACTCTAGCAGCCGCCCATTTCGGGCTCGGCCCAGTGCATAAACCCGCGGCGTGGAGGTTGAGGATGACAGATGACTCGGCATTGCGATGTAACTCGTTCCGCGCCTGAGGGTACCGAGAAATTTACGGGTAGATCCAATTGCGATACAGGTCAGTCAGCACCCAGCACAGGTTTTAGCTTCGGGTCTAGCGCTAGCACCCTACTGGAGCAGCTAACAGCCCTAGGATATGGGGCATCGCTGGCCATGAGTAACGGGCCCAGTGGCGGCATGTGGATGTAAGAGCCTCCAAGGGCGCAAAGTCCGAGTGATTCCGTCATGATCCTGGATATCTCTCAGCAATCTCTTCTACAGTAGAACTGGTACAGGATTTGACTGAAGGGTTCTGCGTCAAGTCGATCAATCACATTCAGCCACGAAGACAGTAAGTACCAAGTCAAAGAAAACGCCACAGACACAAATCCAAGGCCAAGGTCTTATTGCCGTCAGACGTTCAGGTCCCAAGCTTGGCCTCGCCCAAACAAGCAAGGGATGGCTGCCGTCTGCCGTCTGGGCATGCGCCTATGTACCGCCAGAAGTACCGGATACGTCAACGAGTGATACAAATTTAGACAATGCGTTAATTCCGTGACATCAGCAGGGTCGCTATAGATTTTTTACAGAGCCTTCAGACCCCGGCCCCCCGGAGGCGCGGGGCCGCACGGAGCTGGTGATTGGAGTTCGGTGGAGATGCTCCGGAATTGGCTTGATAATGCAGCCAAGACCAATGACATATCCTAAACCCATCGACGATTGACGACTATCAAACCGTTGATTTTCATGCTTCAGCGCCCTTGTATCCGTTTTATAACCTGTATTTCTGAATATTACTTCTCCAAGACTCTGTAGGGCTAAATCAGGGGCTGATGACCAGGTTTGTTTCAGGAGATTGTTGGTAACTGACCTGACGTCAATCCAGATGCAATGAAATGTTGATTGATTTGATTTGATTACGGTACTAAGCTAGGTAGCCAAATCAAGAGAACATTCTCGTATCTACTCCATCGTGGTTAATAATACCTAGTTCTAGACTCTCGTCTGTTCTCTTTTTCCTTTCTAAAAACAAACCCCACCTGGGCGTTCCGCTTCCGCACTGACCACAGGAGACAATACCTACAGTACCTACCTACCTACGTCATAAGCATCAACTCTTCAACTCACGTCACCTAACAAATTTGGTTGGTTCTGGCCAGGTTTTACAGTCTTTGTCTCGTCTCTTGTCGTGCGCGTGTTGCTTGCTTATCGCTTAATTCACATTCACCTAATCAACACTCAAAATCACCTCAGTCAGTCACTGGGTGATTTGATTTGATTTGATTACTACCTAGGTACTCTGTACTGTTTGATAAGCTGCTTTTCCACTTTCGTAGGCGAGACACGTACTACTACTAATGACGGTTAACAACTTCAAACTGCTTACCCCCCATCAAACCACCACAAACCTCGCGCACGCACACACATCAACGAACTTATCATTCTTTTTATTCCTTCTGATCAGCAATTTGTGCCAATCCTTGTCCTTACTACGTCTCCTACCGCGCTTACAGAATACCGTACTGTACCATTATTGTACAGTACTGTACTGCATACTGAGTCAACCACGTGTTGCACACAAATCTCTCCACCGCTTCTCCGTGACAGCCGGGTCTCGTCTCGTCTTGGCTTGGCTTGGATTGTGCTTCTTCACTTTGCAGCCTCTCTTCTCTCTGCCGTCTTTTCCTGACAACCCTTCTCGACCCCTACCGCAACCAACCTAGCCTGCTGCCATCTGCAGTCTCACCCAAAAGCCATCATCTCATAGGCTGGTGTTCGTGTCTGCTGGCTAGGACCCCCTCCCCTCTCCCCTCTCTCCTCTTCCAGATGCTCACTGTACCTAAATTCACCTCTGGTATGGAGACTGAATTCACCCCCTCTGAGTCACGACCAACCACCCCGGAACCTCCGGGCTATGTGAATCCTCTCGAGTCCAGCTCTAGATGGTCCCTGATCGCTCGTGCCCAAGCAATTCGTTCTGCTGCTAGTCTGGGTTTCAGCATCGCTAATCGTACGGATCCTCCTGCACCCTCACCAACCAAGGACATTTGGCTCGATGCTACCCTGTCCAAGGCTGATCTTAGCCGCGCCGACCGCGCCAAAACAAAGATCAAGGCCGAAGTATGGATGCCGCCCCGTCCCGCTCTCGGTGCCCGGGCTGCCGTTGTAAACTTCCACGGAGGCGGTTGGATCCTCGGTCAAGGCACCGACGATGCCCGTTGGGCCGGTACTATCATGGCTAACCTGGACGCCGTTGTCTTCACAGTCAACTATCGTCTCGCGCCATCTTGTCCCTTCCCGACACCCATCGAGGATTGTGTGGATGCAGTTCTTCAAATCAAGCATCGTGCTGCGGAATTCGGCATAGACCCTGATCGTATCATCCTGTCGGGGTTTTCCGCCGGTGCCACAAATGCCCTGGCAAGTTGGCTCATTCTTAACGACCCTGATCGGTGGGGTTACAAGTTTCCCATCGAGCCTCCAAAGATTGCCGGAATCACTCTCTACTATCCCCTTCTGGACTGGACCATCTCGCGTCCGGAAAAACGGCTTACCTGTTCAAAGCCGGAGTTTACCTTACCCAAGGGTCTAACAGATCTTATCGACGCTTCCTTCATCTACCCAGTCATTCCTCGAGAGGAGCGTTGCGACCCAAGACTTTCCCCAGGTTTGATGCCTGATGAGTTGCTCAAGAAGCTTCCTCCCATTCACTTGGTCTTGTGCGAGTATGACATGCTCCTCGCCGAAGGTCTCAAGTTCTCAAATCGTCTCAAGGCTGCTAACAAGAAGTTCACGTTACGTATAGTCGAAGGGGAGAGGCACGCGTGGGATTGTCCACCGCCCATGTCGCCAAAGGAGAGTGTTGCCATTGAGTACCAAGAGGCCGTGGAGACCATGGCCAGTTGGTTTGGGCAGAAGTGCGAGACTGACACTGAATCCATGCGATCAATGAGACTGAAACGGCCGGTTCTCAAGCGACCCAAATACCTCTCCTTCAAATCCTGGTCCGGGAGGTAGTTGCCCCTAGCAGGGTTCTTGATAATCGTGGGTTCAATTTTATTGCTTTACTTCGTCTGCTAGTCGTTTCCTTTTCCTGTCATTCTAGCGCGGCGCATTATGCGATTAATGAGACAAGACCTGGCAACATATGAGAAAGAGGGGATTGGTTTAGACATGATTGGTTCTGAGCGAAATAAAATACATACACTACAGATATAAATAAGACAGATTTCCCGATGAAATGATCCAGGAACGGGTGGCAGTGCAAAAATAAGCAGCAGGGTCTTTGGTTCTTGTGAAGATCATGATCCATCCACTACCAAGCGTGTAAGCCAACTCAATCCAAGACAAGCATTCCCAGCCCTGTCGAGAGAGATAAACTTCGGCATTTGCTGCTTTCAGTCATTTCCACCCCAGGTGTAAATCAATACTGGGGGGCCAGATACTTCGAGCAACGAAAAAGATACTTGTTAACAGCATCTGGTTTAAGGGCCCATCTCCGGAAGCGTCGGAGATGCCAGCATTGGCCAGTTCGTAAACATGTGGCATTTCCACAAGCCCACGCCAATTGGTTCATATACTTACACATGAACATCATCATAGTGAAAGCATGCATCAAGGGACTCTCAGCTTAGACTAGTTTCGCCTTACAAACATTGTGCGGGGATCTTTGGTCAGCTGCTTATCTTTGCGTCTATGCACGAATCGTGTGAGACATTTTGTGTTGTAGTCTGGCTTGTGACTGGGAGTCGAAAAACTGAAACTCATTCATCGGGGTTTTGCCAATATACCGAGATGCTTTCGTTGTCCGGAGGCCCCGAAGATCCCGGGGGAAGTATCGGTATCGGCCTCTGGCATCGCGTTTGCTCCATGACGGAATTATCAGGCGAAGAGTTCACGTTCAAATAGATCACAAAGTCACGATATGTTTAGCTTTTCAATCAGAATACCAAAATTTCATCAATTAACTAACCAGAATAAGCAGCATCTACCGCCGTCTCACTCAGCGCCATCATCATAAGCTTCAAATTCTTAAACGCCCGTCGCCACACTTACTTTACTGGACCCCAAGATCGGTTTTTCATGACTTTCCCATGCCGTCAAACAGACATGGTCTAATGGTGTTCGGCCGTTGGGTGGTGTGCTCGGCTCCGAAGTGCCGAATGTGGCCCAGGCAAACTGGTATGTGATCATAGCGATTTCTCGAAAGCAAAGTCTTTAGAACGAGTCATGTTCGAGGTAAAGTGTTGACCATTGAGAAAATATGTTACTACCACGGGATTCATCATTCAATACTCAAGTGTGATTCAATATTACATCGGACTTGATGGAATGTTCAAGCCAGTCAAAATTATGTAATGACCCTGCTAATTACCTAGGCTGTATGTTTCTCACTCACGAGTGAGTTGGTCAAGCAAGGTCCGCGTTGTAGGGTCCAGGGTAAGTAGATATCGTCAGACCAAGAGGAATAGATCAAATGGACGGTCATGTATGTATATTCGTTCTCGTTATCGTAATCTGAGACTGCAGTCATTACTATCGCAATCTGCCAGATATATCCTGTAGGAAGCTTCTCGATGCTGAAAGCATTCTCATCAATCAAGCCGTTTTCTCCAACACGTGACGTATCGTCACCAGCTCGGCGCAAGTCGCAGGCTGATACGCTAACATTTCCCATATATCATGAATTTCTTTACCACTTGGCCTCCTTGCTGTTGATGAACTCCTTGAGGATGGCAACAACCTTGGAGAAGGAAGCGAGGTAAGCCTCGAGATCAGCCTGGACCTTCTCAGGGCTGTCACCAAGCTTGGCGTAGAAGTCCTTTCGGTAGGGAACAGCGGACATGGCAGCGCTGAAGACGGGCTTGACTAGGAAGCTGTGGTGGGGCTTCAGAGTGTTGCCGTATGCGTCGCGGAAGGAGTCGGACAGCTCGACGGCGGGGTTTTGGACGTTGTGCTCGAGGCCCTGCTTGGTGAAGTCAAGACCACTGGAGCTGTTAGCTAATGGGATGTATGCTCGGGAAGGGTTGATCGTACCGGACGAGCCAGAGGCAGCCCTCAGTGGCAGTGTGCTTGCCAGTCTTGAGCTCGTTACGGACAAGGTCCTGGACAGTAGCGGACTCGGCAGGGGCAGCGGCGTGGCGGGCACGGAGCTTCTGTAGGTAGCTGTCAGATTCATTCGACGGAAAATGGAATGCAGCGCGGATGCCGTCGCGCGATGAAAAGGGGTATGCAGTGACAAACCTCGACGTTGCCAAGAATATCCTTCTTGACGGGGCCGAAAGCGACACCGCCAATGGCATCTGTAGGAGCGTTTAGTCATTGGCTTCTAAGCAGAACTTTGGGAAGATTCCGTACCAAAGATGGTGGTCAGAGACTCGGAAGCCTCAAGGAACTCAACGGTTGAGACAGCATTGCCGTTGGCCTCATCGACAGGGACGTCGGCGAAGGTTCGCTTGAGCGACTGGACGATGGTACCACCGGGAGGATAGACTGCAGACATGATGGCTGATTGATGATGGAGAAGTGAATGGAGAAGAGAACGAGAGAGTGTTTGACGGGAGGAGGGAAGTTAAAGATGATGAGGTGTCGTTGAATGTTGAAGCGGTCAAGCTGAGCTGTCCCTTTGCGGGTAGGTTTAGACAGGGAGCAACACAGGAGGGGTCTAGCTCAGGGGACCTAGTGAGGGGCTCGAGACGGTGAAGGAGGGGCATTCGTACAGTGTAGATAGATAAGATAAAGCTGGTGCATGCAGGTGAAACAGAAGATATCATAGCCAAGCAGTATCCTAAGACATCTTCGACGGCTATAGCGGGCTGAAGATATTTATAGGGCTCACGCAGGGTCCTCAGAAGGTCATTTATCATCCATCTCTGACGGTATCTATCTGTTCCCCATCATAAGGCCAAGAGGAAAACTCACACTTCACACTGTGTTTCGGGCTCGATTTAGTTCTTCCGTCGAGACCGCCTCAAACCCCACAGTCTCCCACGTTGACCAGGGCGGAGAATAGACGAGCGGCTCAATCTATAGTACGACATGGTAAGACTCTCAGTCGAGACAACAAGAGTAATGGCTCTATCGTGTGATGCTGGGTGCCAGTTATGCACTATAAATTCATAGTGAACAGGAATGTATGTCATTGAGTCATCAAAGCTTGCCAAGTACCTATCTTGTGTGGTGTTGTGTTCGCTGACGACGCTCAAGGCGGGGCCATATCATGACAGACCAGACATGGGTGTCGTCATGAACGAAATAACAGTGATTCAAATCATATATACGTTATCATCAAACTATCAACGCCAAAACATTATCCCACCAGTCATCCAATTACGTGTAGATAGATTCAGTCACAGAATTGACCTGCAATCCCCATTCCGCCATCTCAGCATCTTCAAGAAACCTCAAGGGGAACCAAACCAAGTGACCCTTGATTTGTGACAGCTTCTCTCTGGCGTCCTCGGGAGGCATGAACTGGTCGAAGATGTGGCCAGCTATGACGCCGCGTGGAGGAAGATAGCGATCGTAATCGTCGAAAGTCCTGATATGATCATCGGGATCGGCGTGGAACAAGTGACGGAATAGCTCGGTGTTCTTGTCTGCCTGGCTCGTCCACTTCTCCCAGAGCTCATCGCTGAGAGGATCTTCAACGAACTTGTAGCTCTCGTCTTGGTCGTAGATATCGTTGTTGGGGTTGACGCTTGGGGGCATGGCGTTGATGTCCTGCGAAGCATCGTAGGGTTGAGGGGGCAGGAGACCCATGTGCTCACGCCAGAGGTATCGACGAAGAGTTGCTGCGTGATAACCTGCTTCGAAGGGCTTTCCATCCATGGTGCTGGGGATGAGGCGTGTGTCTTCCATGACAACACTGAGCTCACTGTCGTGATCACCCAGTTGACTTCGGTCGTTGAGGTTACTGCTTCCGCAGATGGCAATTCTGTCATCGACCAGCAGCAACTTGCCGTGGATGTAAAGCTCTTCCTGAACCCAGTTCTTGATCTCCGATTCGGGACTCTCCTCAAACCAAGACTCGCCCTTTAGGCCTTCGCCAGTACCAGCCATAGCGTGGTGCGCAACCGAGGAAGTTGTGTGAACAGCCTCCTTCGGCATAGCAGCCTCAAACTTCTTTCGTGCCTCCATGGTCTTATTGATATCCTCATCGAGCTCCTTCTGCCTTTTATCGCCACGCATGTGGTCATCACCTTCACTATCCTCAGGGTCATATGAACCATGAATACCTTCGCCCATGATCTCTTCAGCTTCTGCGCGCTGCACCTGTTGGTAGCTGATACCAGTCTCCTTCTCCGCCTTGATGATAGCAGGCGTCTTGTTAAGACGATCATAAGATCGCAAGTTGAAGAAGAAAATGTACTTCTCAGGGTCTACGCCCTCAGCGCGGCATTGTCCGAAGATAGAGTGCTCACCCCGACAAATGGACTTGTACTGATAATCCATAATAGCTCGCGTGCCCATGGCAGCTTGGTCTCTGAGATCTCCAGCAAATCCAGGAATAGCAGGGATGAGAACGATGACGCGGAACTTGCGGCCTTCTTTTGCGGCCCTAACAACAGCATCAACAATCGCGCGGCCAATAGTATTCTTAATCGGAGCCTGTTTGTCACCTGTGGCAGTGATGAAGAACTGGTTCTCGATGTAAACATAGTGCTGAGCCTTGGAGATGATCTCGATGTAAGCGTTCTGGATAGAGTGGTCGGTCAAGATACCGCTGCTCCAGTCGGCGCTTGATCGGACGAGCTGGCAGTTCACCGTGCCTCTGTTTTCGAGGTTCTTAGTGCTTAGAGGAGTGTAAGGATGCTTAACGTATTCTCCAACAGGGTGTTTCGGGCGTTGGACACCTATGAGGTCCTCATCTTCATTCTCCCTCTTCTCCAACACCAACCAGTCGAATCTTTCGTCTCTTTTATATTTATCACGCTTGACGAAGTTCCATCGTAAGATGAAGTGTTCAGCTACATCATATGTGGTTGGGCCTCCGTTTTGTTAGAAAATGATGTTTTTGTCTGGAGGTTTGGTGTCTGATGCCAACCCACCTTGGATACACATCGCGACATCGTGCCACGGCATACGGCCATAGTCTGCTTTGCTTAACTCGTTATCTTGCCAGGAAGACACGTTCTGGAAGTCCATAACTCTGTTGTTGTTAAAGTCTTGACCTGGCCAGATTTCATCCTGAACATTGGTGGGATGAATATCTGACAGAGGGTGCTGATGGTTATCCCATCGCCCGAAGCATAGATCAAGGCCTCCGATGAATGCCATTTCGTAGTCGATGACAATGAACTTTTCATGATGCGCCCAGTACCACGTCATATCGCTATCGAGTCATCAGCAGGTGCTTTGATGGTTGCATGTGGATGATTGTCAACTCGTGCGCCTATTGTAAATGAACTTACCCAAAGTTTTCAAAGACATTATGATCGGGATGACGCGCAACATGAATGTTTCCATGCCCAGGAGAGCCCTTGGGGCAAAGTCTATCAAAATCAGTCATGATGCGCCCAACTCAATTGCTCAACTTACCTCCTTAGCGCATGCTTCGTATGAGCGGAATTGCAAGTCAAGGCTTGTTCAACTTCCTTATAGACACAAACATAAATCTGAACACCCTCCTCTGCCTTTCTCTTGATCAATTTGTCCAGTCGGTATTCTTGGGCGGCGTATGGAGGTCGACGGAGGAATAGCTCGGGCGACAGCCACCAGTCTGCGATGTAGATAGATTCTTTGGCTTGCTCGAGAGCGATGGACACAGCCCAGAAGTAATCTCGACCATCTACGTACCACTTGACGTGGTTGCCAGCGCGCATTGGGAAGTAAGATTTGAAGCGGTTCTGCTCGGCGATGGAAGTTCGCTTGTCGTCACATCGCTGCTCATGTTCTTCGTCGTGTCTATGGTTTTTGTTGAACTAGGCATATGTAAGTCACTGCCTTGGTCTGCATCTGTCCTGTCTCATTTCACGGTGCTGATGCGATGCAATGCAATGCGACACCGGGCGCGTCATACCAGATTTGCTAATTTACCAATCTTGTGCCTGAAGACATAGAATCAGCGACGAATTCTACTGCGATTGAGTACGAGCCACGAACTTTTGGTGGACGAGATGAACTTTGGCATCGTGTAAGCCATCGCTTAGCTTGAGCTTGTCCAACATGGAACTCATTGAGCCAGAGCTCTCATGCTTCTTGTGATCCGCCATGATGGATGGCACGAGTGACGGTAAATTTCACAGGGGCCGTCGAATGAGAGCTCAGGGTCTCTGCAGGAGATAGATTATCGATCGATCGGGAGGGGAGACAATGAGGGGTGAGATGAGGGGAAACAAGCAAGCGATTGGAGGGGCAGTCAGAAGAGAAGAGAAGAGATAGAGAGAGAGAGGAAGAGGAAATGGAAGAAGCAGAATTACGAGGGTGACAATGCTTTTGGTAGTTTCTCAGGTGGTAATGGTAATGGTAATAATGGCTTGTCATGGTCTTGGCTAAACTGGGCACGCGACAAAGCAATCTGGTGGCATGGCATGGCATGGCATGGCATGGCCTAGCTAAGCCTTGATCCTGATGCGATGGATGCAGTTGGTGAGACGAGAGAGACTTTTTGCAACTGGCGATGTCATCGACCAAGCAGAACCTTCACATCAAAAGACAGGAAAACAGCGCCAAGCCGGCGAACACGGCGCGCAAATCTCTTGGGGGGGTTCTAACAATAGGCCCAGCTTGACTAGGGACCTACGAGAACGACAGTTCAGGCGAGCAGGGACTGTCACAGGCCGAGGCCAAGATCGCGGCATCCGTCATGACCCGCACATACACGTAATACCTTACTACCTTAGGTATCTAGGTACGCACAGGGCTGAAAGCAAAGCAGAGGGGCCAATTGACTTGTGTCATCTTCACTGTGAAGCGTTTTGGCTTCCGTTCTAGTGTCCCCTGCCAATTGATCAAGCAGTGACGAGAAAAAGCTTGCTTTGTAACTCTAAAATAAAGAGGCTGGTCAAGCTTTTCCGCTGTACAGTACATACGAGGGCTCCCAGAGCACATGACGTCAGTAGCTGGAGCTTCGTCCCTGACCGTTACGAATTCCGTGATAATCACATCAGCCTTTGTCCCATGTTTCAAGCTAACTACATAACTTAGTCAACTATTTCTCTGACACCCTGGCCTTCTAAGGCTTTTTAATTGGCATATCGCATGCTTCCCCTGTAAAGCATTGACAGCTGCATCTCATATCTGCCAACATTTGAGCTATCCAGGTTTCAGAAGCTTAGCATCGGGTAGTCTGCCCCGAGCTGTAGATCACTTCACGACTAAAGCTCAAGACGAGATTCCTCCAGAGGACAATCAACTATGGGCATTTTGTACTAAACATTCGCCTTTGATCTATATGTATAGTCGATAAGAGCAATTCGACTCAAAATTATGTCTGCGGTGCCTAGGGATAGTCACTCTCCTATTTATCATAATAACATTACCACTCCCAATACTGACTGTATAAACACTTTTTGCAAGGCTTTGTCCATAATGAACCTCATCAAAGAAACATTACCAGTTTAGCCTTTCAAAAACTTGATATTAATACACAACGGGCTCTTCATTGAAGCCTCTAATCGAAAACATCAGTAGCAAAACGCTCATTCCTACTCCTCTCAAACCAAGCCCGTGCCATTTCTTCAGTAACATCCTTGCCATTCTGCTGAGCCTTCTCAATGGCGAGTCGGACACAAACATCCTCAACTGCCTTGCCGATTTCACGACTCCCGCAGATAAATACCTTGGCTCCCTGATCCCACACCTTTAAGACGTCCGCGCGATCATGGTAGACACGATCCTGGACATACTTGCATCCCTCAGACTTGTCAGTGGCGCGAGAGTACGCACGTCGCACATCTACAGCGCCCATCTTCTCCCAGCGCTCAAACTCCTCGGCGTATAGGTCATCGATCTCTGGGTTTCGGCATCCGAAGAACAGAAGAGCTGGTGCGAGAGTTCGACCTGCGGCGAGCATGGCGGCCCGCTCCTGGATGAAGCCGCGGAAAGGAGCGAGCCCAGTTCCAGCGGCGACACAGATGATCGGAGTCTTCTCAGCGTCACCCGGGAGGTGGAAGGCTTCGCTCGAGGCGCGGACCGAGACATGGAGTTTGTCGCCAGCGGTGAGCCGTGACAGGAAGTTTGTGGCGACACCGACATGGCGGCCTTGTCCAGAGAGCGAAGGGGCGTCCAGGAGGGAGTATGTGAGGGTGAGTTTGGAGGGGTCTGCAAAAGGTGAGGAAGAGATGGAGCTGTCTCGTTAGTACTTATGAAGGTGGTAAAGAGGAATGGGAACATACTATTGTCGGACTCTCATAGGAGGGAGCATGGCGAGATAGGAACTGATGGGAAGAGAAACAGCTGGGAACTTCTCGAGAAGATCCAGAACAGAAACTCTCTTTGGCGAGATCTCAGCTTGATATGCATCCCCAGCAAGCCTCTCGAGTTCTTGGATGCTGGTCTTGTCTTCAGTCGCCTCAGCAAGAGCAAGGATGTTCTTCAAATGTTAGTCAATGTTGGACGACAGTAATAAGATTACATACCCTCTTTGTAGCAGGCTGTGACAATTCAACATATGCACTAAATACGTCGAAAGCAGAAATGGCGGCGTTGGTAGGTAGTGTGGTAGGTCCCTCTGACTGGATCTTCAAGAAAGAATCCCAGGCCAGAGAGAATCGTCGGAAAACTCGCGCCACAGTCGATTTGGGGTTCAAGGGAAGAATAGCAAGATAATCGCCTGCCTTGTAGGTCATGGCTGAAGGAAGTTGAATCTCGATATGCTTCTTAGCAGGACCCGACTTGGTAAGAGTCTTCTCTGCAACCACCAACGCTTCTTCAACATCTTGACGAAGACTCGTCTTTCGTGGCGTCGAAATCTCGACCAACAGGCCCTTCTGGCTGCCTGACTCCTCATCAGAGATTTTGTACTTCTCCTTCAGGCCTGGCCAGAGAACGTTATCCTCCCAGGCTTCAAAGTCGCTGAACATGTCACTTGTGGCAGCATCTGCACTACCCATGGGAACAAGACGAGTGCCACCACGCTTCTCGAGAGTAGAGTCAACAAGCTTGGGGATTCTGTGGAATGTCTCAACCCAGTCGTGGTGACCACATGCAAAGACAGCGTACGACACCTTTTCCATCTCGTTACCATCCAGGTCTTCCATCCACTTGATGAAGTGGGCGGCGTTGGATGGGGGCTGTCCCTCGTACGATGCAGTGACGATGACAACGGGGCGGTCTTCGGGAAGGTTTTGCTTGGCCTGATCGAGAGGTCCAACTGTTGTTGCGCTGAAGCCGTGGCTAGGAGCATCCGAGGCGAGTCTGTTGGCGAGAGCCTCGCATGTGCCACTGTTTGAGCCATAGAAAATAGCCATAGGCCTCCCACTGCCGGCCTTGGCATCTGAATTCGCAGCGGCCTTGATATTGTGAGTTGAAGAGCTGGTAGTTCCATTTCCTGCTAGGACATGCTCCAACTCGGTTGGGGTCATGCCATGTCGTAGGGTGGCGTTGATATAGAAGTGGTCAGGCTTGACGGTCAGTGTCTGCTTGATCTCCAAAGCGTAATTAGGATCCGTCATGGTGAAGTTGAAGTTCTGGAAGAGAACGACCATGGCGAGAAGAGACTCTTGCCAGGCGAAAGGACGTCCGATACAAGCTCGTTTACCGTTTCCAAAAGGCTTCCAGCAGTTGGGGTACTCCTTGTTGAGTCTCGCGAATTCGTCATCAAGCATCCGCTCGGGAATGAACTTATCAGCATCATTGCCGTATACGACCGGGTCAACGTGGCCCCTGGATAGAAGAGCAGTGACGATTTCACCCTTCTTGACGAGATACTTGCCACCAAGGAATGTGTCTTCAATGGCCTCAAGACCAAAAGCAGTAATAGGAGAGTTGATTCGCAGGGTCTCCCTCAGGACGGCGCTGATATAAGGGAGCTTGGTGAGATGCTCAACCAAAACAGGACCACGGCCGACAACCTCGTCGACTTCTTTTTGAACTTTGCTGTAGGCTTCGGGGTTCTTCAGAAGCTGATACATGGCGAAAGATAGAGTACCAGAAGTGGTTTCGTGGCCAGCAATGAGGAATGTGATGAGCTGGTTGGTGATGTTCTCGTCGGACAACTTCTCTCCCGTCTGAGGATCAACACCATTAAGCATAGCAGCGAGCAAATCCTTTCTATCACTGGGGCTCGCCTTTCGTGCGGCGACGACTTCATCGGCTACTGACTTCATTAGGGCGATATCGCCATAGAACTTCTCGTTTGCTGCGCGATAGAGAAAGTTGGGCGCAAATGGAGGCCGCCGGTTTCTGTTTCCTGACTCTGTAAGGAAATCGCCCATGGCTTCGATAAACGGGTGCAGTTCCTCCTTGTAATATGAGTTGAAACGGAAATCCATGGCGCAGAGGGCCAGGGTATCCAGAGCTGGGAATTGTTAGTGATGGGCATGTTTACAAGACTCGATATTTTGCGTACCAAGACGGGTAAAGTTGTCGCTGGCATCGATGGGTGTTCGAGGACCATGACGAGCAAACTTCATGCACAACTGAGTAGCGATGTCGTGCATTTCTGGGAACATTCCTCTTATGCTCAGGGGGCCAAAAGCCGGCACCAGAATTCTGTGTGCTTTACCCCAATTGGGCTCATCCTCGAATGCTGTGAAGAGGCCATCGTGAACACCCTCTCGAACTTGCTGTCAAGGGTCAGTGAAGCTCAATTGCTGAGATTTCTGTCACGCACGCTGAGAACCGACTTTAAGGTCTTTTTAAACCGCTTCTCGTCACAAACTTCGTTGATCAGTGAATTGGAGGAGACGAAAATGGGAGCCTTGGCTCCAAGACGTAATCTGAAAATGGGGCCTGAGGGGAATCAGCGGCGGTCAATGGGTTGGGTTGACTGTGGCCAATTAATTACCATATGTATCCGCTAGACGGTTCAGATCAGAAAGAGGATTTGAGGTGAATTCTCCCAGGTTTCCAATGAGAGGATAGCCAGGAGGCTCGGGAATAGGTACAGATTCAGCCATTCTGTATTTGTGTTGCTGTGTTGTGTCGCGTCTGGTTTGGTTTGGTTTGGTTTGGTTTGGGTTGGGTTAGTCTGGTGAGGAGAAGGGGTGGAGATGTGTTATATAGTCGTGGTTGTTCGTTCTTAAATGTGTGATATGAGCACAAGCAGCTGAGCTGAGCTGAATGAAGTCCGGATTAAACTTGGCGTTGCCGTGGTGGAAAGTTACTTGACCACCTTTTCTTTGGTTCAAAATGGCAGAACGAACGGAACTGGAAATGATTAAATACTAGTTACAAGATTAAACAGGTCATGGTTACAATGCGACAGAGACTCCTTTTCTGCTCGCCTCGCAACGTCATAGCAACGCGTCGTATGCAATTGCTGCGGCTTTATTACTATGTAGAGAGGCTCACTCGACCAAGACTAACAAAATCTCCCGTCCGTCTCCGTTTCCCTAAACCCGGCCCCGTTCGTGCCAAGTGCCGTGAACGTAAGCCAATCGCCCGAGACGCATTAGAGTCGCCAAGAACCTATTGCAGTTCTGTACAAGAACCCTACAGACGGATCTAGCCATGAATGAACCATAAGTCGTACGTTTGTTACATGACATTACGTTGAACTAGCTACGCTGAACCACTAGAGGATTAGTTCGTAGTGAGCCAACTAGAGTATGAACTGAAGCAATTTACTCTTTGTTCGTTTCTATTCTGTCTTCTGTCTTGTCTCATGCCTCGGCATCTCCCTCAAATTTTCGGCCGTGTCCGGTGCTCCACTCCTCCCGCACCGGATCCGAAACCCGAAGCGGTGAGACGGCTTGATTTAATCATCCGAATTCCCCTTATTATGGAGGAATAATGAACGAGTTAACAGCATTAGATCCAGGGGATATCCGAAATTGCAACAGAATACGACGCTCACGGGTCCCCCGATTGGTGCTCGCATATAACTCTTGTCCTACGGTAAGCGGACAGTCGGCGTGTCGATCACTTCTCCCCACCGTCTTGGCACCTCGAACGGCGTTTATTTACCACCGAAAACCCCGTTCCTGCAGTATCCCGTAGGTGTTCTTGGGCTGTTTTGTTGAGTGTGCTTCTAGATGCTGCGCCTTGCATGGTCAGCACTAATGGCTTTCACTCGATGATGATGGTGATAGCTTCTATCAAAGCTCAAGCAGCCATCAAGAGCAAAAGGATAGGTCTCAGAGGGAGTCGAACCCTCGCTGGCGGAATCAGAATCCGCAGTCATAACCTTTTAGACCCTGAAACCTCACAATATGACTGCTGATGTCGCAGCGAAATCTGCCAAGATGGAGCTCAGGATTTACCAACATCATGCTAGCCCGTAGCTATTATAACCACGACCATCGGTACTATGCTCCGTACGGAGTAATTGGAGAAAGGTCATTGTTACAAGGTTTAATATATATATATAAAGACGCTCCCATCTTCCGTGTGTAGTCGGCGTGGTCGAGACTTTTGAGTTATACCCCTGCCTCTGATCTTTGATCTTAGGTCACATCGGCTCCCGTCTTTATCTTCCTAGCTAAAATCTTGTACCCAGTAAAACTTAATTTTTTGGCATCGGAGGAACTGGTCGCAGAACTGAGACCTGGTAGCATGCTATTCTCAACAGCTATTGGTCATAGCAACGACCGTTAGCAGTTGGGGCGTTATGTCGAGAGGATCAGTGACCGGGGGGAGTGTATATGCACAACAAGGACTTGAGTATTATTCTGTCCCGTTCTTATTCTACCCTTTCGTCTATTCTGTAGGCCGTTGAACAACCTAGTTCACTCACCTTAGTAGTTATACACTGACCACCCATCTTTTCTCAAGACCCCATCACGTCGGCATCTTCCATCGTACTACCCAATACGCCACAAACTTGGTATAAACGCAACGGTCCGCTAACTTGAAGCGCCGTGTCTGGTGCAACGTTCCAGCAAATTCTTTTCGAAAGATGTAAGCGTGGGCAAGTTTGTTTCTTGACGTTATGTCGTTGCCAAACTTTAAGTAGCCACACAAAGAAACTCCGAGGCTTTGATACTAGCTTTACTTGCCTGGGTACTTCTAACACCAGTGCACTAATGAACCTTTCTTAAGATACAGGTGAATCACAAATGGAGAAGATGGAATTTGAGGAGTTGTCCTCAACTTTCCTCTTGAGCTATGGCTGCCTCGGCAAACTTTTTTATGTTGATACGAGGTAAACATACCTACCTTAGGTAAGTAAGTAGGTAGGTAGAGAGAAACAGCACAGAGGTGACTGCTCCCTAACTACTAAGGTACCCTGCAAACATCAGGGCCATCTATTTTGTCATTTGGCTGGTTAATGCTTTCCCCTTGAGTTTCTAACAGACTTGACTGAAATTGATAAATTCTGCTGAATGCCTGAAACTGCCTGATATTTCTCTCTTCAACCAACATCAACATCAACATCAACATCATCGTGGTTGTCATCACAACTTTCATTATCCCCATATTGGTTACAGTATTCCATCTTTATTGTAGTGCTCCGTCTTGAATCATCGACCAAGCCATCCGCTCTTTACATACGATCAGCCTTTGAGCTTTCCCTCACTTCCTGGGACCTTGACAATCGGCGAACTTGTCATGGAACCTCGGGACAGCTACTGCCCCATCTGTGATCTCTCCGGGTCTATAGCGGGATTGATCGGGCCTCAATTCTGCGCAGCCGTAAGTTTTATCTCATATTAGGTAGTTGCTCCTAAGTTTGTTGTAGTTGTTGACATCAGCAGTGCGATAAAACATGGTTGAACGGCAAAAACTCCCCCAGAAATAATTAGGAATCAGGGCCGGCGCCATCTTCTTTGAACCCTGAAGCCTCAGACTTTTCGCCTACTTTGAACCCTCAAGCCCCATATTCTCAACTCCCAGCTTCTTCCACATCGATTGTCTCTTTGCCTCGGTCTCCAAAGGGGGGCCCAGCAAACACACAGGCTCCAGAAGCGAGACAGGTATCTGAAGAGATACAGCCTTCAGAACAAGGGTATGCCTCTGAGGAGATACAGTCGCCAGCGGAGAGACATGCATCTGAAGAGAGATATGCATCGCAAGAGGTACAGTCCCCCACAAAGAGACACGCACCTGAAGAGATAGGGCCTCCAAAAAAGAGGCAGTCGCTTTCCCCATCCCTTCACAAGACTTCTTCGCGTCAAAGCAGCATATCTCCCCAACCAACACAGTCAGCCCGAGGAAGCAAGTCTCCTGAAAACACCTCATCATCGGTGACGGCTCCAACACCCGATGTCGTTGCACCCCCTTCTGTGGGGAAACAAATACAAGAGGTTGACTTGGATCAAAACCCACCAGTTTCCCACCAGATCCAGTCTCATGCTTCAGTCCATGATCGGGAGAAGACCGAAGAGAAGCCTAGGTCGTCTTGGGCAAATATTGCTCGAGTCACCACAGAAACAAGCCAGTCCTCCACAACATTTAACTGGGCCTCCACGAAACCAAAACAGTCTTCCGCAGAATCAGACTGGCCCTCCGGTATTTCAGGTGTGGACATGTCCTAGTCGAACCGACCACCAGAAGACCCAATAAAGAAGGCCAAAGATTTTACCAAGAGATAAATGGATTGAGTCAGTAGCAGCCTGCGTAATAGCGATGTGAGATTTCTGGATTCATGCAGCGAGATAGTCAAATACATTACTTTGTTCTTAGAAGTAAACATCTCTTGTCCTGAACTATTCCCTTAATCATACATTGGCATTTTAAGACGCAGCCTAATCTTCAAAATCTAAAAGTAGGCGTGTATATTCCAGACAGCCTAATAGTCAAAGGTTGATGCAGGTTCGGCTCTTGCAAGACTTGCTTGGTATCTCAACAAGCAGCCAATAGACTTGAACTCATGGACATTGCCTTACAGGAGGCTGAGAACATTGGCACATTAAGCAGCCGTTATCGGCAATGCAAGTGTTTGATATTCATAAACACTACCAGCATGGCTCGAGCTCACAGTAAAAGCACTCAGCATCAGTCTTCATTCTTTATGGGTATCCCTGACGTCCATTTATGTAATTAGCAAGGCCGCTCGTAGCTCAATTCCAATCATTCCCTTGTGCCCTACAAACTAAACCTCTATTCTATTCCGTACATCGAAGCGCATACGTTAAGAAAGTAGCATATGGCTGCATTCACTGCACGTTGTGTATCGAAACGGCACGACAGCAACACGTTCTCTCACCAAGGTCTGCCTCTAGGATCTCTCATTGCCCTCACCCCACCTGGCGAGTGAACGGCGAGGAATCAGGACTTCTGATATCGTCCCCAATGTGATTCCCCCAAAGTTTCGGGGGTGACGATCCTACTGTCGCCTTCCCTCTCGTGGTGGTCCGTTGCCAGGTCCTCCTCCGCCAAATCTATCGCGGAGCCAGCTAATGGGGCCATGGCTGCTCTGTCTACGTTGTTGATCTGAGTCCGCCGCTGACCGTCGGCTACTCTGAGAAGGGCTTCTCTGTCTCATCCGAGCGCCATGTTCACTCGGGGCAGTCGCTCTAGGACTTGTTGGAGAGTGTGAGCTTCGTCGCTGAAGTCGAGACGTGTCGTAACTGAACCCGGACGTCTCGCCTCGTTCACGCTCGCGTTCGCGTTCTCTCTCTTGTTGCCGGTTCGAAATAGTACGCAAGGCCTCATTCAAACGACTCTGGCTCTGGCTTGGAGGTCGCGAGAATCGCATCGTGCGTGCGTGGGAATGAGGAGTGTCGAACGGTGTCCACTGGTTGGGAGTAAACGTGAACGACGCCCGCGTTTCAAACGGATTCGGTTGGTCAGAGTTAGGCCCTGGATTAGGACCTTGGGATTGGTTGCCGTCACCGCTATTGTTGTTGTTATTGTTGTTTCCATTGCCGCCATTATTGTTGCCACTGCGATCAGTCTTTTCGATCGGCGTGCGGCAAATGGGGCAAGTGTTGTGCTCCTTCAACCACAAGGTGACACACTCCTCGTGAAACCAGTGGTTGCAAGGTAAAAATGTGGCCATATCTCCCTCCTTCATCTCATCGATGCAAATGGTACACTCTGCTTTGCCCTCCGAGCCCAACATTTGTTTATCGACTGGTTTCCGTTCCAGATTCTTGAGGGCTTCCTCTGTAGCTGGAGGGGCGGCGTTAGACTGGGGGTTGGCCTCCATGAGTCCAGTGATGATCCGATCCAGAGCCTCTTGGGAGTACACAGCATCACCATGCATTGCATTTGCTGGATTAAGAAGATTCAGGATATCTTGCAAGCTTCTAGCCAGACCGGGCGGAGGGCCTCTGGCGCCTTCCTCACCGCCATGATTATGAGCGGGTGGTGGTGGTACAATGTCGCGTAGCATGTTCTGAAAGAAACTGGTACGTTGGTTAGCTCCAATAGTCATGGAAATGGCCGTGACTCGCAAGCCGCCAGGTCGTTCAGCAAGCTGAAATGGGGTTTGTGCATACTCTTGAAATGTTTCGCCTCCTGGGGTACCAGCAGGACCACGGCTTGTTGCATGGATAGGTCCCGAGACGATTGTTACAGAAGTCGTTCCGCCTAATGGCCCTGATGTGAAAGTCGTCCGGTGAATGCGCGGTCCAAAGTTTGGTTCTTGGGGGTGTTCATGTTCTCCGGGGCTCGATGGGAAAGATCCGTTTCCGCCAGATGCTCGAGGTCCAAATCCGTTAAGCATATCCCAGAAGCGCTCATACGTTGGCGCAGTAGCGGGATCATGATGATGTGGGTGATTCGGGCCATCTCGGACGCTGCGTCGGAACACAAAGCCATGCTGGGTATGCTCATCTATGTCGGCTTCTTCAGGATCTGAATCGTACGGGTGATGCTCGGGTGAGGTGGAGGCAGAGGAGTGGTGGCCAAAGTCGCGGGGATCGTTTGCGGGATCGATCTGAATGTCGTGGTCAGCATTCTAGGTAGGAAGTGGCAGCGTGGGAAAGCATACAATCTCTGTGATCTCGCCGTGACATTCGGGACAAGTTAGTCCATTCTCATCTCGATACCATTCCCCAGCGCAGGCGTGGCAATAGACTACCTCACGACCCGCGGTCGCGTCGAGGTGGCCATGCCTCTCGGCATGAGAAGACATCTGCTGCGCTTGGCTGCGTTGGTACGCAGTCAAGGCACTCAAACCAAGGCCGACAGCAAGGCCGGCAAGGCGGAAGGCGCGCGAAGCCAGAATGAAAGATAGTTGAAGATGTCGTTGGGGCGAAAGATCGAGGTCGGGTGATGTAGGAGACCAAGTGTGAGAAGGCCCGTGTGAGGTCAACAGGTGTTGAGATTAATAACAGAGGTTGCGTGGTAAAGGGTCGAGTGGAGAATTAAAGAGAGAAGTAATAAATAAGGAGTAAATGGTCCGGCTCGATCCAGGAACAAGAGCCAAACGAGGTTATCAAGGCTATGAGATAGATCTGATCGATACAAGGTGGTATACCGTCCGTTGGTTGACGTTTAGTTTAGCTCTTAGGCTGGTGGCGAATGACTTAAGAAGCGACCCGCAAACCAGGCAAAGAACAACAGTGATGCAGTGCCAAGCCAATGACGAGCTGATTTAGAATAGACACTAACAGCCAGTGCCCGTATGATCAAAAGCAGTATGAAGCGAGAGAGAAAATCTAGGAGGTAGGGTGAGATAGGGTAAGATGGGTAGTAGGTAACAATTGTATGTGAAGGTTAAGGCAGTAGACCTCTGGAACACGATCGATACCCGCGGAAGAAGATCGGAGCAGCTGAAAGATGACGAACAGCCTCAGGTTTGCACACGCAACAGAGACAACATAAGGAAAGGAACGGGGAGAAAAGTCGGCTTGAAGTCAATATTCAATCAAGCAGCTTGAAACAATCAGATACTAACAAATCGATCAATATCAAAGAGGGGAAATTGCCTTGACCAACAACGCAAAACAGCCTCGGAGCGAGCCTCAATAAGCATAAGCATCGGAGCACCCTCACGTAGCCCTGGAGCCCTGGAGGTTGTGCAAGGGTACTCTCTAGAAAGATACCTAAGCCTAGAGCCGGTAGTGACCTCAGTGGCAGCGGCTTAAAGTGGACTCAGGCGGTTTAACCCTGGTGCCCCCAGGTACCCCTGGACCTGATGTTTGGTACCTGACTGTCTAAGACTGAGGGGACTGCCCGTGAAGGTGTTGGCAGACCGGCTGTGGTGGGGGCTGAGTTGGCGTGTCTTTGAATACTACCTATGCAACAGTTCGTCTTGAGAAGAACCGATGGCCAATGATTCACAGCCGACTTTTCCTTGGTGTTTCTGTTATTGGTTGTCCCGCATAATATCGGGCAGTCAGTATCTCAGGCAGACAGGACAGGACAGGACAGGACAGGACTGTTGGGCTATGTCTGAATTACATTTATCGAGGTAGTAGTTATGCATCATAGTCCATCAAGCTCCATATCTTTGTGATTACTTTCCTTATATTTATCATCAGGTTTCTTGAAAATATATGTATGGCCCAAGCTCCATTAGGTGTTTTGTTATAAGCCATGTCTTCCGAGGCCCTGTCTCCGTTGGCACCTTCAACATCTTTAGAGGAGTCTCGTATCAAGTGTATTCACTGCTGTGTAAGGTGTGGTACCGAGTCCTTATCATCGGCCTTGTCTTGGTCGCTCTCATAGGAATGTCACGTAAGTTCGGCTGTAACGGATCACTATCTGCGGTCGCCTGATGCTTTGTGTGAAACCTGTTCCAGCAATATGGATTTAGTTCAAACTCACTTCATGAGGATGAGGCTCACATGAGGCCTACTCACATTCCCAGGGTATCATAAAGACATTGCAAGCTTCAGTGTTGTTCCAATGTAGTGTCTTCGGCTGATGTTTCTTTACGTTAGACGCAAAGCATATTTGGAAAATCCAGGCATGAATGAGTTCATCTCAATATTTCGAAGCTGTTGTTTCAATACCAGTGTGTATCTGCTTCTCGGCAATTAGACGGCAATATTAATTCTCATAAGCATATTTAGCAGTGCTTTTGCTCTCAGGAGCGAGCATTGACACCCATTCAATAACCCTCTGGTCCGAGAAGCAGCATGTCGGCATACCAAGGAACAAACTAGAGACTTCTTGGGTCGAAATTTGGCTTGTCATCACTTTAATTCCAGCCAAGATGTCCCAGGGAGCTTCGTGAAATGGAATATTAGCGACTAATATCATCACAACACCATAGAAACCGGGTATTGATCTTGGATCAGATTGTATTCATCTTATCGCAGAAATTTATACACGGTGTCGTTTTATCCAACTCTATTCGCTCTTTGACACATTTCCCTTGTCCTCTTCATCCCACTGCTTCAACTGTTTCGACCAGCTGAATCCCATTGTCAGCACTTTCGCTCAGAACTTCACCAATTTGGAATCGGGTAACATACTGTCGGCTAGCGTACCACTGCCCTTGCTCAGGCCGGTGCGCCCATTGTTCTCGCCCGGCGCTGAACTTCCACGTAACCGCAACGATTCCGGCCATGACGACACCAGCAATCAGGGTGTTGGCGCGCCAGTTCGCAGGTTGCGCGTACCAACCACCGGCTGGAGACCAGACGTGCTTGGGGTAACTATCGCAGGATGGGTTAGATACGGCAATCGCTTCGCTTTCGGTGCTTCGGTTCGTGAGAGGTAAAACTTACGGGACTTTTCCGCCGCCGCCCTATGTCAATTGTTAGCACAGACTCACTCCAGTTGCAGGCCTCACTAACCATTTTGAATAATTTATCAACGGACGTAAAAGAGAGGTTTTGGGAGCGCAATGGCGACGTTGAATTGGTGTCAAATGGCCGGTTACCAACAGGTGAGGTCCCAGCTTCCAAGGCTGGACGGGAGAAATGGAGTGCGGGCCGCCTGTTGTTCCGGCCAAACCACACACCCCAGCTCACACGACTCTCTAGCCTTGTAGCGCAGAACTTTTTACCCGTCGACGACCGAAAAACCAGGCGACAATCTCCAATTCGCTCCGTCGCCTCATCGACGCCTTTTACAAATCGACGGGACATTCGAGAGGGAAACCATTTGGCTCGATGAAGAGGGTACGGATCGATCGATGGGGCGGCCAATTGCTGCAGGCCCAAACCCGCAGTATCGGTAGCGGTATCTCAAGACAGGCATTTCTACAAACGACTCGACGTCAGGCTTCTACAGCTGCCGTTTCTCAAACCAACGAAGAAACACCTACATTCACCAATCTACCATCGCCCTCTCCCGAACGCGCCGCTGAATCGGCTAAGCTTGCGGCTCTCCACTCCCGGTTGTCCCTCTCCAACAAGATCCCTCTGGAAACTCTCGCCCGGGCCCTTATTGTTCCCTCAGCCGACAAGAATCCCAGCTTTAACAACGCCAACCTCGCTTTTCTCGGTAGCACATTCATCAACTACCACGTCCTCGAGTTCCTCGTCTGTAAATGGCCTCGTCTACCAATGGCCGTCCTCTACGAGGCCCTCCGTGCCTATGCTGGAAAGGAATCTCTGCATCAAGTAGCTCGCAGGTGGGGTGTTGAAGCCGCTGCTGCTCCCGGCGAGGAGGTCGACCCTGGCCTGTTACAATGGGCACCCATAGATGCGGATATGCAGTCACGCTGGGGCTCTGTCCGTCAAGAGTCCGCTTTTACCGACCGATTTAAACCCCGGCGTGGAATCAGCAGTCGTGTAGTCTACGACAATGCTTTTGGTGACCCTGTAAACGTCGAGAAGATGAGCAGCGAGGAGGGCTATAAGTACTACCAACACGAGGCGTACTCTTCGTTTGTCCAAGCCGTTGTTGGTGCTGTTTACACCCACTCTGGTCAAGACGCCGCTCGCGATTTCGTCAAGGCTCACGTACTTGCTCGACAAGTCGACGTTTCTACCATGTTCGAATTCAAACTTCCTACACGAGAACTCTCCATGTTGTGCGCTCGTGAAGGATTTGAGGCACCTATTGCTCGTCTAGAGAGCGAGACAGGTCGACATTCACGAACTCCTGTATTCATTGTCGGTATTTACAGCGGTTCTGAGAAGCTTGGTGAAGGTGGCGGCCCTAGCCTGGATGTTGCCAGGTGGAAGGCATCGATGAACGCCCTCAAAGCGTGGTACCTTTACAGCCCCGGCAATAAGGTCCGGGTGCCAAGTGATATGTACGAGCCGGATGCTAAGCGCTGGAAGGCTCCCCATATCGATATCGGTGAGGTCATCTAAACAAGAAAAGCCGCGGTGTTGGATATATATGTACTCAGAGCGGTGTATCAGGCGCCGGCTCTTCATGTGGATAATGAGCAATTTTAGCCCGGGTTGGGCTGTGTATAAAAATTACATGGGAGCATAGGATCCTAGAGGATCGGGATGGGAAACGTCACTGTAAGAAACAATGTAACACAATGACAAAACTCAACAAAATAAGAGTCAGAATCGATTTTTTACATTACAATGCGTTTCTGACGCCTGCACGGGTATACTAGATACATGGTTCTATAAGTCAAAGAATTATTCTGCCAGTAATGTTGAAATTACAGGCTCAACTGAAATGATCGCCTTCACCCAGACGGATGCCCTCGCCTCTCCTCATACGAGATCGATAGCGATCCTGACGTTGGGCCTTTTCTGCTTCCTCACGAAGCTTTTTCTTGCGCTGATACACTGCACGGATGGTATCTCGGATCTGCTGCTTTCCCTCGTCATAGTTTGCTCGAGCCAATGCAGTAACATTATCAATCTGTTCAGGGGTATAGATGAAGTTCCAAGTGCTAAGGTAATCGGTAGTTCCGGGAGAAATGCCAGGAACCTTGTCGTTGGAAATGAAAGGCAAGTAGACTACAGCAATGCCAGCATCAGGCTCCATGAGTTGCCACGATGTGTCGCCCGAGATTGCTTTTGAGGGAGGGGGTGGCTCAGTACTGCGTTCTGTGTTGGTCCCAACCCAAACTGTGCAGTAGCCCAAATCCCCGGACTCTTGATCACCAGGCTCGAATTTAGTCGTGTCATTTTCAGCCATAACCTGCTTGCCCTCTTCGTGGGCTTCCTGTCGAAGCTCATGTTGCTCTTTTTTAGCTTCGCGAAGTTTAGCCTCAGCTTCACGAGTTGATTTCGCCTGCGCTTCGTCTAGCTCTTCTACGACCTGAGATGTAGCTTCTCCAGGCTTGGGCCAGCCAATGCCGACGGGCCAGCCCTTGACACCTCGTTGACGGGCGTAGCCATCAGCTACCGAGAGCCAGTTGTCGGTTTTGATGTCTGCAGAGGCGTCAAAGGCAACAAGAACGTCCACATCTCTGCCTGGTCGCAGGAGGGGGTAGATAGGCAAGTTGTTGGACATTCCAGCATCCATAAGTTGAATATACTCGTTGTCATAAATACTAGTCGGCGTGGTTTCCGGTAATTTTCCGTGCATTCCGTAGGCAAAGTTGGGTATTTTGGCAGGATCAATAGGGTGCACTTTGACCAAGTCATCGTCTCGTGTCGAGATGAGTTCATCAATAGTCCCGAAACCAGTCAAGCCCTGGACAAGTGGCTTGACCTCTCGGTAATAATGACTGAGTGTTGCACAGAATGCGCTACCAAAGATGCCCATGAGGAGTGGTAATCGAAGTTCAGGGAGATGGAAGCCATCCTCAGGAGGGACATCACATCCCTGGTTGAATCTGCGGCCTAGAGCCCAGGTGGGGATACCGGCGCCGAACTCTTCACAAAAGAATTCGTAGGGGGTGATCTCATACCACTGAAACCAAGCCTCCTTCTTGGCTTTCTCTTTGGCGATCTCGGCTTCGATAGGCCCTTGTTTAGCAGCCTCTGGCAAGTCAGGAATCTCGTGTCTCACGGCAGTATAAATGGGCATCGGTAGCTGCCCGTATTGGACATATTGGCGTTGGTTTGAGAGCTTAAAGTCGCGGTCGTTGACCCCAAGGTCTCCTTTCGGCACAAGATACCGAGCTGCCAGTAAGACACCATACACATCAACGAGACCAAAATCTGCCTTGGGATCACCCTTGAGCTTCTCGACCATACCACTCAGGAGGTATTTATTAGTGGGCATAGAAGCAAGAGCTTGGAAGGCCACGGGTGGGTAGGCGATATGGGTTGAAGCCCTAGCTTTGAGGTGTTCGAGAAGGTTACGAATGTTTCCCTTGTTGAACGATGTCAGGCTCAGAGCCTGAAGCCAGCATGAGCCGCTCACGCCTGAGGTGTATGTGACGCAGTCAAACAACCCATCTTCTTCTGTGGCAAGAATTGATCCAGTTCCTGCAATAAGTGCCCTCAAACCTCCACCAGAGCCACACATGGCAATCGTTGGAACATCATCTGGATGGACGTCCTCCTCCTTTAGTCCGAGATATTTAGCCAGCCCTATTCTGGCGACTCGTTTTCGTCGGGACAAAAATTCCTTCTCCTCGTCGCAAAGATTCGGTGAAACTCGAACTTTGGCTGAATATCGAATCTCGGGATGAATCAAGGGGTCGTGGGCATCTTGCCAAATTTCGTCGGCCAGAGACCCTGGGGACATGGACAGTTCATGTTGAAGTTTCCGAATATAGCCTGGGATAAGTCTGGACCACTCAGGGAGGAGATAACTAACGACCTTGTCGGAGAAGGAAGAGAATTGAACATCGTTGAGCTTACAGAACGTCTCGAAGCGGCGAGCAAAGTTTGTCCAGGCCGACTGATCCGTATCTGATTCTCCAACCTGGGTCTCGCCTTGTTTCTCGTCCTTTGGAAAGTCCTCATAGGCTCGCTGCCTTAATTGTTTACCGGAAAGCTGTGCAAAGTCGTCAGAAGGGTAGAGCCACCAGATGAAAAGCCCGCTGGTAATTACTGCTACTGGAAACGTCGATTTTTGCTGGGCTTCTTGCTTCGCATCGTTCTTAGATGGAGATGTCCAGAGATGACGGTGCTGGCGATGCGATAGTCTTCGTCGTGGGATACGCTGGTGGGTATTGAGTCTTGCAGTGACTCTATTGAGGCTCTTGAGAGAGCCGCGGTAGTGTCTCATGGTTTTTCGTGCAATTGGGGGTTGTTGAGAATTTTATTATCATAGTTTGACAATGTACAGCACATGCTTTCAGTGGCTGGAAGCCTTAACTCAGTGCATTGTCGCAAGACAGATAGAGGAATGTCGGGTAGATTGTTGAAAGAGAGTATAGAATCGAAATGGTAGATTGAAGCGTGAGATTAGATCGACACCTCGGCAGGTATCCGAAGGAATTGATGCCTGGATGCTGGGGATTTATATGACACGAAGGTACCTTATGTTGCGCAACTTTGTTGAGAATAGCTCAAGATGGCTGATGTCATTCCCAAGTTCCGTCCGGCAAAGTGGGATGTGGGGTCTACGAATGCAAAACTAGAGGGATACTTGGGAGCTGAATATGAGTCTCGACCATTTCAAAGTATTTCTCTATCACGTTCTGAGGTCACAAGCACGTCGGGGCAGAGGGACGGCTCCCGCATCATGCCATGGATCAAGCAAGAGAATCGAAAACTCCCGATTATTGGATCAAGATGTTGTAACTTTTGCGGTTCCATTCGGAGGTTTTCTCTCTGTTTGGCATGTGGTAGGTAGGCAGATATTCTTCTTATCTGCCCGTGCCACGGATCTTCAGGTCCGCTTTCAAGTTGGATGGCCAAAAAGCTTGGTTCCGAGCCAAGGAGACAAGACAAGGTCCAATCGGGTTACAACTGACGGCCAATTCGTGTACTCGTTTTTAAAAAGAGCTTATTGCCAAGTTTCTTTGTGGTAGGGTAACTCGATCTCTAGATCAACCGCTCTGCTCTGATACAGTTACAGAACTTGATAACTTAGATCGAAGAATTGTTATATAGTCTATGCCTGATTTGATCGATTGAGAGACTTGCTCTTAAATAGTCCAAGTTCATAATGTATTTATCGAATTACAAGTTGTCATCGTCATGATACAAGATAAACTCTCGACTTCTCCTTCACCCTGACCAGAGAAATGGAACACTCACTAAATAAAACGATGGAGGGAGGGAGCGGCAGGAAAGTGGGGTCATCCGCGGTGGGGGGAGATGGAAGAGAGACTGAGAGGGTAGCGGACCTCCAACGCCAAAAAAGGCGGGCGGTGAAATCGCAAAGCTAAGGCTAGCGAGAGATGGGCCTTTCGATGGGTTTTTTCCAAGGTGATTTTTTCCTCGCGCCGGCAGAATTAGTCAATCGCATTTTTTTACTCTTCTTCAATTGAATCTGTTTTCTACAAACAAAAATTCGTCCATCGTGTAACCTCGAATTAATTAATTCATTCATTCATTCATTCTGTCAAGGTAAGCTTCATTGAACAGGCAACAATCACGCCGCCGATGACTCGCTTTTTTTTCAACCCCGCCACCATCTTTTTCCTTTTCGCGACCTTTTCTCACCTCGCTTCTAGTTTCTTTCCTACTTATCCCATCAACCAACACTTCTTCGCCTGCGACCGTGAAAAAGTCGCGATCGCGCATCGTTCCCAATTATCAAATAACGGTCGAAACTCACAATGAGCGAAGCTGAAGCCCCCAAGCCTGTCGAGGCTGTCCAGCCTGAGGCCGAGGTTCCTACCACCCAGCCCACAGAAGAGAAGGCTGAGGAGAAGACAGAGCAGAAGGCAGAGGAGTCCACAGAAAAGTCCGAGGATAAATCTGAAGAGAAGAAGGAGATTCTCAAGACCACAGCCAAGCATGATGACCAAAACCCTCGCAACAACCGCAAATTTGACCCTTCAACCCGTGAGGTCACTGATGACCCTGAGGCCATCCGCAAGCAGGTATTTACAGCTTCGTCTATCTTCCGTTGTCGCACGTGCGTGTGCTTACTCCCCTAGGTTGAATTCTACTTTGGCGACTGGAACTTCCCTCAAGACAAGTTTATGTGGGAGTCATGCGGCGGAACCGAAAACAAGCCCATGAAGGTCAAGACTATCCACTCCTTCAAGCGTATGCGAACATTCCAGCCCTACAGTGCCGTCATAGCTGCTCTCAAGGACAGCAAGTTCCTTGATCTTTCCGGCGAGGAGGGTGAGGAGGTCGTCAAGCGCAAGACCCCCTACCAGCCCATGAACGCTTCCAAGTCCAAGGTCGAAGCCGCCACCGTTTACGTTAAGGGCTTTGGCGATGAGGCCCCCAACACTCAATTCGATCTCGAGAGCTTCTTTGCTCAGTTTGGCGAGGTCAAGGGCCTCAAACTCCGACGCACAAACGAGGGTCTCTTCAAGGGCTCCGTGTTCGTCACCTTCGCCGACGAGGATGAGGCGAGCAAGTTCATCAAGATTGACCCCAAGCCCAAGTGGAAGGACCATGATCTCAAGATCATGAGCAAGCGAGCTTACTGCGACGAGAAGAATGACCTCATTCGACAAGGGAAGATTGAACCTAACCAGAGCAACCCCCGCAAGTTTTATGAGGGTAGGGAGACAGGCAAGGGTGGACGTGGACGAGGTGGAAAGGACTCTCGTGGCCGTGGCCAGGATGACTGGAAGCAGCGACGCGAGAATGACCAGAAGAACGGTTTCAAGGACCGACGGGGTGGACGTGGCGGCCGAGGAGGTCGTGGTCGAGGTCGCGGTCGTGGTGGACGCGATGGTGGACGTGACCGCGATCAGTCCAAGGATGAGGTCAAGCACAGCAGCAACGAGTAAGCCGCCCTAACCATTATACAGAGAGGCAGTTTCTAACATACTACACAGCACAACCCCTCGCATCCAGTCCACTGCCGACGAGTCTGCCGATAACAAGAAGCGAAGCCGCGATGAGGATGCTCCCACCGGAGAGCCTGCTGCCAAGAAGGTCGACGTCAAGGCCGAGTAGGTCAAGATCAAATGGAATTAGAATCGCTCATCTGAACCGAGGAGGAAAATGGAACCAAGGAACGACCAACATCATTTAGGCTGATACCATCTATTGAACAAAAATGGGGGGGTTCAAAAACTACGAAGTTTTGTGAAAAGGAGACGGAGCAAAAACCGCTACAACTGTATTATGGGATCTTTTTACGGAGCAACCAGGTGCTTTTCCTTTCCTATTGTCTATCACGGGTCTATAGATGGCTAGTGGCATTTGACAAAGATCATCAAACAAGTGATACTATTCGCAAGTGGCTTTACTTCTATTTATCGCGGCGCGGTTGACGCTCGTTTTCCCTATATGGTCTCCCTCTTTCTAGTGAAACGCTCCATCATATCTCATAGCAGCTCTAAACGGAGTAATCCAGCTTCTTGTCGCCAAGGACACCCCAGAACTCTTCGATAAGCTCCTTCTGGCCACTTGGTGCTCCTCGCACAGCAAGATATACTCGCGCCTCAAGCTCAGGGTCCCAATTGCCTGGGTTTCCATGTACCATGCGACCACCAGCTTCGTTGAGAATGGCCCATCCCGCACAAACATCCCACGCCCAACATCCACCCTCCCAGTACAAGTCAATCTGTCCTGCGGCCACAGCAGCAATGTTCAGCGCAGCAGAGCCCATCGACCGCAACGAGTGAACCATTGATCCGCCACTCTCAGGAGTCGCTGTGAGCTTTCGGAATGCTTCGACCTTGATGTCGAAGTTGGGCCCGTCACGTTGCGCTCCCCATTCAACGGCGACAAGAGAACTGCCAAGGCCCTCAATGGGTCGTGGTGAGCGTGCGAGGGGAAGACGGCGAGGTTCCTTCCCACGACCGTGTGTGAGGAAGGCGCCGCGGCCCTTGATGGCGGTGTAGAGGGTGTCGAGCCATGGATTGTAAATGACGCCAATGGCGGGTTGACGATCGATTGCGAGACCGAGAGAGATACAGGCGCTAGGGAACGAGTGCACGAAGTTGGTTGTTCCATCGATTGGGTCGACAACGAAAGTTGGCTCTGGGCCAAGTCTCACACCAGGCTTGTATGTCTCTTCGCCCATGAAGGAGATGGAGGGGAATGATGAGGAGAGGCGGGTTGAGACCATCTTTTCAACACCCTTGTCTGCTTCGGTAACAATGTCGACGGCTGCAATTGTGTCAGCTACAAGACATATCATGGACAGAACATGATCGTACAGTTGAGCTTGGTGTCGGTGTCGAGCTCAGCAGGATTGGCAGCCAAGATCATGGCTCCAGCCTCGTAGGCTACTGAGACGAGCTCATCGTGAACGGCTTGGAGATCGATATCAGCCATTGTGTACAATTTCCTTCTTGTTGTTGACTGAACAAGATAAGATGGTCTTATGATGAAGTGGAGGAACAGATTTATGGAGGGGTTCTCAATGATTTGGCGGGGCAGCTCAAGCTGACGTCTGTGAGGGGCCGAAAGCCAGGGCCGGTCAGAACAGGCCATCCGGAGCTTCCTGACATTGCAGTGATGCTCAATGAACAGGGGATAAATAGCACGTTGGGTTTGTGCTGTGCTTCAATTGGACACATGGCATTTATTTCTCAACCAAATCTAGGGATAGAAACGCCGTGAATTGAGTGTTAAATCACTATCGACAAGAGTGATACAAGACTTCCGTAAACTACCAAATTGAAAGAATCCTTCCTCGCAGCACATACACAATGTCATGATAAATATCAGAATTCCACCCAGCCAAGTCCAGGAGCTGTATGAACCACAGGTTCCCAAGCCCAGTAAATAAGAAAGAAAGGCGGAAGGAAGGAAGGAAAAGCAAGCATGGCAAACTTCGCAGACCATCCATAATGGCGCAGCTTTTCTCTCGTCTCCCGCAACATACTCGACTCTTTCAGCCCATGTCTCGCCTTACATGTTCTCCCTAAACACAGACCGTCGCTCTGTCGGACTGCTCTCGGCGCTGCCGCTTCTGTTCTTGGGTTTCGCAACTCCTGTGTCGATAGGTCGAGGGCTCACGCCACGCAAACTTGAACCAGCATCGTCATCGAACGGGTTTCGTCCTCCGGGTCCCGACGCAGGACTTCTGCTCGCCCTGCGACCCCGATCCTCCTCCTCGTCGAAACCTCGACCGCCCGACAATCCCGGCGTCGCCGCGAGGTTCATGTTGTAACCACCGCCGTATCCGGTGTCCCGGCCGCGACCACCAACGTCCTCCTCATAGTATCCATATTGGTCTGCTTCGTTTCCAACGCGCGAGTCCCACGCTTCATCAGGATCGAGTGGACCGAAGCCGCGACGGCCGCGGGCACCGCCGGATTGCTCGTAAGCGCCTGCGGCGGATCGGTTGTTGCGGTTCTTGAATTTGCGAATCTTGTCGTTGAACCAGCCAGCGATGCCGCTAGGGGCGGGTTGAATTCCATAGCTACTTTCATCTTTATGCCATGGTAGATAAGAGGCGAGACTCGGAGGGGGAAGCTGTAGAGATAGGGTATTAGTTTGATTGACAGGCTTGGGAGCGAAGGAATTGACATACGCCGAGTCTGCGAGCACGAAGCTGTGTAAATACAACCCATCCAACAGCTCCTGCAACGAGCAGGACGATAATGGCGATTACGATACCTCCCGCCGTCGACACCATCTTTGCGTGATCCCACTTCTGTGTGTCCCAAGGGGTTTGCGATGCGATCAGTCGCGTGGTGACGAAAGACGAGATGCTGGTCGGGCGCAAATCGCAACGATTGCTTTATCTATCTTGGTATTCGAATAGTAATTATCCGCCGCGAGAAGTAGAAGATACAATGAAGGCTTATCTTCGCAGGTGAGATTTGGTGTCCTTTGTTTAACTTTGGTTTGTCTCGTTTGGATAAGGTAGGTAGGTGGTGGCAGTATGAAAGATCCCATCCATTGGATGTCACTGATTGTGTAATGGACGCTGGAGGACTGGACGGGAAAAGCTTAGGGCGGTCCACTTCTGTCAGCGTCCACGGACTAGGGTTGCTTACAGTGAGTGAGCTTGGCGCTGATGCCGGCTCTGAATTTAGAATCAGTGGGCCGCTGTAGTGGAGAAAGGCGTTTAAGTCCCTGCAGAGTTCTATATCCAATTCCCTGAGATGTCTCAACCTTCAATTGCAGGCAACATCCATTGCTTGCATTCACATATCCATGTCAATTGGACTTCTTCCCAAGATTGACCATTGTGAAAATGATTTGACTGCTCTGCCGAGTCGTGCTTAAAGCTTCCTCCCATCTCATTAAATAATTAGCATCCATCTTATTTCATCCCTCGTATTCCTCATCTGAGCAAATCCACTCCCTTGCATCCGAGTCTATTTCAGTCCATCACAACGGCTACCAGCCTCTTGGAATAGCAAAAAACATGCAATTAGCCGCTCTGGATATCTAACTCTTCCTGGGGATTTATCCCTTGGTACCGCACTTATTCCAATGCCCTCCCTGTCTCGCAAACGACAAGCTCTCCACGAAATCCTCCAGCTTACACCGTCCATACTCATCTCCTCCACAACTCTCCATCTCCATAACTCTATCATTTATCAACACTCTCACATATTCCTCTCCCTTCCCTCCGTTAGAAGCGCCGCACTCAAGCTTCTCTACATACATACGCGCAGCAAAAGGGACTACCCATGCTGATGAGTAGCCATGTGCTCGGATAGCCGGCACGATATGGTGTTTCGGCAGCTTGCTTGTCGAGTTGTACAGACCCATTGCTGAGAAAATAGACACCATAGTGTTGTCATGGCTGAAATCTGCATACAGCGCCCTGTCCAGGGGAAATGTCTCAGGGTTGCCGTCCAACGTGCGATTCGTTGTGGTGCGATCCTCAACAGGCTTCCTCGTCAATCGAGAAACAAGCTCGTTGACGTATCCTACGCCCTGTGTCGGTCCCATTGCGTTGCCATTACCGTATTCGTAGTATTTGCCCAGAGTCATGTAGTAATCGTAGCTTCGCCAATCCTCTATGGAGAAAAGGTCGCAGAAACGAGATTGTCCTACACCATCGGGAGTGTTGACTATGTTGAAAGGGCACAGATCCATTAGATAGACCGTCTCCTGCAGCGATAGTTTGGCTTTGTGCAGGTTCCTGTTGAGTCTATCCCGAATAGGGGGCAGGAATTTGTTTCCCCACGCGGTCTGCGCACTGTTGTCGCCAACCTCATCATTGTCCTCGAACGAGCTGCATGTTCCATGCGACAGTGTGTTGTTGATACCAGGCTCCTCGGGAATTACAAGAATGGCATCGATGTAGTCATCTCCAGACTCTCCTCGAGAGGCATAGAAACCTTGTGTGAAGTTGTGAGACGATATGATAACTCTTTCGGATCCTGATGCCCTGATGAAAGGGTCCGTCTTTTCAGCAAGTCCGATGTATCGCTCATAGAAAGCCTGTCCAGAATCAACCATCTGGTCTTGGCCAAGATCAGTCAGATCCTCAGATCCGAGGTTGTATTCGTAGTCCTTGAGCCATTCGTAGCCCTTGCCATAGTTGGTCACTGATTTCTGAAGGCGGGCGATGGTGGCGCTGTATGCTGTAGTCTTGCCGGCGGTTGGATATCGAGCTCCATGACGAGACAGGGCGATTCCTACGGTGACCTCACAATCATCCGGTGTTGACGAATCAATTTCTGATGGGACAGAGAAGAAGGAAGAGTACTGTCCCCAGAGCCTGGAAATATCATTGCAGCTCCCGTCATACTCACATCCAGATGACAGTGTGCTTGCAGATGTTAGTTGGGGTCAAATATGAGAATTGGATGAGGGTGCTCACTTGTTGTGAACCCAAATAGCGAGAACTGTGATCAATGCAACTGTGCTGATTACCATGACAAGGTAGCTCCATCGTCGGGTCTCTCGACGTTTATGCTCTGTATGCCAGTTCTCAAGTCGCTCGGCGTCCGCATAGCTATCTTCAGCCTCAGCTTCATCATCATTTCCAGATAGTAGTCGTCCTCTCTCAGCATCGGCATCAGATACATCTGAGCGATTCGCTTCTGAGGGCGCGTCGTCGCGCGGAAGTCGAACCATTTCCACTGATTCGGTTATCTTGACAGGGATGTTGTAGATGTTTATGAGAGCCAATAGGTCCCCGTGAGGACGATAAGGTTAAATCAGTGACGACTGATGCGAATAGACACGCAAAGTTGGAGGTATTGAGCTACTGGCAGCTCTTTCTTTGCTGCCCTTGCGCTTGGTCGCATTTGTTGGCTGGGAATAGTGTTGATTAAGCTGAGCTGAGTATCCCTGAATGTTGGAGGTTCAAAGACACTTCACTTCACTTCAGGTGAGAGTGGGCCACGTGCATGGTCATGAGGCTGACGAATGAGGCACCATTAGCCACTTGCCGATGTCTTCAGTAGTTCTTACAGTGATTCCGCTCAGTCGTTAATCAGCGAAACAATCCATGATATGTTTCAGAAGAGGAATAAACTCGATAGCGAGAATTAGGTAATTAAACTTCCTTCAGCATACGTAGTGATTTGGTTTGGTGTTGCCGCTATTATTAGATCCCACCAATACCCTAAAGTTTAGTGATGAAAGACGACAAATGAAGTGGAAAGCATCGAATGGAATATGCCGCTCCTCTAGGCGGACTAGATTGTTGCTGTATCATGCAGATCTCAAAAACATCTCTGCTCCTAGACCTCCCTCCAACCTCTATCGTTTAACTTGGACATAAATTTTAGAGCAAACCTGCCGCCCACCTAGAAACCAGTTCTTTAATCCAAACCCAATTCCCAATTCTTTTATCCCATTACCATAGTATTTCAAATACCCAAAGACCTTCTTGCCACGTAGTCTAGCTACACGGCAATAAGCCGTAGTACGAATGGTATCATCGAGTGTATAAGTCATAAAAAACGTTGAAGAGAAAACGCGGGGTATAAGCCAAAACATCCAATCATTCCTTCACATTGCAACACCGACACTCCTCCTTTGAGGTCGGACATCGTTTCTGCCAAACGTTGAAGTGGCGAACCGTGAGATGAGGGGCTCATCCTGTGACACAGCAGCTGTGCTACCCACGGAGCATGTTGTCGGGACCGTACGATTTTCATCATCCGACTCCCAAGTACTGACAGTATCAACTGACTCTGTGCTCCGCCGATGTTCTGACGCTCCTCTCAACGAAACTTGATAAAATCCTTGGTTACCCCTGATGGGACGAGGGGCGTTGGTGACAGAGTCGAAACTCATGTTACGGCTGTGCTGTGACCCGGGGAAGAGCCAGCTCGACACTCGGGAAAAAGACTTCTTCTTCCTCAAAGGAGGTCGAAGTACCAAGGGTAGAGGTGGCGGTGGGGGTATATCATCTCGCCTGGGACGAGAAGGAGGGGCAGAAGGTGACCGTTGCTCACCAGGAGTGCGGGATCCGCGAGGTGGTGTAATAGGCGTTCTTACGGGCGTACGAGGAGACCTGATGGGTGCTGTGTGTGGCCTTTCAATGATATCAGAGTTGAGGCGCTGGGCAAAAGAAGGAGCTGCTGGGGGAAGAGCCGGAATTGACGGCATGGGCTCCAGGTCCGAAGAAGTCAGCGGAAGTGGTTCGTCACCACGTCCGTAGATCGAGCTCATACCGGGCATGGTTCGGGTGACCGAGTGGGGAGTCGGCGGTCGACTAGGAACATAAAGACTCTGTCTCTCGATGACATCGTCAATCTGCTTCTGGAGTTTCTCAACCTCTAGCATAGCACTAGCAACTCGTTCCTTGACCTTTTCCACATCTGGTGAGCTATACGCACGAGGACGACCCCGTGACTTGGGGGGGATCAAAGGCGGGATCTCATCTTCTCCATGAGAGGAACTAGGAGCACTCCCCATAGCTTGGCGACGTGGAAAGTGAAATGACATGGGGGAATCTGAAAAGCTCTTCTGATGCTCCAATGAAGGTTTCACTTCTTCCTGTTGGCGATCCGACAAACCCGACACACACTCAGAATAGTCTGATAAGGGGGCCGGGTTCGCAGGCCTTGGTTCAAAGTGAGGCATGATAGGAGACACACCATTGTCGGGCTGGTAGATGCTCAACTCGAGCGGGCGGTAAGGGCGATGAGGTAACTGTTTCGCAGGCCGAAGATTCGAGGCTCTCGATGGCGTAGGTTCAGGATAATCAAGAAATGGATCGGCGGCAGTTGATACATGGCGAAAGTCTGAAGGGGCTGAAATGAGCGGCCGGCGCGAACTTGAGGAGAGTGACCAGAATCTCCTTCTCTTTGATGAGACACTGTCTCTTGTAGACCTCTCCGACATTTTACGATGCTCCGGCATTGCAACAGGCTGGGGGTGGTGAATTGGTTGGTCGTATATTACTGGATATGAACGCTTCTCATCGACTTGGCCTATCAGCAACTGGTCGTCGCTCAACCTGCCTACGGGCCACGAAATGTTCAAAGTTGAAGACGAATCCGAGGCCCAAGCATTGGCAGTGTGGGCAGAGGTAGAAGTAGACATAGACTTACTACGACGCGGCCCCCTGTCCTCTGAGGAGACCAGCGGTGCGCAGCAGAGAGATAGCCACGATGGCCAAGAAGCTGCTTCAGAGCCATGGGCACCATGAGAACCGGCGTGTGTCATGCTGCGAAGCTCTCACGTCATACCGAGAAGGCGTGTAGAACGTTGGGGGAGAAGAGAATGGCGGAGAGAAGAAGGAACGATTCGTTACTCAACGAAGTAAAAGAAAAATGGCAGAGAAGCTGGAAGGCGGATCAACGTATGGAGATAAGGTGGGATATGAGTGTGTATGTATGTGAGTATGTATGTATCATGTACAGTACACTCCTTCGTATGTGTAAGCCAGGACCAGCACTAGCACCTGCAGAAGAGAAGTGTGGTTGATGAAAGAGAGGAATGGGATAGGACAAGAAGTGAAGCAAGACGGGAAAGCTGCAGGAAGAGGACCAGGGACCTGGCAGATTAAAGAACGAGAGAAGCACGCAGCGGCAAGCAACTTGTAATACAGCCCAGCCCATCTCGTGAATGACGGCCCGGCTGCGACGTTCCAATGGTAGCATATCCACACCCATGGAGGCAACAAACGACAGTATTGGCACCCATGCCCCTACGAGTCTGTAGTGGGATCTGGGTTACTTTCAGGCCCCGTTACGATCGAAATTTAAAATAAATAAAAATTAAATAGGAAAAAAAATGGGCGGCAGCCAAGGGAGATGCAAGACGACGACGAATCGAGTGGTTGACGATTGTCCAAGACGAACCCACGGTGCAGGTGATGGACCGGGGTCGGTTGTCTCGCCGGACCAGTCGGCGCTTAGAAGACGGTCCTGACGGACTCCCAATCATGTTAGCGCCCCACACCAACTCTATCAAAACACCACAGAGACACATTGACTGGGCCACACGTAGTGCCCGAGATGGTGTCGCTGTTGCCCTTGGCTTAAGTCTAGAGAGTCGAGTCAAGTCGATGTCGTGCATTTGGTTCCACTCCATTCCACTTCCAACTCACCCTTTGGCTGGTCGTGGATCCTTCCATTGAGTTTTTGGTCTGCCTGTCCTTGCCACAAAGTACCCTAGACGAGGTCTCGTGCTGCTACCGTATTGGATAGCCGCGTGAGATGACGGGGTTTGAGGCCTTTGCCTGTGTTCGAGGCTGTGTGTCGTCACGCTGCGCATTTCTCACATTCTCTTGTCGAACTGGTGTGAACTTGGGTCTTGGCGAAGGCGTCGTCAAAACATGAGTTCCATACCCAAGCCAAGCTATGTGTCATTTGGCCTGGCCTGTAACATTGAACAAGAGACGTTCTTCGTCAGACGTTGTACAGAGCGCATGTTCAAACAACAAAGGTCATAGCTCCTAGCCCTGCTCTCTACGGTAAACACACAACAGATGCTTTCCATGCGTCCCTTGCTTGCTGGCTCCTAGTGCAAATCTTAGCCTTGTCGACTCTGTTTGTCTTCCTTGAATCGACATCTGACGTTGCATCCATACATCTTATTTGAGTTGCACCGCCGGTTTGGGCAATACCCTGGTCCTACGGGGCTGATTGGTAGATGCACCCCGGAACTTGGCCTCTTCATCATCTCTTCTCCATCAAATCGGTATGCTGCACGTTTTGTTACCCTTCAACCTTGCGACCGACAACCGTGTTTGTCTGTGAGCTGTGAAATGCCAGGGGCTCTTGAAACGTGGGAGCTTCAGGAACGCCTGTCAATCTGCCTCTCATCGAATCCAGATGCTCCTTTGGGCCAGGTTTGTTATTACTCGGCCAAAGAATTGGTCGCTACATCCTAAAACGGTCGTGAATGATGTTTCATGGCACCCAGAATAGTGATGAGCACGAGGCCATTGTGATGACCAGTATTCTGGCGTGAGCTGACGCGATACGATTCGCCTGCCTTGAAATCTTGAGACAAAATGACTAAACGATGATAGTCCCGAAATTTTGATAATTGGCGATGGTAGACCAGAACGGCTGAAATGCATTGCTTGGCCCTTCAGCGGCATCTGACGGTAAGCGGACACGCTACGTTGATACCGATGTCGTATTGCGATCACCTCTTCTCTTCGTCTCTCAGCCGGAGAAACAATGCACAGCCCGGCTTTTGTCTCAGTGAGAAGTCACCAAAACCACTAAACACCGACAAACAAGGTGGGATGGCTTCATTTGTGGGTTCAATATGAAGTGTGCCAGAAAAGTATTGTTAGGGCTCCTTGGTTTTAGACAGATAAAGGGTCAAACCGTGCAGCCGGGTCAGTGTCAAGCCTGATCGACAGCCGGACCGCTCCCTGTTGCTGCTGCAAGCATCCATGGTTGTTACAGTAGCTTAGTAGGGAGTCGCGTAGTGTTTGCTTTTGGTCCCCTACGAGCGAGATTCTGTCACGCTTCCTTCCGCTGCCTTGTTTGTCTGATGAAAGTGTTTATGAGGGTGGTATCCCTGACTTTGACATTTCTTGGTTCCTAAAATAGGGACTCTTAAGTTGAAGCTTGAGTGGCTTTGCAACCTTGGCTTGGCTAGGTAAGTAGCTTTTGGCAGGGATGCGTCCAGAAGCTCGTCAGAGGATCTCCTTAGGTTCTATCCAGTATGATGAAAAGATTCAGGCAAGTCTAGTGTGGTGTTGGAGAGCCTTCGCATTGGCTGTTTTTGTCACTAAGGACAAAGACCCCAAGTTTTCTTGCCTGCTCTAGAGGGGTTCTGAAGAAAATGGAGACAAAAGCCCATTCACATGTGATGGTGTGTTCTCCATCAAGTGTTCTAGTGGCGACGATCTTCAGCCATTCTGACTGATGTTTTTTTTTAGAGCATCCCCCCAAGGCGCAATAATCAGTTTGGAGGGCAACCTGTCTCAGTCTTGACTTCGGGAATGGCTGTAGAAAAAGACGGAGGATCCTCTCATGTCCATTTTCCTTGTTTCTTCCGCAGTTGACTCCTTCCACTCTGCAACGGCGGATGCAACGGGAGTGGCGCATTTGACTTCACGATGTGGGATCGATGCGGCCTCGTCTTTTTGGTGAGTGGAGTTGTTGAACTCGTTTGACTCCAGCTGACTCGTTCTGTGTGGGAAGAGTAGCATTCCATGGCGATGATTATCTTCAGCCAAGGTTGATTCCAAGGCAATGTTGTAATATGCAATGTAACCAAGTCATGGCTTTACTTATCGACTACTCCAAGGACGTCGAATGCATTGGAAGAATGGATGCAAGTTGCTGAGAACAGCAAGCAAAGATCCACCTAACATGCAAACCTCGTCTTGATTCAGGGAACCATCTGGTCTCCCTCCAGAGGTACAGACAAGTTCCTTTGCTTTAGACAGCTCAAAGTCCAGTCTCTCAAAGTCCAACAGCCACAGCCCAAAGGAAAGCATTTGATGGCCAAACAGCACCACAGATGATGACGACCAGTATGCGTTGTCAATTGCAATATCGTTATTCCATGTCTAGATCCGTGAGGTTCCGTGTTGTTGATCCCAAAACTGGAGGAATCCTGGCATTAGCAGATAAGATCCCTACCTACCTACCTTAACCCTTCAACAACGCCGGGTAATAGATCTTCCGGTCATGCTCCTCACTGCTAGTCCATGGCTCCGAAACTGGCAGGCGGGATAGCGGTCGCAGGTGGCAGAACGCCAAAAAGTCAAGTAAATTCATGGATGAGAGATCTAGATTGCGACAAGCTCCGAGGTCGTCAAAATGGGCAAACGAGACTTCAACAGCGGAGATGGCGCTGCCGCTTTTCGCAAGCGCCAGAAAGTCGTACACGAAGCGCCCACGAGCGAAGAAGTTATCTCGAGCGATCAATTGCGCAATCTCCTGTCCTTCGACCAGGATTTGCGCAACGCCAGGCATGGTAAGTGACGATATTGTGCAGGCACCAACGAACGTGATCTGATACATCCTCCTCTAGGCCTCCAATCTTTTAAGAATCTCCTCGATCAAATAGCTCACGAAGAGGGCGATCGAAGAGCAAACCTCGACATTCTACATCAGTACCTCGAAGCCGTCAGGCCCAGAGATACATCCGAAGATGCAGTCTTTCTCAACGATATCATGGAGATGTGGTCCTTCGCCGTGCAGGTGAACAACGATGGTGTCATGTCGTCTGTTGCCGTAGTCCTGGCTTTGCTACTTCAGATCCTCTCAGGTTCACTACAGTTTGTCAAGCATGGCCTCGGTATCTGCCAGACCCTCCTACAAGAGCAGCAACTGAAATCATTGGCAAAGAATCTGTCAGCAGAAAAGAGCAAGGGTTTCATCATCTCGCCTACTCTCCGTCTCCTTCGAGAAGCTACATGCCTAGACGGAGGCGCCTATGCGAAACGAATCTTCCGCGCTCGAAATTTCACATTGTCATCGCTTGGGCGAAATCTCGAAATTGGACATATCGGAGATGCGCAGGAAGATGCGCGGAAAGCTTCCGTCAGAACAAATGCCGTCCGCTTTTTCCTGAGCCTTCTCCAGTTCTTGGGCTCAGATGGACGTAAGGAACTTGTATCTCAGAAGGATCTTTTGTCCCATGTGACTTATATGATCAAAAGCGACCCTGCCTACCTTGTTGCGGATATTCTCGACTCTTTGAAGCTCTATCTTCTCAAGGATGACAAGATCCCCAGAGAAGTCAAATTCCGATGCTTCAACACCAAGTCGTTGGTACGCTTCTTGGCTCTATACACATACACCAGCGATGGAGAAGATGTCGATGAGAAGTCAACGGTGAGCTACAAAGCCCATCAACTCCTCCTCTATATTTGTACTACGCCTACTGCTGGCATTCTATATCCTTCCACAGGTCTATACCCCAAAGAGTCTGAAGATGACCCAACGCCAAGCGGGCGGGTGAAGGCTGGCACACAGGGTGCTCTCTTCGCCGACAAATACAAACAAGACATTCCTGTGTATAACTTTGTCCTTGCCGAATTCGCCCAAAAGTTGCGTCCTTGGTCCAGTCTGAAACATAGCGAGCTTCTGGTAGCAATCTTCACCGCTGCCCCTGAACTTACTGCAAAATATTTCCTAAGCAACCGATCTTTTACGTTCGAACCAAAGCTATCCATGACATGGATTGGATACGCCGCGTTCCTCTTCAACACTATGCAACTTCCTCTTCCTCCTCGCTTCGGAGATCGATCCCGATCAGCCAAGGCACCTCCTCCCACGTCCATCCTTCTTGACAACGTTATTCCTCTCCCAATCAATCAAAAAGTCCTGATCCGATGTCTTTCCTCCAAATCCAACCTCACGTCCTTCTTCGCTACCCGCATTCTGATCGTGGCCGTCGAGAAGTTGGCTGAAGCTCTCAAGATGCATGAAGAGGTTTCAAAGGGCAATGATCCTGTCTGGGCAGAAGCTGGCCGTCGTTTAATCGATGCGTTTTGCCAGCGTATTCCTGACATGAAAGAAATCGTTCGGTCTTATAAGGGAATACCGGCTGAGAACATTCTCCATAAGACCATGGCCAGTCGTTTGCTGCGCCTTTACTATGAAGTCATTCCACAAGTTGCCCTTGCTGCCAACTTTGATGTTTCGCCTTTCTTCACAGAAGTTCTCAAGTCACTCAACAAGGAAAGCGAACAGCATGAGGATGAGTCACTGAGAGTCATGGAGCTCGAGAACTTGGTATCAATTGCCAGCTATTCCCCTGGTATGCGTTGGTTCTCAAGGATAGACAATCTCATCGATGGAGCAGGATCGTCGCCGTATACAGCCCTCCTGCGCCTGCTTTGCGATGAGAAGCGAGATCTTCCTTTCCAGCAGCTGAAGAAGGTTCTAGGCGAGGTCGCAGTTGAGAACCAGATGGTAACGAAGGCGTCCCTGATGAACCTCCTGTTTGAGGCTCTCCAGACAACACTTACCGATGTCAAGGCAAAGCCTATGGAGAAGGTTTGGTCATACATTGACAACTGCATCAACCGATGTGCCTCCTCGCCAATCAAGTATCTCGATTTGTTAGAAACATATGCCCAGGAAGATGGTGTGTCATCTGGTAATGAGACTGCTTTGATCAACGTGGCCCTGGTAGAGCAGTTGTCATTCGCAATGGGCTCTGCTAACAGCGATGAGAAAACTGCGCTTGGCCAGTTCCTGTCTTACTACTTCTCTACTTCATACAAGTTCAAGCCAACTAAAAAACTCACCAAAGCTTTATACAAACGCATCTTAGAACAGTTTTCGTCAAGCAAGGTCAAGATGAAGAAGCTCAAAGAGGAAAATTCTGACGATGCAGATGCTGACGAACATATGCCTGATGCCGACACAGTTGATGGGAATGATTCAAAAGATGGCTCGGTCATTGATTCTTCAAAGCTCGAGGCTATGCTGCATGTACCACTGCCAGAAGACGAGGATAACACAGCTTTGACAAAATGGGCTGGCAAAAACGCAGAAGACCTCGTCGAAGACGGCTGGACAGCAGCTTTGATTCGCCTCCTCTCCTCTCCTCATACCAACATCCGCAAGGAATCCCTCACCAGCATTCTCAAGATGGCTGCCAAGCTCAAGGAATCTTCGTACGAAGAAAAGGAGCAGGTTTGGCTCCTCTTGTGCGAACTTGCCGAGTCCTCGCGGGATCAAGTTGACAAGGGCCGGGTCCCCTCTGCCTTTACTGCCTTTGCCATCCACGCTCTGGATGTTCTTAAGAATCCACTGCACCCCCTTTACCCCAAAATTAACAGCTTCCTCACACGCAGCCCCGTCTGGTCTGCTGATAAGCTTCCCCTCGCCCACGACATTCTTCATGGTGAGCCCTCAGAAGATGATAAGTATTACACCGAAATCACATGGCTTCTCACCTACCTCCTTGACAGCCTGCGCACACCTTCCGACCTCAGCATCTTTCATCGCAAGCGCTGGTTCGAGAAGATACTCGCTCTCGGTGCCAACCCTTACTTACGAGTCAATCTGCGGACTCGTTTATCACGTCTATTGTATCGCACGACTTGCATCGAAGGCGGTAGCACCACGCTGACGACTCGCTTCGGCATCCTCAGCTGGCTGGACTCGCAACGGGCTGCTTTTGAGGGGAGTGAAGAGGCAGACGTAATGGTTGCGCTCATGAGAAGGGTATGGGAGACATGTGATCAGGAAAAGGTCAAGGTCTGGAGTAAGGGGGGCGTTGAAAAGTTACTTGCCATGCATGGTTTATAAAGATGAGTGGATTGGATACATAAGCTAGACACATTTATTTGACTGTTAATACCCAGCATTTTACGACGACGAAGACTTCGTTGAATCACCTTGTATCAAGGAAACGAAAACCTCCTCTTAGGCACTAAAACAAACATCACTTGAGAGGTTCACAGAGTCAGTGTCAATGGCTGAAACATCAAACTTGTTCAAATTTGTTCGTACATATGTACAGATCCCACCCATCTACCAAACAAAAACCAGAACGGACACCTTGAAGACGAAAAAATATATGTGCCTATCGACACAAAGATACTCTCCCTCGCCAACTACCCCACGCATTAATATGGATAAGAGCAGCCTTTTCTTTCTGCCGTTAACAAAAATGTTGAGTTTTTAATTTCCCATCCAGAATTCGCCGTTGTAAAATATGAACGCACTCCAAAATAGATATAAACAAGATTATCGCAGGCTGTATGGGCATTATAACGACCGTCTCAATAGATACATGTTGAGTCTAAACAATCTACAATTGGCCAGAAAGCAGAGCTTCAGTTGCTGAGGAATTGTTAGCTTGAGATCGACTGAATGGGTTAGGGAATAAAGACTTACCAGAGTTGATGTAGGCCCTCTTCGCGTCTAGAGGAACGTTGAATCGCCTCTCCAGCTCTTGCTTGATGCCCTTCTTGGTGACAGTCATTAAGTCGGCTGTCTTGAGGATGTCGCGAATCTCAGCGAGAAGGGCGTCATCACTAGGCATGCCAACCATCTCCTCGGGGGAGAAGAACTGTGAGCCACCAAACTGGCTCGCACGGTTGCCAGGCATCTCAGAATGGGCCAGAGACATGCGAGACATATTCTGGTGGCCGAAACCGGCTGTTGAGCCGGGGCGACTGGGCTGGTAACCACCACCGTACTCAGAGAGGGGTCCTTGAGCCTTTGTGGCATAACTGTAACCAGAGATCTCTGATCGCACATCGTCACGGGCTGTCTGGGTCTGTGTCTCCCAGAGCTCGGCTTGGTACTCCTCCCACTTCTTGCGAGGGATCGAGTTGGGATCAAACTTGCCCTCATCTGAAACAACAATCTTCTTACCGGCTTCACCAGCAATAACACGAGTGTTACCCCAGTTGAAGTCATCCATGTGCCAGAAGGAGTACAGGGGCAGACCGAAAGAGAACACAGGAATGGCAGCAATGTACATGATCATCCAACCAACCATCTCCCACTTGCGTCGGAGGATGAAGATGATAGCCTGCAGACCGTAGATGGCACCGAGTAGCAAGAAAGCTGTAATGGGAACAACTGCCGGGTTGGTTGCGACTTGGTAAATCAGGTACACGATATACATGACAATGACAGGCTGGACGATAGTGCTCAGAAGATCGATAAAGACAACGAAACGCATACTGAAACAGCAGAACCCGCAAAGCTGGGCCAAGGGAATAAGCTCCGCCAAGTTGTGCACAGTAGAGTTGATCCAACGACGTCGCTGGGAAAGGAAGACAGACCAAGAGTCAGGGGCAATAGTCCAGGCCTGTGCGCTAAAGAGGTACTTGGTCTTGTACTTGGAGTGATACTTGAGGAGCAAGGTTGTGAGATATCGATCCTCACCGAGATGGAGCAGGTTCTTCATGTGTAGAGTATCGACACGAATCGTGGAGTAGTCTTCAACGATTTCCTTGCTGACGAACAAAGGCTTGCCAGTCTCGGCAGCACGAATTCGGTACATGGAGAAACAACCGGGCAAGCAAGTGACTGAGCCGAACAAACTCTCAAAAGCCTTGGACAAGTTGTGTGAAATCCAGTACTCGTAGACCTGAATCATGGTGATGAAAGAGCCCTTGGCGTTGGTGAGAGCGGTTTCACCACAGCAAGCAATCAGGCGAGTATCATCGATGAAGGCTGAGATCATTCGAGTAGCTGAGTCCGGAGCGACGACAGTATCGGCATCAATTTGGAAGAGATATTCGTAGAAGGTTGGGTTGACACCAATAATGTTGCGGATCTGGTGATACATCTCAAGCTCCATGGGACTCATGGCAAGGTTGTAGTGGACGCGGTTAAGGAAACGCATGAGAACCATCTGAGAGTCTCGCTTACCACGGTTACCGGGACGAGAGACCTCAGAAGGCTTGCCAACCTTGACAATGACCATGAATGGGACAATGTGGCCTTGGACTTCGTAAAGACCCGAGTAGATCTTACCCATGTTGTGTTGCTTCATACCCTCGCCGAGAGCTTCAAAACTGAGAGGCTCAGGATCGACAGTCTCAGAGACACCAAGAATATCCAACACGATGCGTGGCGTAGGCCTGTCGTTACCTTGACCGATAATCATACCGTCACAGACAACGACGAGAAGCTTGCGCTTATCATCATACTTCATGCGAGAAAGCGAGTCGATAGCACGGCGCAACGAGTCTTCATCTTCGGTATAGGCGGGAATCATACACATGACGAACTTGTCGAGGTTCTCGGGCACGTTCTTGCCACCGAATTGGAGCGCAGCAAGGAATTTGAAGACGAGGATAGATGCAAGCATGACTGAAATAGCCAAGATGAAGTATGTGGCGAACTGACAGCGGGTGGAGTTTCGAGTATCCGAGTCACCGATGTAGAAGAGGTTGTTTAGGCAGGTCTCCATGCGTTGTTTCTTGACAGGGCTAAGCTTGATGTTATCCCAGTACTTGGATACATCCTGGCCCTTCGCACTTCGGAACAGCTGGACGACGCTGTCCTCCATGAAGTCTGTGGCACCTGGGATGTTGGGAGTAGGCTTGCCAGCCTTGGTCTTCAGACGAAGACCACCCTGGAGGTACTTGGTCATGTCGTAAACCTTTCCGTGGATAGTGACAACGTTCCAAGAGCTATCTCGGGCCAGCTTCTTGACATACTTGGGGCTGTAGCCCATTCGTCCCTTGAGGTAGACATGCTTGAAGGTGTACATCTGCTCGAAGTACCAATCAGGTCGGCTATCGTTGGTAAAATAACGGAAATCGTGGTAGACAGAGTTGACATCAATATCTCTGGAGGCAAGAAGCTGGGGCTGGCCAGTGATATTGGTATTTCGGTTGTCGAGAGTGACCTCAGGGGGGATCTGGCCATCTTTGCCCTGGCACAGCGCAGACACCTGGATAGGGAAGAGAGCGCTGATGTCCTTGCCAGCGTAGTTCAGGAGGGTATCCTCGCTAATAAGGTTACTACCAGGATAATGGTTGGGAATGAAGGCATTGAGATCAATAACAAAGCCGCGAATGGCAACGTAGGCACCCTTGCTGCCCTTGTCACCATTGTAAGAAGAGAGTTCGTTGGAGCTATAGACATACTGCTTGGGGCAAATGAGCATGGGGAATCCGACCATGAAGAAGCCGGCGACACCACACATCAACCAAATGAGCATGTTGATCGCCACCTTTTCTCTCCAGGCCATACGAACATCCTTTCGAGGCATACGGCCGATCAGTCTGATGGCAAAATCGGGGATGAACCAAGTGAGGAAGAAGACGAGAGCTACCCAACGCTTGCGGCTAGGCTTATCTCGGTACTCCTCGACCTCCTCGAGAGACTTCTCATTGCCTCGCTCAGCCATCTGCTCGCGTGTGTCGAGGTTCTTGAACATGTCACCACCGCCGAAGGCAGAAACACCAGCCTCAGATCGGGTGTCATCGGTGAAGTAACCACCCTTGGCCTTCTCACCGTACATGAGAGGGGTGTTACCACCAGAAACTAAATGCTCCTTGGAGGCACCAAAAGCCATAGACTCAGCAGGTGTAAGACCATCGCCAGCATCTGATGAAGGCAAGCCGCCGTAGCGACCAGAAACTGACACTGCCTCGCCAAGCTGGGCAATCTCCATCCAGCAGCGTTCACTGAGGAAGACACCAGTGGCACCGACTCTGACTTCATTCTGGGGCCACTGCTTCTCCTCAATGACCATCTCAGCACGTTCTCGTTCACTGCCGACCAAGATTGTCTCCGCGTCTGTCATACCCAGGAATTCGCCAAAAGGCAAGAACAAGCTGAAATCAGCAGATCGAAGACGCTGGCTGATTTCTGCAATACCGAAAGTTTGGACTTGCATACGAACGCACTTGCTGTCGAACTGGTTCGCAATTCGTCGATCGTTGGGCTTCAAGCAAAAGACGAAGTATGAGTTGGTGCCAGGGTCAGTGACAGCCTTCTGGACATTGTCCAGGGAGGCAAGGAACTGGCCTGAAGCACCTTGCTCGAGAGTCATCTTGGCGTTTTTCTTAGACTCTCCAGCCTGGCTCTGCTGATCTAACTCCTCCATAGCCTCCTGCTGCTGGCGCTTGTAAGCTGTGCTGGGACGACCAGTTCGATGCGTCTTTCGAGACATGACACTAGGCGCTCGCATAGGCTTTGAGCTGACGGTAGCCTGCATAACGGTAGTGCGTTCGTTGGGGTGAGTGACTGTCTGGAGAGCATCTTGACCGAAAAGGCGAGCAACAAACTCACTCTTGGTACCGTTAATCATGTTGAGGAGATCGCCAGAGATGATCTCGCCGTTCTCTTCAATAAGACCCTTGACGGGGTAATCCACCTCACCAGCAAAGTGCTTGACGGTGAAAACGGCAGATGTGTTCTCAGTCATGAAGTTGCTTCCAGGAAGCTTGGCTTGGGCAGAGCCGACCTCGATAGCAGCGTTCTTGCCATCGAAACGTCTTCGAAGAGCTTCAAGGAATTGCATATCCGTTCGGTTTCGTCGAGTTTGGTCATCGAGAATGCTCAGAAGACCGTTGCCGGGCTTCAGGATGCCTCGAACAGCGTCCGAGTTATCGAAATAGCTGGTCGCAGCAACGCTGACTTCCTCGGACTCCAGCATATCAGCCTTGCGGTCGAAGAAGTTCTGGAGAGTAAGGTTGTAAATGCACTCAGTAGCAGCATTATTGAGAAGTTGATCGAGCGCAGAGCCAGTGGGAGTTTGCTGGCAGAAGCCGGGAAAATCGACGATCGAGACAGTGTTGGCAATGGACTCCTCGGGAGCACAAAGTCGCTGATTAATGGTCTCAAGAATCCAAGCCACAAGAAGAGAGTAGAGTGTTCGGGCAAGCTCACCGGCGTGAGCACGAGCACCGTTAGGGTCAAGCATGACAGTAACACGTTCCCGGTGGATCATCTTGGTCTTGTAGCCCAAAGTGGTCTGGAGGTCAGCAGCGCTGACACCGAGGAAAGCAGCGATGATGCTGAGAACATCCTTGTTCTTGACAGCAGTAATGGTTGTACCCCCCTCGTGAGAGAAACCACCACTGTCATCGCCAGTTACGCTGGTCTGGCTAGTTGTCTCAAACTCTAGTTGGCCAATGTGAAGAATACTGGCGAGGATTTGGCAAATCTCGGCAATTTCAGCGCGAGGAAACTCGAGCTTCCGCAGAGCATTCTTGAAAACTTGGAAACCCTCTGCATCGTTGATTCCAACCTTGAGCTGGGTGGGATGGCCGAGATACTTCCATCGCTTTTGAGTGGTTCCAGTGCCAGAACCACCGTCCAAGCCGAGATGAGACTTTTCAGCCTCACTTGTTCCGGCAAGAAGATAGTAAAGAACGTGGAAGTTACGCTCTCCTGTGGGAACATCGGCGATACGACTACGCTCCAGACGATGATCCAAGAGCTTACCACCAATCAAAACAGGGTTTGTTGTGGCTGAAGTATCGTACTGCAACTCGTAGAAGAGACCCGACTTGGAAGCAGTGGGTGTTGTGGCAGTCTTGGTAGTTGTGAGACTATCAAAGACATATGCGGCGAGAGAGAGCTTTGTCGACAGAGGCGTCGATGACTTGTTGAGAAGAGCAGTCAGGAGGTGGGCTCGGATGGTAGACTTTCCAGCGCCAGATTCACCCCTGAACAGGTATATTAGTAAACTTTGGGTTCAACCCTTAGGCTTTTAGCATCTTAGACTTACAAAAACACAACGGCTTGGTTCTCGGATCTGTGTCCTAATCGCAGAAAAGCTCTGTCAGCGATTTCCTCGGCGCCAGCCATGGCGCTCCCCTCCTTGCCGCCATCAGGACCCTTTGAGGAGTTGGTATAGGTGTTGAGAGAGATGAGAGCGTGAGAAGACAGTCGAGCAGTAGGATGAGAGACATGGAAGCGACTGGCGAGATGGGCAGTGAGATGCGTGTCGGATTGGAGATGTGCTGGCAGCGATGGCAAAGAGGGTTGAGTGTGAGGGCCTCCTGCGCCGCCGAGCTGTGGGAGGCTCATGGCCATGATGGACAAGCAGCCAGCGAGTGGCTCTCCAAGGTTATAACGACTCGGTAGATTTGGGTTTCAGCAGAAAGGCTGTTGTCACGAACTGGGTTATTAAGGAGTTGATGTCGTCGTCGTTGGGTTTCGATCGTATTATCGTTTAGCTTGGTTGATCAACAGTCAAACAGGCACTCAGAGCGAGGGTTTAGAATGCTAGTGGACAAAACGAGCGTCGAATGAAAACAATAATAAAGATTAAAAAAGGTAAGAAGAGCCAGGCTCCGGAAACAGAAGCCTTCACCAGAACGATTGGACTTGGACTGGTAGCAGTAACTCTACTTGCCAAGGTAAAGGAAAGGTATTAACACCAACAAAAACAACCTGGGCTCGGCTGGGAAAAGGGATTGTTTTCTTGGGACTGGACTAAAATGGGTTGGATTGGACTGGACTGCATGGCCACATGCAAGTCTCCTCTCCTCGTACAGGACAGGGAGAGAGTCCTCTACTCTCTACATGGTAGAAAGGTGGGATTGTCGGTACGGTAGACCACTAACACCACTAATGCAGCTTGGGCATAGTGCAAGCCCCCCTTTGGCTTTGAACAATTTCTATGTTTGGATGCTGTCCCACGGCCATGGCATAAAAATGGACGCCATACGAGATTTTTCCCTGCCCATAGCCACACGGCACTCCCGGAAAGCTCCAACATCTTCCCCCTGGATCTATCTCTGTCTGTTTCTTTTTTTTTTGCCTCTGTTTTCGCCTCGCCTCGTCTGGCTCTTGGCAGTTTTGGTGAGAGTGAGACTTCGAAGCGTCATTAGGTAGTAATATCACATGGCAGATGATGATAGCCTGGTGAGGGATGTACTATGGTGACCTCAACCGTTAGACCAAAGCATTCAGTCACAAAGCGAGATGTAAACACTGGTCTTGTTGAATCATTTATTAAAGCAATTCGGCACTTCAGGTGAAGTCTGCGATGAGTGGCATTTCTTTGCATTAAAACCCACTCAGGAGTGCATTCAAGTGCCAATTAAAGTTCGCGCATTTCCTCATAAATGGGAATTAACGGCTTCTGAAACTGCGCTTGCGTGCGGACAACTAATTGAATTTTAGAGCGTAGTCATGATGAGATTGAATGCCACAATTTTATTAAAAGATCAGGTGGTGGCTCAGGGCTCTCTCTGTCCATCTCATCTAGCTTATTACACGCCACAAACGGTCAGCGATGACCATCATAACTGAGACCATGTCTTAGAGTAAGCATTCCTTTCAGCTTCTTGCTGAAATCCGTCCCGTCTGTCAGCGGAGGACCCAAAGCCCAATTGTTTTGTTGATAACTGCATCATCCATCAGGAGACGGACAGATGGACTAATAACGGTAGCCCATCATGACTGGCGCGAACTCTCTCAAATAATCCCCTAAAGAGAAAACCCTTGCCAACTCTGACCCAGTAACCAACCAGTTGTTCCTCAAATGGCATCCCCTAATGCTAGACTAACCCGCACAGACAGGGACGGCACAGCGGGTCATGCAAAAGGCTTGTTTACTTTTATGCTCCATTTTATGTCCCGTACTGTGTGAATACCAATTCGTGGCCTCCGTCTCTCTCTCTCTAGAGTCCTGTTTTACGTTACAAGGCTTGAGACATGTTTCTGCTTCAACTTCGGCTTCCTTGAGATTGAGAGCTAGATGACCAATTGACTGGTGCTCGGGTCATTGTAGATGTTGGCGGCCCCAGTCCTGTCTCATCATTGTGGCAACTTTTATAGGGGATTTGCAAGACAATTTGAAGGGATCGAGACATGAGTGAAAGTCTGGGCAAGACACTATGTGCCCAATATCTCTTGAAAATCGTTATTGCAGTACCCTCTACCCTATGCCATCGACGAGCAAGTAACAAAGAATGCAATTCCAGAGATTATGAACGCCGTCAACAATCTCTCTTGTGGTATTCTCAGGGGTGTTCAAACTCCACCAACAACATTTCAGGCTCACCTTGCCTTGTGTCAACTGAACCAGGGAGTGTTGTCGCTCTACTGGGGGTCAAGACGGGCTCCAGTGATCGATCCTACCACTCGGCCTTCTGGAATGTGTGAACGACGATGCTAGTCCGCAATAATTCCCTGTAATTGTTATTTTAGAAGCGGGAGTCGATTGATGAGCGTCATGTGGAGGAGGCACAATCATTATCAAGGAGGGCAGCCTGTCTTTGTTGGTCATGACTATAAGATCACGAGGCTTCAAATATTATTTGTTGTTCTCGTTTACGCGACATCCATGTCAGAGTTCGTTCAGTTTTGCGAAGCATGAGTGCATGGGAGGCGCGCGCTGTCAGAACATCTGAGACATCCTTACTGGCTGATCTGCGAGATGATATGAGGCGGAGGAAAAGCAAATGGCTTGAGACTCCAGTGCTGACCTCGGCCTAGACCTTAGCCTGTCCCAGCTGCGGTTCACTTTTGCTGTCAGCGAACATTACCATTAGAACTACCTTGACGAGAAACACTGCGCAACTCCCGTTGAAGCCTACTTCACGTACTGCTGACTACCTTGGCTATTTTATGGATTACCTACGGCGTTTACCATACGCGCCATGAGCGCCCGGCTGGTCGCGGGCTTGTCAGATGTTAGCAAACGTTAGAAATTCGTCTTGTGGTAACCACGGATCGAGCTGGAGAGGCTAGAGAGGATAGAATAGCCTGGAAAGCAACGGTTACATGTAGATCTGTGATAGTCATAGTCTCCTGAAATTAGGACCACAACCAGATAAGATCTTCGGATAATACGATCTCTCGATCCGGCTGACGTCTGTCTTGATCAGACCATGCTGAGCCTGTGAAAGTGTAACCACAGACGAGGAGAAATTATGGGCTGTGACCGTTGTGTAACGCCTGTGTAGGGATGTTATTCAGACCGTCACGGATGTAAAGCACATCATGACGCTTCGGAGAGACACTGCTGGTGTTTGAGCTTCACATGCACAAACGAAGGATCGCAACACGACACAGCCTCTTTGTGTTTTCTTCCAGACCACCAAGACACACTCAACAAGATGCGTGCATCCACCTTCCATCATACGAAGTTTTGCATGTTGTGTATCGCGAGACTCAAGGACGGCCGCGTAGTCATTGCAGGTGAATGAATATGCACTCTGTCCTAATCCTCGTATTTGACCCGGCCCACGCACTTAAACTCCAATCCAGGCCCAAATCCTTACTAAACACAAGGTTTCCTGCCCTGCCCTCGGGTCGGGCCCCTTACCCCGACAGGCGATGGTACGTCCGGCTGTTCCAAGTTTAGATACGGCACAGACTGTACAGTATTGGACAGTGTCGCGTGTTGGAAGAATATGATAGAAGCAGTTTGACTGTTGTTGTTGGATGCGTCGCTGTTGTTTGTCGATGGGCCTCCAGTGGCCAGTATCTCATGTTTGGCGACCATTTTACCAGCAGCTGGAAAGAATATTTGCCTCTCATCCAGTGAAATCACCCCTTTAAAGTGCATAACGCGCCTGATGCGCCACATCCTTCCTGAATGCTTCCAACATCAAGATGGCCCTGGACGTTGGACTTGAACATAACATGTGCATCGAAAAACCTCTGTGGTCGTCCGTACACAGTGCATCACATCAGCCGTATCCATTTTCGGAGTCGCCCTTTTTTTGCTGGGGCACGCTACTACGGCACTAGAGTGCAGTCAGTGCCTACAGGTTCGTCCTCTACTCGCTACTCGGCTCGCTCTACCTCTACCTCGCCCAGCCCAGCCCAGGACAGCTCAAGACCCAGTCGTTTCTTCAACTCCTGGAGCCTTCTTTCGACAGCGCCTGTGCCTTGTCATTTCTCTTTGCTTTCGCTTTCGCTACAGTTTCAACTTACCGGCCTCACTCGCTTTGGCTGTGTCTCTTTTACATCACTCAATCGCTACATTAATAATTTTCAACCTTGACTCAACCTCCTTGCATTAGTCCTCACAGCCGCCCAGGCCGTGATACTTCATTCGATCAGCTGAAAAGGAGGGCGGCGTTGCCCAGCGACCGAAACCTTCATCTCATCAGACGACAAACTCACTCCAAGCCTTCAAGCCTCTTTCAATTGCTTGCAGCCGACCGCTGGCCTATCCATTCGCTCCTACTTCTAATTATTACCCGTCTGTCGTTCTGTCGTTCCTCGGACGTAATACCCTTCCACAGTCTGCTCAGTTGCACCTATACTCGGCCGTTGAACCCAGTCCCGTGTACAACATCCGCATCGCAACGTGAAGTAACCTGTGATCGTCCCCGTCGAGGGCATCACCATCATTGATCATGGCCAGCCGAATATCCATGTACTCGATGGCTTCAGAGGCCATGGGTGGTGGTCCTCAAGCCGCCCAGGTGTCCACCACAACTCTCCTGAACGCCATCCACAACATCTACCTGTCTTCTCAGCCCTATCAACTTGACGCCAGCACCAGTCTAGTTGTCAACACATGGCTTACAGCTGCTCAGTCTGGAGCTACTGTTGATCCTACTCTCGCTGCTCGAGCATGGGAACATGCTAGACGCCGTGCTGAGGATGGCTGTGTGATCTTGGGGTAAGTTTCTTCAAAATCATCGGGTTCCGCCATTCTAACAACATTGTTCAGATCACTCCACCAGTCAACTCCTTCGTTGCTCGTACCTTTTCTCAACACTTTCCCCTTCGCCATTCCTGCTTCCATCTACAAGTCTCTGGAAGCGTTACAACCGTTCCTCCGATGCGTTACTCCATACAACGCTTCCGCTCCTCGACAGATTGCTCTCGGCGTTACACTGACCTTGAGTTTGGGAGGAAATGTTACGGGCGCCTCGCTTGCTTTGTCCCAAGGTGGCATTGACACTGAGAACGGACTGCTCAACATCCCCGCCGAGGCTGGCTACCGTGCTTTTGATGTCTTTTACTACCTCCTCACATCAGCATCGACACCCGCCGAGCGAGAATTCTTAGGCCTCAAATCCCCTTCAGCCTACGCCCTACTGGCCCGCTCCGGCACCTATGAGCCACCATCCTACCTAATCACCGCTGACGATGGTGCTGCGGCTGATGATTTCCGTCAAGCCCTGAAGGAGATTGGCATCAAGGGTTCTGCCCACCGTAACTTCATTTCCACGCTTGCTGGTCTGCTCAAGCTCGGCAACACTCTCGACTACGATGCCGACTCAGACGATTTCGAGGAAATTTGCGAGGATGTTAGTGGTCTTCTTGGTATGGAACCAGAGGTGCTCATGCAGCAGCTGAGCACTGAGGACCGCCGAACACTCGTTGGTGGTTTGTACGAAGCTCTTGTCGACTGGGTGATCTCAAAGGCCAACAGCGCTATTGCTGCTCAAATGCTTCGCATTCGAGATGGCGACGAGTCCATTGATGGCCGCGGTGTGCGCACTCCCACCTCTAACGAGGACGGTGATACCGTCTCAATCACTGTTGTGGAAGTTCCCGAGCCTTCCATCGGCCGGGCCCTAGCTATGCGTACCATTTTCGATGACACCATTGGCATCAATGCCGAGATGATTGAGGATGGTGTCGAGGTACACCCCGCTGGATCTTCTGTGGTTCGTGAGATGCAACAAGCCGTTTCTGATGTCGCACCTGATCTGGGTATCATGACTGGCCCCCAGGGAAGGGACCGCCAACATGATCTTGAGAAGCGGGAGGTCATTTTGGAGAAGGTTGCTTATGGATCCGAAGACGACAGTTTTGTGAAGAAGCTGTTGTTCCCTGTCGAGGGTGAAGGAATCAGCCTCGGTCGCGCGGGTCGTTTCGATCTGCCTGCACTTCTGAGCGCCAGCCGAACTTGGTTCCATCTTTCCCTTCATCCTACGGATGACTCTCCTGCCAACTTAGCTACTCTCCCTGCCATCACCTCTGCATGGTCAGCTGGCACAATCTCCCGCCAGCTTCGCTCATGGAGACTTCCCGAGTGGGCTAACCGCCGCAACCGAAACCTTGATTACACAGCCGACTTCGACGTCGACGAATTCGTGGGTCGATATGGCGCTCTCGGTTGCAAGGATGGCAAGGATGGCATCGAGACCTGGATGCTCGAGAGAGGTTGGAGCAATGGCGAAGTCTTCATCGGCAAGGAGCGAATCTGGGTTCGCGAAGGTCCTTGGTGGGAGGCAGAGACCATGCTTGATATCAAGCCCGCTCACAGCCTTCAGAGCATGGGCCAAAATCCTTTCAATTCTGGCTTTGACACAAGTTATTCAGCCAATCCTCCCAATGGCAGCGGTTTCTTCCCACCTCCGGCTATGGACAATAGCTTGAATGGAAGCAATGATCAGCTGATGCATACTCGCAACTTCAGCCAAGGTAACATGAGTCAGGTTACCTTGAACCAGCACCAGAACCTCAACCCCCAATCAGCGCCCTCAATTGCCCCCTCAGCTATGCGCAACGTCCAGACCACAGGTGACTACGGTCTCGGTACCAAGGGTGACACATACAAGGGTCAAGTCTATTACAATGAGGATGGCGAGTTCACGGGAATTCTGGATGGCGAACTTGCCAAGAACAAGAAGATCGAGTCTAAGCCTCTGCCTTTCGGTCGTCGGGCCTGGATTGCTTTCGTTTGGGCCCTGACTTTCTGGATCCCTTCGCCTCTGCTCAAGCTCATCGGCCGTATGCGACGACCCGATGTTCGCATGGCTTGGCGTGAGAAGTTCGTTCTCTTCTTCCTGATTATTCTTATCAACGGTATGGTCGTTTTCTGGATTATCGGTTTCGGAAAGCTTTTATGTCCCAATGCAAACAAGGCATGGAATGTCAAGGAGGTCGCTGGTCATGCAGAGGACGAAAAGTCCTTCTGGGTAGCCATTCACGGAAAGGTCTACGACATCACCGATTTCTGGCAACAACAGCACAGTGATACTAATATTAAGGTAACCAAGCAAAACATGCTGCCTCTTTCTGGTATGGTCATGGATGACTACTTCATGCCTCCCCTGAACAGGGCTTGCAGAGGCCTTGGTATCAAGGAGACCACACAGCTCACCTTCAACAACACCATTACCAACCCCCTGGCCCAGCACATTTCCGGCTTTTATGCCCGTGATCGTACCAGCCTTCTTCATGATCCCGACTGGTACTGGACGAAGTTTCAACCCAAGATCAAGGAATACTACCATGGCAACCTCGTATGGAAGAAGAGCAAGGTCAAGAACGAGGCTGAAAACGAGCAGCACATGTGGGCCACCTATGGCAACGAAGTATATGATCTCACCGATTATTTACATACTCTCGATGTCAACGACAACTTCGATTCTTACAAGTTCCTCAACGAAGATATGGTAGATCTGTGGAAGAACAGCCCTGGAACAAACATCAAGAAGGATCTCGACCTGCTCATCGCCAACGCAAAGAACGAGACTGTCAGTGCCAACCTTAAGAACAGTTGGCAGTGCATTCAGAACATTGCATATAAGGGTATCCTTGATTTCCGTGATTCGGCACGATGCCAGGTCAACAACTACCTTCTTCTTGCTTTCGCTGTCATCATTTGTATCGTTACCGCCGTCAAGTTCCTCGCTGCCCTTCAATTCGGATCCAAGCGACGTCCTTCACCCCAGGATAAGTTTGTCATCTGCCAAGTCCCTGTCTACACTGAGGGTGAAGATTCCCTCCGAAAGGCTCTTGATTCATTGACTGCCCTCCAATACGACAACAAGCGCAAGCTCATCTGTGTCATTTGCGATGGTGTTGTTGTTGGTCAAGGTAATGATCGTCCTACCCCTAAGATTGTTCTCGATATTCTTGGTGTTGATCCCAAGGTTGATCCCCCTGCACTTCCTTTCAAGTCTGTCGGCTCTAGCAGTGAGCAACTCAACTACGGCAAGGTTTACTCTGGTCTGTACGAGTTTGAGGGTAACGTTGTTCCTTACATCGTCATCGTCAAGGTTGGAAAGGAGTCTGAGCAGTCCAAGGCTAAGCCTGGTAACCGTGGCAAGCGTGATTCTCAGATTCTGCTCATGAGCTTCCTCAACCGTGTCCACCACCGAGCACCCATGTCACCCCTCGAGCTTGAAATGTTTCATCAGGTCAACAACATCATTGGTGTGGATCCTGAGCTCTATGAGTACCTTCTCATGGTCGATGCCGATACCTGTGTCGAGGAAGACTCGCTCAACCGTTTGGTCGCTGCTTGTGCTCACAACGCCAAGATTGCTGGTATTTGCGGTGAAACTGCCCTGGAGAATGATGAAAAGACTTGGTGGACAATGATCCAGGTTTACGAATACTTCATCTCTCATCATCTTGCAAAGGCCTTCGAATCTCTGTTTGGCAGCGTCACCTGTCTACCTGGATGGTATATCTACTGAAGCCCCTCTCCTGTTGTCCCTGTAGCTAACCTATCTATAGTTTCACCATGTACCGTCTCCGAAGCGTTGACAAGGGCAAGCCTCTCATCATTTCTGATGTTGTTATCAAGGACTACAGTGTTTGCGATGTCGATACCCTGCACAAGAAGAACCTTCTGTCTTTGGGTGAGGATCGTTATCTCACCACCCTGATGACCAAATACTTCCCGGAGATGTCATACAAGTTCATTCCTGATGCCCAGTGTAAGACTGCTGCTCCTGAGTCCTGGAGTGTTCTGTTGTCTCAACGTCGACGATGGATCAACTCGACCATTCACAACCTGGTTGAACTTATGCAACTGAAGGAGCTCTGTGGTTTCTGCTGTTTCAGTATGCGCTTCATTGTGTTTATTGATCTTTGCGGTACCATTATTCTCCCCTCAACCTGTGTCTACATTGGTTACCTCATCTACATTCTGGCCACCGGCAATGGGCCCATTCCATACATCTCACTTGCTATGATTGGTGCTGTTTATGGTCTCCAGGCTCTTATCTTTATTCTCAAGAGACAGTGGCAGCACATCGGATGGATGATCATCTACATCCTTGCTTTCCCCATCTACTCCTTCATCCTTCCCCTTTACTCCTTCTGGAATCAGGACAACTTCTCGTGGGGTAACACCCGTATCGTCATTGGAGAGAAGGGCAACAAGCAGGTTGTGGCTGTTGATGATGAAGGCTTCGACCCCCGTTCTATTCCTCTGCAGCGCTGGGACGACTACGCTCTTGCTAACAACCTCCCTGGACGTCGTGGTGGATACCAGGAGAAGAATGACTACTCCTACGGTGACAACTATGAGCTTGACGAGATCAAGTCTGTGTACTCTGCTGGTCCTCAGGGCTCTGTCTTGACTGGCATGCCTGGTCGCAACACGTACATGCCTCCTCAGTCCCCCGCCTTCAACAACGGTCGCACATCGACCATGGGCTTCCAAGATTCTCCCATGCAGCATCGCCAGTCGATGATGTCCATGGGCACAGGTGTTCACGACATGCGCAGCCAGTCGCCATACCAGGACTACCCTGGCCAACATCCCAGCGTAAGCAACCTCCGTGGTCAGGCCAATCTTTCACCCGCCACTGGGGGTGGACATAGCCGATCTGGCACTGCTCTGGGCTTCAGCAGTGGTGCTCGATCTCCCATGCCTGATGCCATGCGATCACAGTCATCGTTCGACTTCCAGCATGGCCACGCTGGGCCCAACGACATGGCTATCGTCGATTCTATTCGCTCAGTTCTGTGCGAGGTTGACCTCGACACTGTGACCAAGAAGCAAGTCCGCGCTCTAGTAGAACAGCGTCTTCAGACCGAGCTTGTTGGCGAGCGCCGAACATTTATGGATCGACAGATCGACCACGAGCTGGAGAACATGTAATTTGCATCTGCAGGGAAATGGAAGATTTATAACTGTTTTTTATACTCTAATCTTGGTTTACATACCTTACACTGGGTTTATACAGTGTCGCAGCAACATTTTGCCCCAGTCTTGGATAGAGTTGCTGGCGAAGTCAGAGCATGATGGAAATATGGGTGTTCAAAAAATGAGGAAGCGAGAATACCGGCAGGCGTTGGATATGAATTTTTGTTACTGGGCAGATATGGGAGTCGTTCCTTGGAAAGCTTTTACTGGTTGATTGTGAAAAATGTTATTATTTCTTAATGAATGGCTGGCTGGGACCGCTAATGGTTCATATCTCATACTTTTAATCCTACCTACCTACTGTCGAGTCTTTCAACATGCCCGCTTTCTTCGCTTGCACCTCGTCTGAAAATCATATGTCAGTGACTTGACTCTGCCCAGTGAACGCTGTCCTTCTCCGTAGCCCGAATTGCCAAGATTCTGAATCGTTAACCCGTCTGATCCCGTCAGTCGGTCTGGCGTTGCTGTCGTTTTGTAATCATGTTCTTTATCTGTCCACTTCATCTTATTATTCAACCATGGCTTCGTATGTGACTTAGATATCCAATACCAAATGCTATATGCCTCCACTACTTCTTACCCAGATTTCCAACGCCCTTTAATCGTAGATATACATCCGTTCCCCAGCCATATAGACTCTGCACCGCGATGCCACCTCCAAAGTACTCGGCGTAGGCCCTGCTCAGAGGTAGTCCGTATCCCAGACCTGCAATTGAACTACCACCGGTGCTGGCAGTTGATATCGCACTGAGACCATCGCCTCCATTGCCATCTCCTGGGAAGTCGTCCATGTCGTCGGAGAAGGTGGTGAATGAGTATGACCAGATACTCGGGCTGACCTCTGGTGGAATCCCGCCACCACGATCGCGAATACGAATCGTCACTCCGGGAGCATTATCATCTAGAGGGACTATCGCATCGTTAGTGGTGGTGTTTCGGCTGTCCTTTGAGGGCAAATCGCTGTCTTTGGTCGATGAATTTGACCATGATGTTGGGGGTTCTTCAGTCAAGGCGGGCTCTGGTGCGATCGTGACGATGACAGGTTCGTTAGACTTGTTCTCAATTGTAGCACGGAAAGCATTTTTCAGCAGTTCAGTGACTATGTACTCGAGATGCATAGGGACAAATGCGAATGTGGTGTCTGGCTCGCCATGAATGTAGAGAAGAGGCCGGACGCCATATCGAAGCTCACAGATATCAGCGACGAAGCCAGCACATGACTCTACTATTTGTGCGGGGCGAAGAGCTGTGTCGATGACTCCAATGTACGAGGGATCATCAGGGCACGGCGTTGGACTAGCATTGGGATCAAAGTGCGGCTGAGAACTGAAATGTAGTGCAATATGCTGCTCCGCAATGAGGCGCGTACCGATCCGAGCGCGGAGGTGCTGGTCGAGGAATTTTGTAACCTCTTCGGGAGATATATATCGTCGACATTCGAGGAAGCCCTTTGCGAGAATGGGAATAGTATCGGTATGTGTCGCAACGAGCTCGGCCAGTACATTCGTGAAGCGTATTTCGTCTTCGAGAGTCGAGATTGGTCGTCCTTCACGGGTCGCATGCCAGTATGGAAGGAGTATTGATAAAGAATGGAGATAGTTGTTGTATATACGTGAGATGTTGGGGTTCGCAACGACAATATAAGGAAGGTTGCGAAGCGCTTGGATCCGATGAGCGAGGCGCACGGGAAGAAGAGAAAGGGCGAAATTGGCGGATGAGAGGAGGGACTTGGAGGATAGAGGAGGCCGACCGTGTCTATAAATTGTCAGATATTGTCAGTAGTTTAATGGTGAGTTGGACAAACCTCACGAGGTCTGCGAGACACAGAGGATGTTGATGTTGTCGAGCCAGGGTCGCAATCTCATCATCCGACACTTTTGGGGAGTGTAAACTCCGTCTCGTCGCCAGCCAGTTCCGTGTGCTTTCATGACTCCAACGCGATTGTCTAGGGCCCCTCCATTGAGACAAGCATCGATGTGAAGTGTGACAGGGCCATGATCGAAGAGTAGCCGAGGCCGCAGGCCCTCGCCGCCTTATTAACCTGGTTGAAGAAGCAATCATCGCAGCATTCTGGCGTGCTTCTTATAGTATTGTTTTCGCACTCCTCTTGGAGTTGATGTCGTTGATATGAGAAAGTACGGAGCTGATCTGTAGAAGGTGAACAGACCGGTAGATGTCCCCGAGGCGGATGACTCTTTACCTTACGGTCTGGGGTAGGTTGAAGTGGAGCCGGGAGCTGCCACTTGAAGCGCTTGCGGCCGGCTTATCGCTTATCATACAGCTCACAATTGCGGGGTGAGGGGCATACGTCACCGAGTCGGTCCCCCGCCAAGCATCATATCGTAGACTGTCAGAAGCCTTGGGTCCAAGTCATCTTACTACTACAGGAGGGCTCTACATTGAAATGGTAGACTTGCTGTGTTTCAAAAAATCACGGCTAATGCATAGCTTTTCGATAGTAGACAGCTTAATGTTTATATTCCTTGACGCCGATGCAGTAGAGCTTGTGATAATCTATGTATGGATATCGATGGCGTCTTCGTACGCATCACTTCTATCCCATTCGACTACTGAGTCTTCATCTCACCATCGGGCTCGACTGCCTTGACGTGCTCGTGGCTCTCAAGTGTTTGTATCTTGTCGTCATCGTATTGAACACTATGGTCTTTGTCAGCTATCACCCTACACTTCTCTTATGTACACGAGATTAACTTACGCGAAGCCCTTGATGAGACTGTACTCGTGTGTGATCTTGCCGCCCTGGTCAATCGCGTGCTGCTTGGCACTATCAACTGTTAATCTCACGTGAAGGAGTATTCTCTCGAGGTGGGACGTACGACTGGACTTGTTCATCGGACGCGTCGTCCTTGCAGGTAACCTATGGGAGATTGTCAGTTGATAGCGAAATAGGATAAATGGCGATGATGATGCATACGATGTAGGAAGGCATGGTGAGCTTGGTTGAGTGATGGGAGTGATGATTTTTTAGGATGGTTGTGTATGAAGCTTCTAAGTTAACATGGCTGCGGATGCTGCCACTTATATTCGTTATAAGTTGGGCTGAAGCGTGACCACGACCCATCCTTTACAACGCAGAGTGCCCTGCTTTACAGCGTTTCGAAAGCAGGCATACGCGGGACTACGTGGTGCAAGTGCGACAGAATCCACTCTCGCAACTCGAAAGATACCAATGAATCACCCTCCTTTCCAGCTGCCCATTCCGGTATCGTGGTGGACAGACTGGTGTATCGCGGTTCTCAACTGTTATAGGGTAGATACAGTTCTCACGCATTACGGGCATGACGCAATCTAGGGCAACTTGTTTGACGCCGGCAAATAGGTATCTGACAGCCATGACGTGGTTGGAGAAGGATAAAGCACAGCAGATGATCTTGTTGTCGAGATCTCAGGACTGTTCCTTTTGAAAACAGTCTCGAGTGCCCTTTATACAGTGGAGGTGTGAAACGTGGCACTGTCGAGAATGTCGTGCATTGCATGACTCAAAAATTCAATTATCTCCAAACCGCGCCTATGGAGTCAAGGGTTGCAAAATATCGAAACCAACCGTGAGCTTCCGCCAATTTTCATCATACAATAACATATATGCCCGATTTGGGTCAATACGTACGAAGTTGTATTCGTTAAGAGAGAGAAAACGTTCAGCATTCAGCAGATTTCAAATAAACCTGAAAGGGTGGAGATAAGCAAACAAAAAATGAAACTATAAGCTCAAAGACCAAGAGCCCCGAAAGCCTGGATATAATCTGTATAAATATTTATCGAAAGCAGGAATAACAAGACCTCATCACTCTGAAGCCGGAATATAGGGTAGGCAATATGGAAAGATGCCCCTCATAATCCTGATGATCCCCCACCTCTAGCGGAAACCCGCTTGTCAGAAACTCTTCTTATGTGAGTGACGTCGATGATAGATAAGGGAAGAAACTGGATCAAATTGAGCCTGCGATAAGCTTATCTCTCTGCAGGTCTAGCGAGTTGCTTGGCTTCTCGAGCTGTCATAAGGGGAGGGTAGTCACGTGGGCAATATACTTTGCTGAACATAACCCGGTCAGAAGCTTTAGGAATAACACTTAATTCTGGGCAAATTAGCTCTGTTGACACTGGGGAGGGGAGCAGATTGTTGCCGTGTTGGAGAGTTGCAGCCCGGCATAGCGACTTCACCGGGACCAACGGGGTCGCATTCGTATTCGTATATAGTGACTCAAGGCCTGGCGTTAATAAAGGGCTCCATATACATAAACGACACTGCAGAACTTTACTTAGGTATGGTCAGAATCTGAGTGGTTGACTTAAAGTTCCGACCACTTACTCCGTATAGTAATTATTGTCATGAACCGAATTTCACAATAGAAAACTGTCTTGCTGACGCACCTTCTGCAAGTAGAATACTGACTAAATCCCCACAAGCCCTACAGGCGCTATCCTTTGAGAATTGTCATACCATCGTGCGCCTTCTAAACCATGTATTCGTCAATCTGCGAAGAAATAGCGTAATTTGATACGAGCGTAAACCCGATTATTTCCAGGTAAACGAATACGTCGTATCAATAACGAACCGTTCGTCGGTGTGGAACTCTTGAGATCGAGCTAAGGGTGGACCCTGGAGATGAGTCTTAGTCAGCGGCCATTGATTGGTTTTGCCCCTGGCCTTGTAAGTTAGCTGAGCCAATAGGGTAATGACGCTTAAAGTGGGTAGGGAGTGTGAGTAAACTCTAGGGCTGTCTAAATTTGGCTGCGAGGTTGCTCTTTGTTAATGGCCATCACAACTGGTATTCAGTCCAGAGCATATGTGATGGTGGTTGTATATCCGATGACCAATTTACGATTTCCACGCGAATCGACAGGCATTGATTTTATAGTAGATATGTATAGACTCACCGGGTAGGGTTTAAGCGAGACTGACGTTAAGATTCTCCCAGGCCTACGAAGATGCCCTGGGATATGCTGATGACAACGTGGGAGTTCGGGAGAGCAGAAGTCGCAGTGTTCAGCCCAAACCTGTAGCAATGGGGAGCAGCTATGACCGCAACCAACTACGTGATACATACACAAACCACTAATAAGGTACCGAGCAGACAGAAACTCAGACAAGTTTCGAGGTATGATTTACTTCATGCCCCTGTCAAAGGTAATAGACTTGTGTTTTAACACCTCACACACGACGAGTCGCATGATGGCTATTACAAACCGGATTCCCCCGATAAACTCGCCAATAGCTCTGTATCAGACGAACAAACAGCTGAATGGCACAATGCTCACCATGCAATAAGTGTACAATGAGGCTGAAGAGGAAACATACGATGAATATCCGTAGTGCTGTCCCGAATATCAGGCTAGGGCCCGCTTAGATCTACGACGGAAGACGCGGAAGAAGGCGAAGGCGGTAAACATTATAAATGCCAGGGCTGTCTATTGCGTACATACGATTACGATCAAGGCTGGTGGAGCTTCAAGACAAGCGAACAAGCAAGACATTGTGATTGTTGGCTTAGTGTTTTGTTATGGTGTAAGTGAAGCAAAGGTCACGAGTCTGTGTCTATTGCAAGACCAAGCAGCATGGCGCTGGTAGATTGAGATAGCTAATGGCCGTAGTAACAAATCATGCCAAGTTGTCAGTCCGGGTAAATGATAATGCCTACACGAATACTACAAAATGCAAAGAAAGTGGTCTGCTTTTCCAGTTCCAGTTCCAGAAAGCAAATGCGACAGGCCAGCATTAGACCCTTTACGGGATCGTCGGGGCATCGAGGTTCGGAGACTAAACTAAGTTAGGAAGCTTTTTGGTGAAGACTTCGAGTTTGGAGCACAGAAATTAGCACCAGGTAAATGGGAAATCGATATGAAGACCCAGTGAAAAAGAAGGATAGGAAATTGTCATGGAAGCATGCAATCTTTCTTTTGTAACTCTTCATCTTGATATGCAGATCTGCGAAGGCCCAATCTACGAATGGTTGATTTATACGTCTTAGCTGAGCTTACATACAGGTTCATCCTCTTGACAATCGAAGAAAATGGTCGCTGTTGAAGTCTCCTAGAGAAGGTTGTGTTAATTGGGAGGGCGTATCTTTAGATTAGACGTGTGGCGTGCCGCCGACCCCCCACCAACCACGCTGCAACTCCACCTCGCATCTAATCTGTCTCTTCTCTCACGCCCTGGTCAACAACATCATTTTGGGACACAAAGTCACAGCAGAGCTTGCAATAGGAACACAAAGCAGTGTATGATGATCATAAAGCGGTTACCAACATTATTACTAGCCATTGACTTGTTCAAAGCAGAGATGGCCTCGCAGTGTATCTTTCACCTTCATCTCTTTAAATCTCCGCCCTTAGAGAATTCGCTCCCGTTAATCGTTCACACCCTGTCCCTTGCCCTTGTCTTGTAGTGCTCGTACCTTGCAAGACCTTGAGACCCCAGGGCCCTCTTTTTATTTTTTTTCTCTGCCCGTTCCCTGTAAATGACAAGCCAAGCATTGGTTTCATTGACTGACTAACATACGCGGAACGGACTCTGTTGACAGGAGGCGCCTGCACCTTCCACAGCCAACGGCGCAGAGAACTGGACAATTACTAACCTTGGGAAGGTACCTCATGAAACACAACCTCCACTTCTCCTACTTTACTTCCTCCTCTCCCCCACCTCCCGTCTCTATCCCTTTCCTCTCCTTCATCCTCATACTACTCCTCACTCGCAAGGAGTACCACTGGTTGTGAGAAAACTCAACAACCAGACACAATAATCTCGCTTGACTGCGAGCTCGAACTCGACTTGCGGCGCGGTTCATCCCAACGACTGGACATATTCGATTCCTTGCCGTCGCATATTATCGCCCTCGCCAAAATGGAGGCCGTCAACGCTACCTCCAGCGGTTTCTCGTCCGTTCTGGCCGGTACCAAATACGCCAATGTCGCTCTTCCTCCCCAGGTCGAATATGTTATCGAAGCTGTTTCCAATGCCGGCGTCTGGACTTGGGTATTCACTTTCATCGCTCTTTGCGTCGCCTATGATCAGAGTATGTTGTTCCGCTACTAGGTAATCCAAGGCGCATTGCTAACCAGAGCTCTCAAACAGTTGCCTATATCATCAGAAAAGGTCCTATCGAAGGACCGGCCATGAAGCTTCCCTTCATCGGCCCATTTCTCGACTCCATGGATCCTCGATTCGATGGTTATCATGCCAAGTGGAGCAGCGGTCCCCTGAGCTGTGTTTCCATCTTCCACAAGTAAGTACTGAACGAGAGCTTCAACATGACAAAACAGCCATACTGACATTAAATTGCTAGGTTCGTCGTTATTGCTTCCACTCGTGACATGGCTCGCAAGGTTTTCAACTCACCCGCCTATGTCAAGCCCACTGTTGTCGACGTTGCCCCTAAACTTCTTGGACATGACAACTGGGTATTCCTCGATGGAAAGGCCCATGTTGATTTCCGCAAGGGTCTTAACGGTCTCTTCACCCGCAAGGCCCTGGAGAGCTATCTGCCTGGTCAGGAGGAGGCTTACAACACTTACTTCAAGCATTTCCTCAAGATGACTAAGGATGCCGGCGGCAAGCCCGTCCCTTTCATGCATGAGTTCCGCGAGGTCATGTGTGCTGTCTCTTGCCGTACCTTTGTTGGTCACTACATCTCCAACGAGGCCGTCACAAAGATCGCCGAGGATTACTATCTCATCACTGCTGCTCTCGAGCTTGTCAACCTCCCCGTTATCCTTCCTTATACCAAGTCTTGGTATGGTAAGAAGGCCGCTGATATGGTTCTGGCCGAGTTCTCCAAGTGTGCCGCCAAGAGCAAGGTTCGCATGGCCGCTGGTGGTGAAGTCACCTGCATCATGGATGCCTGGGTTCTGTCAATGATACAGTCTGAGCGCTGGCGTGAGGCCGAGGAGAAGGGCGAGGGACATACCGTCGAGAAGCCCACTCCTCTTCTCCGCATGTTCAATGATTACGAAATCTCCCAGACCATCTTCACCTTCCTCTTCGCTTCTCAGGATGCCACCAGCAGCGCAGCTACTTGGCTCTTCCAGGTTACCGCCCAACGGCCCGATGTCCTTGACCGTGTCCGAGAGGAGAACATCAAAGTCCGCAACGGAGACCCTAACGCGCCTATCACCATGGATCAGCTCGAATCTCTCACTTATACTCGCGCCGTTGTCCGAGAGCTTCTCCGATGGCGCCCTCCTGTCATCATGGTTCCCTATGTCACCAAGAAGGCCTTCCCCCTGACCGAGAACTACACCGTCCCCAAGGGTAAGTTGAGAAGCTTCCAATTGCATGTTTGATCGCTGTGATGCTGATTTAAACCCCCAACAGGCTCAATGTTGATCCCCACCACTTTCATGGCTCTCCACGATCCCGAGGTCTATGATAACCCCAGCCACTTCGACCCCGAACGATATTACAGCGGCGATGCTGAGGAGAAGGGTTCCAAGAACTACTTAGTTTTTGGTACCGGACCTCACTACTGCCTTGGACAGGTGTACGCTCAGCTGAACCTGGCTCTCATGATCGGAAAGGCTTCAGTCATGCTTGACTGGAAGCACCACGCAACCCCTAAGTCTGAGGAGATCAAGGTCTTTGCCACCATCTTCCCCATGGTATGTACTCATTATAGGACAATGCAATGCAATAATGACTGACTTTTAAACAGGACGACTGCCCTCTCACTTTCGAGGAGAGGAAGTGGTAAACGGTGCGCAGGAATTTGGTCAACACTAAATTTATGACGGACCGTTCGACACGATTCCGGTATCCCTGATGCACAGTGACAGCGCGTATGCAGCCCAAGTGTATCTGATGAGGGAAGCCGAAAGAATGATCGAGGAAGATGGCAGTGAATTGCTCAAGCTTCCGATGAAGGTAAAATAAGAGATCGACTGTTGGCATATGATTAGCTGCAGCAAAATTCTCTGGAGATGAAGCCTGAAGAGCCGAAAAACCAGCTCAATGTGGACGAAAAGAACAATCATGATGGATAACAGTTTTAATACCTATTCTCGGTGTATATAGTTGGGCTGCCTGAGGGCATTTGGGACCGCAAGGTCACAGAAGATGATTGCCAGGATTGGAAATGGCATTTTGACAGCGAATAGCAAAATATTTCAAAACCAGATGAGATGACCGAGTTGAGTGAAGTAACATGATCATTGCTTCTAAGTAGGGAGGTCAGCATGAGGGATTCATGATGACCATCCTATGTAACTAGTACTCTTCAATGGCGGCGTGTTAGACTTAACTACCTAAGGTAGTTTGTAAGTAACAGCAGCCATGACTTTGAAGGCTTGAATACCTAGTAATAAGGCCGCGTCTTGTTGAATTTTAAGATTATCGGTTGATTTTAATACTGCTGACTCCCAAGTGTCTATTCGTTACTCCTGTAACATCATGCATAGGATTCATTTGGTCGTGTCTTACATCAGCCCGGCCTCAGCTTCTTAGTCAGTCGCCTTAGCTCGGTATAGTCCACGATTCACCATCTTGAACCTCAATTCGCATTTCCCACCTCGATATTACCTTACTTAAGGTATCCAGGTCGTAAACCTCTCTACAATATTACAAAATGGCGTCTCGTCGCGCTCTCTTCTCCTCAGCTTCGCGCGCATCCGCTGCCATCCAGCATGCTCGACCAATCTTCACAATTCCAGCTCGCTTAACAAGCCCCTCGCTATCGTCCCTAGCTTTTGCGCCTTTCGCCTCTACTAGAAGTAGAAGCTATGATTCCAAAGCAAAACCGATAACTGAAATTACCCCACAGGACCCTAAGCCGTGGAACTTTGAAGATATAAAGAACCAGGTTGAGAAGTTTGACCAGGGCGATGTAGTCCTCATCGGTACGTTCACCTCCAGGCATGTTGGGAAATCGAGTTAACAAGCGCAACAGACGTCCGAGAACCAGTCGAGCTTTTCGAGACGGGCAAGATCCCCGGTGCGATCAACATTCCTATTACATCGGCAGCTCAGAGCTTCCATATCTCCGAGGAGGATTTTGAGGACATGTACGGCTTCCAGAGGCCGGCAAAGAACAAAGAGCTTGTGTTTTACTGCAAAGCAGGAGTGCGTGCAAGGGCGGCTGCGCAGCTGGCTCATCATGCTGGCTGGAACAAGATCGGCGACTATGCAGGCAGCTGGCTGGACTGGGAAGCTCAGAAAGGACCGGTTGAGAAGGTCGAGAAACCATATCGAACAAACAGGGCCTGATGAGATAGATGTAGACATCCATTGGCAGAGTCTTGGTCAAATAAAAGCGCCTTCTAACTTATTGTACAAACAATTCCAAAAGATCTGTTTCCCCAGAGACTCCTTTTGGCTGGCTATACCTCAACTGCAATTGAGGCCTAGGAATAGACATTCTCTTACACGTGTCATTCAATTCCATTTATCCCATCTCATGGTTCTAATCGATTTGATACCACCTCTTAAAACATACGGCTACCCTTACCCTCGTCCGGTTTGCTCGCCACGGGGCTACCGTGAGCAAAGAATAGGATCTTAATCGCAAGCGCCAGACCAGCATGTAGCAGCACCACAACGACCAGGAGAACCTTGCTGACCTGGCGATCTGTGGCGCTGAGCACGGGGTAAAGATTTCGCAACAAGAATGCAACCGAAATTCCGAAGCCAATACCGACGAAAACCCAGTTGAGAATGGAGATAGGCGACGAGCTGATGAGGGCAACGGGGACCCAGATTAGGTTGGAGTAACCGTACAAAGCCCAGCATTCGAGGAGATTGGCAGATTCACTGCCAAAGTAACGGAGGGCGAGGAAGAGAGCCATGGGAATGAAGAGAGTGTAGCCATAGACAAGGCCAGCAGCGCCTGTTTGTCATGTTAGTGCGCGACTCCTAGGCAATATCCCAGTAGACATACCGCTTAGCAGCTTGAAATCATAGAGAAATGGCCCCTTGCCCGTATCCGACATATACTGGCTGATAGTGCCACCCAGGAAAAGGATCAAAATGACTGTCGTGGCGATCCAGAAAGGTCCGTAAAGATCAGGGTTGCCCTCTAGAACGTCGAGGAAGTTGGCCCTAGGAAACAGAGCAGCCCAACAACGTGACAGAACGGCTGAAGTATCGACATCGAAGAATTGCGCATAAAAGTTCATGCTCCAGAGGAAGCGCTTCGATGAGCCGGAGCCGGTCGAGGCCGTGGCTGGTGGAGGAAGACCGCTGGCGCTGGAGGGAGGTTTGCGGGTGTTGGGGTTTGTATCGTCGAAGTTGGACGTATGGAACTCGAGGTCTTCCTGAAGATCGGTATGTCCGAGGTCGCCCTGAGTTGCATATTATTTTAGTCAAAGAGACAACGTGTAAAGATGTTGGGTATTGCAGCTTAGAGCATGAAAGGGTAGCTAGAGGGGCCATGGCATACCTCATCATCAACATCGACGACGGCGTCGTAACCGGAACCAGACATTGTGAAGCCGGGTATTTATCTTACTATATCGTCAGAAGGATGAAAAGAACAGCTCGTTTGCAGTTTATGAGTGTGTTTGGTGAAAATGAATAGCAGTGACAAAGTCACAAGGGAGAGCAAAGTTGAGGTGCTTGCTCTTACTGGCACTGGCCGCTGTCAGCTTCCAATTGGGACAGTTTGGCAGTTGTCGTAATTAAGGAGCACGCGCGCCGTGTCAAGCTTAGAGCCGAGGATTAACCGGCGCCTCATGATTGTCGGCTTTAGTCTTATCGAGCTCAGGGCATGATGATCAGTGGATCTGAAGAGCCGATGAAAAACAACCCTGTAAGCCATCGCAAGGGAGAGTTACTGGAGAAGCGCCGCCTTTTAACATGTCAGAATCAACAGAGATATAGCTTGAGAATCAATTGTCAGGAACTCTGTAAGCTATGAGTTTTTATAGTCAACCTCACAGCTGGGTCTCCCTTCCCATTCCCAAGGTTACCTACAGTCACTTATTCCATGCACAAAACCACTTCGAAGCGTTAATGCTTTTATTTCTTTTGAAGGGGTCTGGCCGGAACACCTCGCGGCACGGCACATCGTCAACATGGGCATCATCTAGAATGCATTGCCTGAGCTGCACATGCTAATGTAAAAACAACCAGCCTCGTGTGAACAAAAGAAAAGAAGCTCTCCTCTGTCCTTGCCATCGACCCCCAAATGCCAAATCCCAGACGCCACATCCATGGAGTAATCGTTTATTTGAGCTTCTTCTTGGGTCGAAGCTGGTTGGTGTGTCCACACTTGCGCTTGCGGCAGTTGGTGGCACGGGGAGGGAGACGAGCCTGTTCATGGTGGTTAGAATCCGGTGCGTTGTGGACGGCGGGTTCGACATACGTAGCACTTGCGGCAGATCATCTTGTCGCAGTTGAACTTGGAGGCAAGGGCCTTGAGCGAGGGCTCAATGATACCACCACGGAGACGGAGGACGAGGTGGAGGGTGGACTCCTGTACAAGGCGTAAGTTTATGTTCCCATCATTTCCCAATCAGCTTCCTGCGAATGTAACCGCAACCGCATTTCGGATCCCACGCACCTTCTGGATGTTGTAGTCGGAGAGAGTTCGGCCATCCTCGAGCTGCTTACCAGCGAAGATCAGTCGCTGTTGGTCCGGGGGAATGCCCTCCTTGTCCTGGATCTTGGACTTGACATTGTCGATGGTGTCCGAGGACTCGACCTCGAGGGTGATGGTCTTGCCCGTCAGGGTCTTCACGAAACTGGACGGTTCTGTTAGTACATAACGGAAAGAGGCGATATTTCTTTTGGCGATATTTTCGGAATCGGCGGGCTCGAGCTTACATCTGCACTACATGGAGAGTCAGTATTTACGCCTGTTGAGATTATTTGCGGCTATAGTTAGGGGTATACTCACTCTTTACTGATTTTTGTGACGTGACGATGTGAAGATTGGAAAGCCGGGCTTCTTTCTGCGCGCAATATTGGTGGGGCGAACAAGTTCAAACGAAGGAAGGAAAGCCCTAAGTTGGAGATGGTCACGTGTTGGCTCCTGCCCACCAGACTTCGGACGTTTCTGTGCGACGAGGAAGTGGACCCAGCACCCATCCAATGAGAGCATGCCCTGATTTACATGGAAGCATGTAAGTCATAGTATGGTATCATTTATTATCGATCATGTTATTGATAAGTTTAGATAAATTCTTCTTCTTCTTCTCCTCCTTGACGACTCTTCAATTGCCAAAAGATCATCTTCTGCTCCAACATGTAGACTGCTTGCACTATTTCATCAAGCGACAGACCCGATATGTGACCTCAACGACTGATCAGCTCGAGATATTCCATGAACATGAATAAAGCGTGATAACTTACCAGCAGCTTTATACAACGCCTGCGCTGTCTCTGTTAGGTCCTCGACCGAACGGAACGCTTCATAACTTGGTTCTGCTAGAGTCTCCCCGTCTTGTTCTGACCCCTCCTCTCCTCTTACTGTAATTGCTTGACCAAGGATCTTCCGCATCTTGTGGTCATTATCTTGTTCAGTGTCTTCTCGTGGAGGAGCCTCTGGAGGGGCTGCGTTCTCTGATGGGAAGAATCTGGTGATTTCCGAATCATCTTCCATCTATTAGTATTGTTGTTGATGCCCTCAGACAAACTCACTCTTCCTGTCGATCGTGCTTGTAATATGAGCAAAGTACTGGTCAAGCTCCTCGGTAGTCATCGAAGTAACTTGGTCAGCGGTAACTTGATCGAATCTGGGCTCCTTCTCAGGTGTTTGAGATGCCTCTATTAATTCTTGGACGCCCTTGTACCATGTTGCCCAATCGAACCCGATGCTCTGCTGCCTGCCGGCGGTGCGAAGAAAAGGGGCGTGTTGTTCTAATGGAAAGCACAGCTTTGCTGCAACCACGATAGCCGACATGAGTAAGATCTCAGGATAGTCTATATGAAATCGCCGTGACTGCTCAATGGGTAACTGAAAAGAGAACTTCATAACCGATAGTATGCTTCTTGCTGTTATGAGCGCTTCCACTAGACCAGTCAGTCAATACAAGAGGCATCAGCATCTTGAGGGCACTCACCTGGTAAAGTGAGCTGCCTGACAAAGTGCACAATAGTTGGCGTATCATTGATAGCGGGAAATACCATTCCATAGTTGTGATGATATGAGAGAGCGAGATCCAGCACAGCATTGTGCAGGTCGATGCCTCTAAGAGATGAGCGCAGGGGTAGTTTGAGGGCTCTGGTGTAAGCAGATGGTAATCGATCTTGCATTTCTTCGGGAAGAGCGTAGAACTGACATATATCAGCTGTGTGACCAAACTATTAAAGGCTGACTTACTGAACGTTTATAAGGTATTCGTCCAGAATTGGCCCAGATACACAGCTCCCCAATCGTGGTAGGTATCCTGAGCAACAAGCATCCGAGATAGCACAAGGCCAGGGTTTCAATCATTCTCGGCACAGGCCAATCTGGGTTGTCCTCTGGATTCCAGCTACGATCTCTAGCGCCTTGCTTCTTCGGCGCATCGTCTTTTTCTGTGCCTGTAGGCTGCGAACTGAAGATCGCAAGGTCACCGCCCGTCTGTTGTGTTTCCTCCTCAGCTAGGAGTGCCCCGGAGCCTCGAATACGAAGATCCCACAGATCGCGCACGACAGTCTCAAGCTCTTCTCGATGACCTTTGCTCTGAACGAGCCAAAGGAGCTGTTGCCTCAACACTAGCTGTAAGCTTTCGAGAAAAAGATTCTTGCCTGCGTGTCCTGTGAGATGTCGCAGCTCTTTTTCCTTAAGCTCTTTGTCTTTCTTTGTCTTTTTACCAAGCTGACCAGCATCGACATCATCCCCAATGTCGAATTGAATAAATCCCTAACATGGCTGTTAGCCCAGAGTCCTCGAGAGTGTAATGCAATTCACACCTCAACCTGATGTCCGTTGGAGCAGAAACGCAGACCATTCTCCAAATACCACCTTCGAGCACCACATTCTGGGCATCTCTCCCCACGGGGAAACTTGCGAAGGTCTCGCCTCTCGTCCATAATTTGCGCTGATTATGGCATTTCGTATTTGCTAACGTGGTTTTTCTTGCTGCTGGCTTGTTGAGCTCCGTTGTTATGGGTTTGCGACGGGCAAAAAAAAGTGGTCAGAGCTAAAAATATATACGTAGATAGGTAGGCATATGTAGGATCCTGTTGCACACTTTGTTGCGAGCAAAACCCATAAGCATTATACCCAGTTATAGCTGTACAACTTGTGCATTTAGATTTAGTTATCTGTAACTTCGTCTCACGAGGTTGCGTTTTCTGGATTGTGTAGCAATTAATGCGGGCTTGTACTATAGGTCCAAACATATGTTCATCCAGAGAATGGACTGTTGTCCTACGCAACGCACGCCGCATTAAGCAAATGTTACCACGGCGCCCAACGACTTCAGAGTTCACGTCACTCAATATCAATAAGTCATGATCAACTCCAAAGCTCTCCCATTTTTTTCTTCATAAAATTGCCGCTACGTATCGTGACATGATGGCATGTGCAGCGTGTGAGCTAGGAACAAAGGAAAACATTTTTTTGAGCCCGAGGCTCGGGTGCTCAGAATTGCCGTGTATCATAACCGGCAGGCAATCCTGTCCAGATAGAGTCCTTCTGCGCAATGCCCAATCCATGGCCCATGAGTATTGATGCGCCAAACATTCATCAAAACAAAAATCCCCAGTCCAGTTCATCTTTCAATGTGGAGCTCAGAGGCCAAGTGCCATTTAAAGGAGGATGCGGATCAAAGGTTAGGCGATTTAACCCTGGTTGGGGGCCTCCTTGGCTTCCATGGCGCACTCCTCGCCCATGGAGGTGAGAACGATAACGTCTGAGAAGCATGGTTAGGCAATTCATCGAATAAAGACCACAAGAGCAACTTACTGGTGTCCTTCTCCTCCTCCTTGAAGAGCTTGGTGATCTTCTGGCCAACCTCGTTGTCGGGAAGAGGGACATCGTCCTTGGTGTCACCGTCATCGGTCATGAGAGAGAGGAAACCGTCGTCAGAGATGTCGAGCTTGAATGCATGTTAGTTGAGCTGGTGGCGGAAATGACCGGGAGGTCTGCTCTTCTGAGGAGAGGGGTTGTTCCTCTGTGGAGCGGGGCAAGGGTTCACACACCAGCTGGTACTCGCGACGAGAGACATTGGGGACGTCCATGTTGTGAGTAGAGGGAGAAAGATCCTCGTACTTCTTGCCAGTGAAGATGTCGGTAGCAACGAGATGGACCTTGGCGTGACCGTGCTTTCCGGTCTTTGAGGTGGACATGTCGACGATCTTGCAAGGGCGGTTCTTGATCACGACGAAACCGTTCTTACGCAGAGCAGAGCACTGCATAGGGTAGGTAAGAGAGGCACCGGCATCGGCCGAATCGAAGGTCATCTCATGCTGTACCAAGGGGAAAAGGAGCAATTAGCAAAATTCTTGATAGACATGAACATAATATGATGGTGATGGTTGTTTTAATGGTTTGTGAAGCTCGATTCAATAATTCAAATGGCAGTATTGTATCGTGGGGCATAGGTCACAATGCGGGGTGTCAATCTCCAGGCGAAAAATGGGCGCAAGGGCAAATTTCGTGGGCGCGTGCGCCTGGGACTCGACAGAGGCAGCAGCAGGAGCAGATAAACTCACCTCAGCATCGTTAGGGGCGGCCATTTTGACGGTATTGACAAGAAGTCGAGTTCTTTGAGGAGAAAGGAGTGAGGTTGAGGAGGAGAGAAGAAAAAAAAGCTGAGAGTGGTGCTTAATAGTGGGATGGAGAAGAGAAGAAGGAGGAAAGGGCCAAACTCGGAAAAAGAGATGGAGGGGGCAAAGAAAAAGGTGCGAGGCCCTCGACAAGTTTTTTTTCTAAAGTCTTTGATTGGTGTAAGTGGACGTAGCAGTGGACACTACTTTTTTCAGGCTGTGGTTTTTACTTAGGTCCTGTGGATGGGCGGACGCTGCCGGTGGATATGATAGCCCAGCTTTCCTACTGCAGGTAGAAATTAATTAGAGCCCAGGCGGTTTTAGCTCTCCTGAAGCCTGTAAGCACTCAAGGAGCCCAGCCTTTGTCCTTCTTTCCAGTGGCCGAGAGGGGGGGGTCCAGTCCATCGAGATGGACCCTCGACATTGCCCCTCGCCTGTGAGCTACTCGACCCCTCCTCTCCCAGGACCGTATACTTTACCGTACCAGTAGAGGGGTTATTGCTTACAGGGCCAGGAGTGATCTGTTCCGCCGCAAAAAAACTGAGCGGGGTGGAGCGGGAAGCCACCAGGAAGTGTTAATTGATGGCAGCTTTTAGGTTACCGCCTTGACGATCGGCCATCTCAGCAAAGCTCAAGGTGGCGGGGTTGAGGCAGAGAGTAAACATTGCCTTGACCATTCACATGTCAGCATTTATTTTTATTCTGGGTCGAAGATTCAAGTAGAGACTGAACTTACAGCCTCTGCCAACGGACAGAACTCAAAGCGAGGTGGTCTGAATGGAAGGTCACGAGAGCCCACTAGGCATTTCAAGAAGCATCCAGACACGCAGGTTCTCAAGTCATCACGGCGTCAAGGTGTCAAAGCCTGCAGGGGGTCATTAATGCTAACCTCAGGACTCAATGGCTGAAATGTAACTGCTCACGCGGGGAGCAATCCATCCTATGCTTTTGTTTTGGGGGCTTGCTCCCAGGTTCCCCTCTCAAACCCGCGGTGGCCATTGGTGCCCAAGACCTGTGTGTCTCAGCAAAATGGTCTTGGTGAACTGCAAGCAACTCTTGCAAGCATGGACATCGATCGCACAGTGAAAGCAATCACATTCTATATCGGCAGGCTGATTGCTACGTTAGTACCTATAACGTAACTCGCATGTACCATGCGAGCCATAAGTAAGTACCCCCTGCAAGCTGCACCTTCATCCATTCTTCCATTGTTTGCTCCTCTGTAGGTAGCGCTTTGAGCCTAAGCCCAGCTCCAGAATACCTCCTGTTGAGGAGGATTTCCAATTCCGGATCAAGGGGGCATAGGGGCCGAATATAGGTACTGGATCGTGCTGCTAGCCATAGAGGTGAATCATCAGGCTACTGTGTCTTTATAGTCTTCCTGCGAATTCTCTTATGGCTTCTTTCCATGGCGGTTGTAGTTTCGATGTGGTCGGGTGGGTTTGCATCTTACCAACCGGGTATCGGTTGGCCGAGTTCTTTGTCTTTCCCAATATGAAAGAGAGCTCCACACAGCCACACAAGGCTGAAATTTAAGCCCCATCAGATTTCTGTGTCCAATCAGTTGCCGCTAGGCACATACAATTCCATGGTTGTCAACAGCCTCGCGTTGCAAGCTGGCCAAGCTGACCCTTTTGCGCCCAGTTCAGCTCCATTATTAGCTTGATAACCATTATCCACCAACGCGTTCGACATCGACGACTATTACCATGATATTGCCTACGGTCCTCGAACTCACACAGTAATCTTTGCATACCGAATTTTACCATTGCCCTCCTACTGCCGGCATGTGGCTCGACCGACTGGCGGGAGGCCCGGCCAGCAGTCCTGGACCCTCCACGCCCCAACCCGGTGGCAGAGTATATCCTAAGAGAACTTCGAGCACTCTGAGTCCATATGTCACATCTCAGCGCCCCGGGATATCTCCACGTGGCTCCTCGCTATCACTCGTATCCAATGATTCGACCTCCTCACTCCTGTCGTCTTCGCGAAGGCCTAATGGTTCCAACTTGAGGCAGGCCTCAGCTATCGAAACGGGACCGGATTCTTTGGAAGTGCTAGAGAATTTGCTAGCAGGCCTTTCGAGCGACCGCGACCAAGGCGGCAAGAAAACCGTCATTAATCAGGACGATATCAACTTCGACGCTGTATTCGGGGGATTATCATTAAAGGAGCTTGCCACGTCCGAACCTCCTGACACAACCAAAATCAGCAACCACAAGCCAAAAACGGCAGAAGAGAGTCCGTTCATCGCAACAGATACCTTTTGACCCCATAATTGACATATCGCAGGCGAGAATGATAGAAGCAAACTCGAAGATCTTCACCGTTCGATAGAAGCATGTGACGATGTACTCAGTTCAGTTGAGATCAACCTTGCCAGCTTCCGCAACGACCTTGCTATGGTATCCGCAGACATCGAATCTTTACAAAACCGTTCGGCAGCCTTGAACAGGAGATTGGAAAACCGGAAACAAGTTGAGAAGGCACTGGGGCCTTTGGTAGAAGAGCTAAGCTTACCACCTGAAGTTATCTCCAAGATCTCGGAGGGGCACATCGATGAGAAATGGGCCAAGATGCTCGCCGAACTGGATCGCAGGTCGACCCTGTTCAAAAAGAAGTCCGAAACCCAAACCAGTAATGCGGCAAAAGATCTCGAACCGATTCTTGAGAAGCTCACCTTCAAGGTATGTGCCCTCCGCTACTGTTGGAACCTGAACTAACCCCCCCAGGCAATCGAGCGCATACGAGACTTCATCGTGGCTCAGATCAAAGCACTGCGATCACCGCATATCAATGCCCAAATTATTCAGCAACAAAGCTTCCTTCGATACAAGGATCTCTACACATTCCTACACAAACATCATCCGATTCTCGCAAATGAGATCGCCCTCGCATACATGAACACTATGCGGTGGTACTACCTTAACCAGTTTTCCCGGTATGAGAAGGCTCTCGGGAAAATCAGGCTTCACATATTAGACAAGAATGACGCTCTTGGCCACGAAGATGCAACCCGCAAGGCTACTGTTCTTTCTAGCAACAGGGCACCAGGGCCTCCCCATGATGCATTTAACCTTGGCCGACGCATTGATCTTCTGAAAACCAACAACCAAACCGCACTCTCCTCATATCTCGCTGAGGAAGACCAAACAACTCACTACCTCGAAGTACCCTTCCGCAACTTCAACCTGGCACTCATTGACAATGCCACGGCAGAATACACGTTCATGGCCACCTTTTTCTCTCCCGCGCTGTCCTATAGCCAGATTTCAAAGAATTTTAACTATGTCTTTGAGGCTACCTTTGAACTCGGCAGAGCCCTTTCCAAGACTCTGATAGGGGAGACCTACGATGCGCTCGGTCTGCTACTTTGTATCCGGTTGAACCAGCATTTGGCTTTTGAGCTCCAGCGCCGGAAGGTTCCTGCTGTGGATGGCTACATCAATGCCACGACCATGCTCCTATGGCCCCGTCTTCAGGTCATAATGGATCGGCATTGCGATTCTGTACGCCACCTTAGCAATGCTGTGCCGGCCAAACCGAGCCGCGCCGAAGCTGCTAAACTATCTGCGGCACCTCATGTTGTGACCCAGCGTTTCGGGCAGCTGTTACACGGCTTATTGGCCCTCAGTACCGACGCCGGCGACGATGAACCTGTTGTGTCCAGCCTGCGCCGCTTGCGCTCCGAAGTTGAGACCTTTCTTACTCGCCATGCTGAGCTCTTCGGCGACAAGCGCAAGAGCGGGCGCTTCTTGTATAACAACTACTCACTCATCCTCACCATTATTAGCGATGCGAACGGCAAGCTTGCTGATGAGCAGCAGGAGCATTTCGAAGAACTTAAGACTCAGTACCAAGAGACGTCCTAGAAAGGTGCTTCATCTGGATACAAAATTGTTGGGAAATAGAAGGGTTAATTCACGGGAAATCAGTGCATTCTCAAGTCTTCCCTTGAGTGTGACTATGTGTGTATTTCTTTGCATGGCGTTTGGGTGAAGGTCATCTATGGGTCTTATTGCTTCACAGAGCTTTGAACAAACAAAGTGTTATCTATGCCATTCTAGCGTGGGGTAAATCATTCCATCTGACAAGTTTTATAACAAATATGCCTACCTTGAGCAATTTACCCGAAAAATCATGCGAGTGGGAACTTTGGTGTCTATCGAGAGAAGAATGAGGCAATGCGATGAACGAGTATTGGATTGCGGCGAAGGTAGAAAGCCAGGGCTCCCACAACAAGAGCCATACCGACGGTCTTGACTGGGCGGCGGTAACGCCAAAGGGCCAAATTGACGCGATCCCGAACTTCTTGCCAATGAAGTTCACTGACCTGCTTCTCAAAAAGCTCCGAGCCCTCTTCCATGGTCTGTTTCGCACATGTTTCGATATCCCGGGCTGTCTTAAGAGCACTGAAATTAGAGATGCGTCGCCAGTAGCTCAGAGTCTCAGGAGGATGCTTCTCAAAGAGTGCGGCTGATTTTATGATAAGTTCGTCGAGATCCATTTTTGTTGGGACCTTGCCCAGAACGACGTGCAGCATATCGGGCTCGTCTATCTCAAAGATTTCATTTCGACGGTCAAGAATGATCTGCGCAAACACGTAGACTGTAAATACAGGCTCCCGGGCTAGGAAAACATCGAACAGCCTGGCGATGTCTTGGTAGGTCTCAATGTTGTGGGCATACATGGTTAGGGTTCCCGCTAAAGCGTAGAAGGGTTCAACACCTGCAAGATGCCGTCGGAGCTTGGGATTAGCAGCATGGAGGATGTCCGGCAGAAGACGGAGTTGAGCGGTCGTTGGCCCAAAACTGGGCAGCATAAAGTCCCGTATCCTCAGGACGGACAGGCGCGCGAGAACACGAGCTCTCCATGTTGGTGCCAGCACCAGCAGTAGAACCTGGGAGATGTCGTGGTAGCCCTGGAAGTAGCACAGATAAGGGTAGCGACGTAAGACCTCGGTGATGAGGGATGAGAGCTCTGACTTGCGGAGACTCAGCTCTGCATCGGATTGGTCTGGCACAGCATTAGCTCTCACCATGTCTTGGAGGTAAGGAAGGATTGAGAAATACTCTCTGGATAGTAGATGAAGGAGCGATTGACGTCAAGCTGGACCTGGTCCTCATCTCTATGGCGGGGTAATTGATTCCATGCATTGGAATCTTCTTGAGCCAATGCAAGATCAAGGTCATCTTTTTCGTCAGAGGGGCCATCGAGACCTAGCAAGATGGGCCCTGTGAGATGGTGTTAGTCAATGATACGGGGTGTATATACGGTAACAACGAACATGCTTGTCTTCGCAATGTATCCGACAGGAATCCACCATGAGCTTCAGCTAGTGACCGGAGACGGCCAATGTCTCTCCATTTACATGCTTCGATGATATCTGCAGCCTTAGGACAAGAGAGTATGTCGGGTTCCTGGGAGATATCTGTGTTGGTGTTGGCGTTGGTATTGCTGCTGGTGCGACTGAAAGACAACGGCGACTTGTTATCGCTATCCCTCGGACTGTCCATGACTGGCTCGATGGACAGAAAAAAGCAAGGTAAAATGGGGGATACAATCGATGAGAATCAATGAGAAGGGATAGATAGCATCAGATGGAGAGTCTTGCCATGGCCAAGCTTGGGGAAACCGACCTCTTGTTCCCTTGCTTGCTCCTGACAAGCCTATTGGCCAAGTCTATGACTCTTCTGTTGTCTTGTTGCTGGTGATTCTTGTGTCGCAAGGGAGTTGTGGTGGGTGATTCGTGTCACTTGGTAGATGAAGATGATAGTGCAAGCGTAAGTATTGTCGAGGCATGAGAGTTGCTTTGCTGTACAGTACAGTAAAAGCTGATCCCTGTTTGGCTGACCTGAGGTCTGATTGATTCAGATTTGATACCTACCTACCGAGTTAGGGGCTATGTACCCACTCCAACCATCCTAAGGTACCTACCTAACCTAGACTTGATCAGTGGCCCCCACGTCCACCAGTCACTGATGGGCCAACACCTCTACAATGTATGTTTTTTCTTCTTCTTTTTCTTCTTCTTCTTCTTCTTCTTCTCTTTCTTTACTTTTGGCGCACTTGCTCCTACAGTACTGTATATTCTGTTCGTAGTTGAAATCTTTTTGCTTGTTTGTTTAGCAGTATAGTTACTGTTTGTTCTCATAATTGTCTTTCGTTCTGCCTTGTGTCGTTGTTAAGGCTTCAAAGACATAAAATAATACATCATGAGCCGCAACTTACTTCAACGTGCCTGGACAAACGTCACCTTCACACCCTGTGACCATGGACAGTCAGACACCAGACACCAGGCTCCAGTCTCGATCAGGCCAGGATATGGCACAACGGACTGCTCATTAGAGCGATTGTTCTGATAGGCTGGGGATGGAGTTTGTCTAAGACCTGCAGCTGTCTACAGCCTTTGCTCGTGATTTTGAAGGGCTACCCTTGCTATTCAACCTTTGATCTATTATCCATTGCTATACTCCTGTATTAATTCCCTGGTAATAGATTCGGTGTTTCCTGGCGCTTTTATGAAAGGCTATTTATCGCGGCCATAGACTGTCTGAGACAGTGAATCACAAGTTCTGATTATCAAATAACAAACACCTGACTACCTAGACATAGCAGCTTTTATACTATCGTCGCACCAGCAAATACCATTTATTAAGTTGTATTCTGTAAATAGCTTGGTGATCGTTTTTGATTGCCATATAGAGCTATGATTAACAAACCACATCTAGAGTGAAAATATGCACAGAACATCCGCCCACCAGGTGTTGGCCCTAGTACGGCCAAAAGGATCTGAAAGTCTCCGACAACGGCTTGGCGTAACTGACATGTCGTGTTCTACAAACCATTGTGAGCCACATTTTACAGGGCTAGCATGAAAACAACTTCCTCCGGAGCTACAGACAAATATTAACTCACGCGAGCTGTGGTAGTCTCAAAGACCAAAACCCAATGTAGCAATTGTCAGTTCAGAGCTTTCCCTAGCTCTGGAGTGGAGTTGATGATGATTGAAGTGCCTGGAGTACGGATAGAAATGTTGAATCTATGTGCCATGGGGAGAAGATGGGGTGGATCACAAATCCTTGCTCAGATCAGTACCACTAGCACAGCTTGATCTTGATTTTGTGAGCTGATGGTGACTAGCCTAGCTTGGGAGCAAGAAAGAGTTGCAGTATTAAAACAAGCCAGTCTATAAGACCATTGAATTCATGCAAGATTGATTTGCCTAAATCTTTTTATCACTTCGAATATATGGCATGCATATACCTCCTCGCCTTCCCTAGCCTAGATTAGTACCTAAGTAACTAATTCCTGAGTGACTAAAAGATCTACGATTGCGTGTCATCTTGCTTGGCTTTCAACTATGCTTTCTGCCACTGATTTTCTTTCAAAGGAGTTGAAACACGCGGCAGACTGCCACGGGGAAGACTGCGGCTCTTTTCGAGAAGGCAAAAGCTTTCCAAGAATGAGACCGTTCTCGAGATACATTTGAAGGTAACCGATGTCAACGAATGCCGAGACCCTTTTATTACCGGTCGAATGGCATTAAACTTTAATTTAATGAATTAATTTTTAATTTTGTGTTATTTTTTAAAAAAAAAAAACACAAAGCCATTTGATTGATTGACTTGCCAAGCGTCATAGTGACTGAACTCGTGCCCACTTGATCCTTAGGTGGCTAATTCAAGTCGGTGTGACAAAAAGGGCAGAAATAACATATTATGTGTCTCGCGTGAGGACGGTGGTGACAAAAGAAAAGGGACGAAAGCTAAGACACTTGGCTGGTCTAGACTCGGTCTATGGCTGCTAAAATTCTCACAATCATTCTTGTGGAGAATTTAATGGTTTCGGGAACGTCGAGAGCCGGCAAGGATGAGAGTTTGAATATGCCGCTGTTGGTTGAACAAAGCGAAGTCCCATGTATGTACTGTGGCCCGTCCATCTCAAAAAGCTGCTCCAACCCCCACTGAGGCTTGATAACCCCCCGGAACCAATCTCGACTACGATCCAGCCAAAGAACAACCCATTTTCACATATGCATACAAAGCATGTTCAACCCTAGATCCCTGCACATAACGTACCATCTTCGTCAATGATGACGATCTGATACCCGAACATCATAGGAAAGAGCCCTTGATCTTGAGAAACTGGTGAAGACTCCTCGAACAATCCTTCTCGACCCGGCCGATCCCTGTTATTTGACATAGACGGCAGCATATTCTTGAGATAGCATCCATGAAGCATGACCATAGAAGTTTGGCATGCAGCAGAATTACAACACGGTGGTCGGCCATGGCTCATCAGCTCGTTTCTGACGATCACTCTAGCACTCCAAACCTTTGTTTGTAAGAGGCGCCCGAGAACCAGGGGGTCGGTAACTCGAGCGACTCTTGTTAGATCAAATGGGTGTCAACCACACTGCATGTGGTTGGCTGTCGACTCATGCCGGCTTCTTTGTTGTGCTGTGTTGTGTTGCACTTCAATTCTTGTGGGAATCCAAATTACGTACTGTGTATAGGAAATCACGGATAACTAATTTAGGGGATGCACTATCTCGACTATCTTTCTTGTCAGCTTCGTCATTTCCTACCGATCGACTAGTGAGGAAGCTAGCTGAGCTCTTTAGACGGAAGATTCTTTCCAATTGCTGTGAATGAAGGCTCCGAGCACCTACCTGCCTGTTGGTTGCACACTACGATACAGACCAAAGCAGGCAGGTAGGTTGGCACCTAGGGACCTTAGGCAATCTTACCTACAGTAGGTACCTTACCGACTTAAGGCACTACTAAGGTAGAGGAGGTAGTGGTTGTTTCATGAGAGTTACTTGTGAACTACCTGGCCTTTACCACTGAGGTAACTGGTGTTCTAGGGCAATTTTGAGTAATGTATTATGGGCAATCTCATGATGTTGCTTGAAGTTGCTGGCCTGGTTGGTACACGCGAGGTACCTAGGGTGAAACCGGGTTGTCCTATCATCACCCAAGGGCAACTTGCAGGTGAACAAGGGTTCGTGGCGTGTTCAACATCAGAACGCACTGTAATTCTTGGAATTTGGCCTTTTTAGTGCTGGGAACCATGATTCTTTTGTGTCACTCGTTACACAGACGGAGTCTTGCAGGGACCCGACTGGCGCTAAAAATCTATCCGCCGCTGGAGATCTTACGGCAAAAAGGTCACCTACCTACCTAACCAAGTGGGGTGGACCTCGGGCTTCCATATCGCTTCTTAAACTTTGATTCCCGCGGAGCCTCACGCGCCTCGCCTCGCCTCGAGTCTCTTCCTCTCCCTCTCAGACCAGTCTGATTCTTATACCGAATCCACGCCCACAGCGGCTCTCATCTTATTCGAATCCCGAGACTGATTCATTAATCCTTGGATATGAACGCCAATCACTATATGGATAGGGCTTCTGTCTAATACGCTCTGCCCTGACCAATAATCAATCCATCCTTCGAACAACTCACACCTCATTCTAATCTCCGCGGTGTCTCCAAGCACACACACGCACACACACACAAACCCTGACAGCCCATATTTTTGCCTTATAAATAAGCTTCGATCATCTCTTTATCATTCTTGGTTGCTAGTTTGTCTGGTATCTTATCCGAACTGAAATATTTCTCGTTTTCGATAAATACTGTACCACAGGACAGGCCCGCTCACTAAATCCTGGACGATTTCCCTAGTATCTCTTCCACCTGAATTCTAAGCTTCAGCTATCAGAAACGAAAACCGTTATACTACAGCGAGCCTGCTGCCTAATATAAGTTGAGACTTGGCTCAAGCTTGTTCAACGACACTCCGCACCTCTTCCTTGACAGTCTTCTCTGCAACTGAATCCTCATCGTTGAAACCAAGAAACTAGGTACTATCAGGCATTGATCAGGCGGCGCCACATAGGCGTTGGACTGGCGCGAATATTCCTCCACCGGACCACGCCAGCATCAACACCAACACAGTCAGTACATGCAGCAGCGAGGCACTTGACGCTTGAGTCAGTTCAATGACTTCTTTCTCGATAATCTGACCTGCCTTACCTAATTGTACTTCGACTCGACATATTGGCTATCACTGAAACGTCACCAATGCCCCGCGTGATATCCGTCGCTTCATCGTTTTGACGGCCTCCTGCAACCAACCAACCATCACTCCCGCCTTTGGGACACCAGCCGCCACCTATAATTCAGTTTCTTATGCCATGAAGCGGACAGGATGGCTTTTCAGAGCAGCGTTCTTAGAGGTGGCGAGTGGGTGACGCAGACCGTCAACTTTCAAGATGCCTTGAAAGCTTCTTCCACCACGCCCAAAGTCGCCTCAGATCCAAGTCTCAAGGCACCTGAGTGTGGAATACTCTCTAGGACGATCATTGAGAGCCCTGTCGTTCATTGGATTCTCCCAGTTTGCTTACGATCACGCTCTCACAACGATATCGCATTCATTGGTGTAAGTCTCCTGTTTCTTCCACAACCTTCATATCCAAACCTCATGCGCTGGCATCATCCCTGGCTGTGACCATTCAGACTGTGATTGGAGATGTCACGGACTTTTCCCTGTGTGGTTTACTTGTCTAAAAATGTCCGAGCTTAAGCTCGATATTGCTCCTTAAACCCTTGTCCATTTGCTGAGTTGTTGCTAACTAGCCTAGGATCGCTTCGTCCAAATCAGCGAACTCCGTGAAGACGGACAAGTGCATGAGGTTATACGAAAATCTGACTTTGGTACACGAATCCGAAATGCGATAGTTCTGGGAGCTCCGCCCAAGGGAGACACCCCTGGCGCAGCCGCTGCTTCAGTCAAGACCGAAGACGCTGATGTTTCTATGAAAGATGTTGCAGAGGCCAGCGACGACAAAGAAGCCAAAAAAGCTAAAGAAACCAAAGAAACAAAACAACCGAAAGAAGCCAAAGAAACCAGCGAAGCCAAAGAATCTAAAGAAGCTAGCGAAGTCGAAGAAGCCACTGAAGCCGATGAAGGCAAGATATGCGAAGAAGCCGATGAAAAGCGTGTACTACCACCGCAACTACTGGTCCTAATGCTCGAGACAGGTGATGCAGTTTTCCTCTTCATTCAAGAACGCCCAGAGGGGACACTGCGCTTTGTAGCCACCACGTTTGAGAGCCCCAGGAACCTACAATTCTTAGGGTATCACTTTTCCATTGACCCCTCGTCGCGATATATGTCTGCTGGGTCCGCTGAAGGTGGTTTCATCATCTATGAGCTGGAGTCGCTGTCCCACATGAGGACTCAATATGAGGGCAGCGGATTTATTAGTCCTATCAAGTCTACTCGAGTTCGGATAACGCAGGGAGTCATACACAAAATGGAGTTCTTATATCCACGACCGGAAGACGATTACCATATCATTCTTCTGTTGATCATTGTTAGACGTGAAGTGAGTAAGCAGGCTCACGTGTCTCGCATGGTCGTCTACGACTGGGAACTTGGTGACGAACTTACCGCTGTATTCCGGTCAGAGAAAGGGACACCACTACCAAAAGAGCACCGGATGCCTCTCATGATCATTCCCCTCAAAGTCAATACTGCCTTCTTAGCAGTTTCAGAACACTCGATTGGCATAATAAAGAACGCGTTCACGGGGCAGACGTCGTTCGATACCTTGGAAACACACTCCCCTCAACAGACCAAATTGCATCATGGAGCTGCCGAACCACTCTGGACCACCTGGGCGAGACCTTTTAGGATTAATATATACCTGGAGAAGATGGATGTCATTTATCTGGCTCGCGAAGATGGGGTTATTGCACTTATCGAGATCGATTCGCGAGATCTAGTTCCAACAGTTATGACTCTTGGAACCATCAGCACCAATATCACAACTGCTTTCACTACAGCTTATGACGTCTTCTCGGATGTTTTGATAACTGGCGGTGACTCTGGTCCCGGTGGAATTTGGAAGGTGGTTTGCATTGTCTCTTCATATCTTGGCCTCAGCTAACATCCAATTTCCGCAGCTTATCCCCCGCAAAGATCCCCAACAAGTCAGTGTCATTCCCAATTGGTCCCCTGTAGTCGATTTGGTTACGACAGATACCAATCCTTCCTGGAGGAGTGATAGCAAGAGGAAAGACTTTTCGACGAAACGCAAGGTATCATCGAACTCGAGACCGCAGTCAGATCGCATCTTCTGCACGTCCGGCCGTGGGCCCCGGTCGAGTTTGACAGAATTGAGGTGGGGCATTCAGGCACGGATTGGCCTTGAGTTCGACCACGACCAGCATGTCCGCCAGTCCTGGATGTTCCCAGTTGAGGCTCAAGGAGAGCGAGGCTTCTATGCCATTTTATCACTGCCGCATTCTACCGATGTTCTTCACTTCCCCGCTGATCTCAACAATGCGAATGCTTTGTCACCAGAGACCTGTCCATTCGATACATCATCACGCACAATCTCGGCATTCCAAACAGAAAAGACCGTAATAATCCAAGTCAGCGAGACCTCTACGTGTCTTGTTGCACCTACACAGAGGCGAGTGCTGATAATCTTGGATTGATTCTCTTCGAGTTTGCGACAATAACTAACAGGTAGTCTAGCTCACGATACAATCATGGTGAAGTCTGTGGAAAGTCTTCATTGCTAGCTGACCATGCGTGCTGCACAGATGACATCGTGGTGATATCTTCACATGGTGCAAAGGCTTCCCAGCTTGATGTTTTCTTGGTTGACCAAATGAATCTAACGCACTCAACCTCCATTGAGGCCAAGGGAGAAATAACCTGCATCGGTCTTTTCAAGACTCCAGCACAGACCTACATCATCGCAGGTTCTGTTACGGAAGGGTTGCCACTCTTGGCTATATACTCGCTGGCTGGCCTCGAAATTAGCAGCAATATCACTCAGCAAGACCTTGGTAAGTCTGTTGCTCACTATTGATAAAGAACGAGTGTGCTGAATTGCTCGCAGTTGCTCCTGATCAAGAAGGACACTTTCATATGGAAGCATATACAAGTGTGCTAGCCATCTATGATACCACTGAGAAGGTCATCTTGGTGCTTGGCACGAGGAGCGGCCATCTTGTGACGATCTTGATACCAGGAGAGGATATTGCTCATTACTCACTTTCAATTGAACAGATTGGCATTTCACCAACCAATGTGTTTCCGGCGTCTAGCCTCTTTGATGGAAAGCACGCCTTTTTCACATGCTGTGACAACAGCCTATCCATTATGACGGATTTTTCACCAAAGAGCAGCAGATTCAAGACCAAGACCCGAATCTGGGCAACCGACTCGAACGAACCATCAATGTCATCACCCCCCTTTCATGCAGCCTTTTGCCTCGAAGGCAGCCTTTCTGGATACCAACGTCACATGTCTCTAATGTTGCTGTCTGGGACACGAGTTCTATTCGTTGATATTTGGCCGCATGTTGGACCTGTTCCTCGTAGCATTCTTCTCGGCGGAACACCGATGCGTGTCATCTTTTCTCAGACCTGGAAGGTCTTGGTGGTTGCGCACTTGAAGGACGATCGCCCAACGCTCTCCTTTATTGATCCCGAAAGTGGTGTGAATATCGCAACGGCAGCTAACAAGGACAAGCAGCCGTCCGATTATATTTCCGGCTTAGGACATCCAGGGGATAGGATATTTGGTCTGTATGAGTGGACCTATGTCAAAGACGGGAAACTATTTCCGTTCATCATCGTGACCACTCAACATGGTCGACTGATGATTGTATCTGTGACAGCACTAAAGCCTGAGAGCGACGATGACCCGACGAGAAAACTACAGTACTGGACCCGATATAAGAAGAAAGGCTTCGCCGAGCCTATTTACACAGTCGTTGGAGATGATGTGGGTCTCCTATTTTGTGTTGGGAAGGTTCTTCACTGGGAAGTCCTCGACCTCGCAGAGAAGAAGCTCAAACCTATGAAGCAGTTCAGGCTGGATTCTCCAGCCACAGCCCTGCGTGTGGAAGAGACAAAAGTCTGCGTCTTGACTGCTCAACACTCCCTTCAGGTCATCGACCTGAACGTGGAATCAGAAAACACTGACCCATCTATTATCCATAGCGACCGAGTGACTCGGTTTACGGGGCATGTGATAGAGATGGGAGACTCTGAAGAAGAGCCAGGCAAGTGGCCAGTGAGTGTTATATCTACGGCACAAGCAGGGTTTGCAGGAGTTTGGATCCCATGGAGCCAGCGCCATAAAGAGTTCGAGGTTGTCGTCACAGGGGTTTTGCCCACATCTATCAGGAGATTCCGAAAGGGCCACACTCGACCTTTTTGGTCGGCTGTTGATCGCCAAAGACTATACAATACCTTGTTTAGTACAGCAGACCAGGCAGATATACTGGGAGTGTCTATTGATGGCTCACTACACCAATTTTCCTTGATAGGTCTGGATCTTTGGCGTTTCCTCAGGTTGATACAGAACTTGGCATACCAGGATAGGGAGATTTGCCCCTTCGTCGGGAACAGTCAATCCTCGAGGGACAGCGACCCGGGGATGGACCTGGATCCAGAGCTTGAGCCCCAGCGTTTCCGGGAGATGATGCATATAGACGGTGACCTACTGAAACGTTGCCTTGAAATGAATGCGCTGGAACGTCTGGCGTTGATTGGAGATGGCATTGATTTGTTTTGCGAGTACTTGGATGGAATTGACGGTGGCATATATACCGAAGGTTTCCGGGAGACTGGCTCTCAAAGACAAAAGAAGTACATTGAGCTGGGCTATGAGATTCTCGAGTATGTTCTGACTCTAGCAATCTGAGTTAGGAACATGGCGAATCACATGGAAAGGCATTTGATACGGTATAGATAAAATAATGACTCTTGACGATAGTAATCAGATTTGTGAGTCAGAGAGTGACTCAATTTGACCACGCCGTCTCATCTTACCTTGCGCTCAAGGGTTGAGGCTTCATCTCAATTTTGCCCATTGGTGAAGGCTTACATAATATAGCACATTCACAATCATTTCCTGGGTTTTTTTGTCATTGCCCCGCACTAGACGAATTACTTATTGCCAAACTTGGTGACTTTTTTTTTTGAGAGGAGTAGACGGAGTAGACCAAAAGTGCTTGGGTGACAAGTACGTGCGCGACAGACACCTCATATGCTATTAGAGACTAGATATGTCACGAAAAGGATATTCCAGAGCCTAAAGATTCGCCACTGAAGAGAAAGCCCTGGGCATAGGTTCATGATACCTTACAATCATGCATTGCCCCGCCTAAATTGGTAGCCCAACCCACCTACTTGCACCCTTCAACCTGACCATATAGTCTGGGCGTGCGTTCGATTCGATCCTCTCTACCTTGTTTGCTTGATTGTGTGTACGCGCGTGTGTGCTTGAGAGAGTGTCCCAGACCACGGAAATTAAGTTAGTACCTACTAAGGTTGCCTTGTTCGTCTGGCACATTTTTGTAACGTTATCTTTTTTTGGCCTTTGGTCCTTTTTTTTTGCCTTCCCCCCATAAAATCCCATACATAAGGAACGTTTAGCCCCGCCAACCTTGACGACTGCATCTCGAGTTTCACCCACCGAGACAACCGCCGAGATGCCGCCCAAGAAGAAGGGAAGCAAGAAGAACCAGCAAGACGACTGGGAGGCCGAGCTGGGCGAGAGTATTGCCCCGCCTGCCAATGCCAACGGTGCCGATGGTGACGCCAACGCAAACGACGACAACGATGATGATGCTGGCGGTGCCGGTGGCCTGATGGCTACTCTGCGCAAGAACAAGGAGAAGCGCAAGAAGAAGGGCATTGTCGAGCCTGAAC
>JABFAI010000037.1:0-61827 GCA_013266175.1 Fusarium gaditjirri | reverse complement strand
GTGGTAGAGGGAGGGGTGGGTATGATCGAGGACGAGGATGGTGACCTGGTAAACGAGACATTTGTAATGAGGTATCCTCATGTACAGCTACTTGTCAATAATAGATCTCTGAATTTGATCCACATCTTTCACAATCTGATCCATGATTTACCATGCTGTAATAGTCATGACTTTTATTTTAGTCTTGCTCATTCATCGTCTACATAAAACCAAGCAGACCCTCAATCCCCCGTCCCTCTTTACACACACAGCGAAAGCACAAAAACACAGCTCAAATCCGGGACCAGCGAAGAACCTACAGCTCCTCCATGCGCCCGGTTCCATGTCGCGGAAGGATGAAGAAAGTGAGACAGCCAAAAGAAGAAAAAAAGAAGAAGAGGCAAAGAACAAAGTTAAAATTCGCCCCCAAAGAGTTACACGAGAAGCGTAGACATCCATGTTTTTTTCATGCTCGGTTCCCATCATGCCGCGACAGGCAATATAGTATAAAAACACACGTTCTGTTTTGTCATCTTGGACGCCAGAGAGGGAACTCAGTAGCATTGTAATATCTGCACGCTTTTGCCCTCCCTGGGAAAATCACCCCTGAACGTGGTCTAGCTGAGACGCGAACCAAGAAAGAAGGTTGAAGGGTCAAAAGGCGAAATATAGCGACGGTGCTCACAGTGGCCAGTCCCAATCCCAGTAAAAGTGACTTTATGTCGAGTACGCGTGTTGTTTAGTCCATTACTGAACCGTGAAAAACCAATCCCTTCTCATAATCATAATACCACCGCCAAACACGACTTTGCAGCAATGATCGTTATTCGAATCCACTAGTGTCCCTCCGTAGTCGACTTTGCAAAGGGGATTCGTCCCTTTCTTATCCAAATTCGATGCATTGACGAATGTTGGATAGCTGCTAACTTGGATTACCGACTTCGAGTAGATCCTACAGAGTTTTGTCGCTCGTGAAGATTGGGTCGGCCGCCGTCTTGCAACTTAAGCGAATCGAGGCGCTTCGAATTATCCTCGGTGGCTGGGTCCACTTCGTCTACACGAGGCATGGGAGTGACATGGTTTTGTGCCGATGGGGCATCGGCTGTTCTGTTGCCGTTGCTTTCCCTTTGTTGGTTGGCCTTCTCGCTCAGAGCAGCCCATTTACGCTCTCGAAGAGCTTCGCGTGCTGCTGCGGTGTTCTGCTGTTCTGTGTAGTCGTGCGAGCAGTCGTCAAATAACTGTGGGTTAATCTCCATAAAGAGCTTCATAGCATTATAAACCATGCCATGGATCGTTCTACGCCAATTAGACTAGATCCATCAAAGATTTGAACCCAACATACCTGTTCCAGTGGCCCTTTGAATTCTCGTAGAGAGGAGCAAACATAATGGGCAGAATGATCTCAACATTGTCGCTGACAAGATTGCAGAAGTACTCGTTGTTCCAGAAGTACAGGGCTCGCTCAGCAACCTGGAAGTGAGGGCTGGCGACAGACTTGGCGAGCTGGTGGAACAGAGGTTCTTGAACCTTTGCGAACTCTGCAGGGTCCATGACCTCAAAGATATCTTCGACTTCGTTGAGGAACATGACCTCCTTTGTGCTGTTAACCTTGGGCCAGTAACGGAGTAGTCCCAGAACCACCTATCAGGATCAGTATGACGCCTAAGAAACGACAAGTTTGACTCACATCTTCAGTAAGAGAAGCGTCCTTCTCCAAGAATTGCACAATACAATACGCTAGCTGGGGGTGGTACATGCTTAGACTCTTGGGCTTGTGCAGTGGCAATAGCACTCTGGTCAGGAAGATCTTGTGCTCCTCCTTCAGAGGGAGAGCAAATCCGTTGATAATAGAGCCAAGAATCTCAAGCAACTCAGCAATACCGTTGAATCGCTCGGTTTCGTAGGTGAATTGGAAGAAGACGTTGTTGATGGATCGTCGAATAAAGGATCGTAGGTTAAGGAATTTTCCGTAAATGCGATGGAGGGTGGTCTTCAAGAAGTCTCGCTCACGGGGGTCCTCTGAGTCAAAAAGCTCGAGAAGCTGGAGGACAAAGCTGTGGTCAATGTAGGCCTTGGCGATGTTGGTGTTGAAATCCTGACTTTCAATGAAGCGCAGGAAAAACTCATAAACGACCTGGATATGCGGCCAAGCAACCTCGAGGACAGGCTCATCCTCTTCAGGATCGAAAGCCTCGCCTTGAGGGTTCATTGGAGGAGGGATCGGACGGAACAAGTTTTTGGCAAACATGTCGACAACCTTGGGGTACATGGGTTCTGTAATGACTTGTCGGTTGTTGGCGACATAATCCAGTAGCTCGTGTAAAGCTAGCCTCTTGATCTCCTTGGACTTCATGTCACCACTCGCATCGTTAAAGTCGAAAATGACGTTGCACTGATCAATCTTTTGCATGAAGAGTTCTTGTCGTCGGTTAGGGGGGACCTCATGAAATCCAGGCAACTTCTCGAGCTCTCGGTGGGCGGAGATATCGAATCGTGAAGAATGCTGTCTCTTTGGGGTTCTGAGTCCCTCGGGAATCGCATCGCGGTTATCTATTCCTCGATGGATCAAGAGCGACTTTTGCCCTGCTTTAGGAGGGGCCAAATCGTGTGGCATTGTCTCGGCGGCTCCGGGGGGAGGCACATGCTGTGGTAATTGTGATTAGTCGAAATTTCGAAACTGAATGGCAGCGAGAAGTATAACTTACACCGGGTGTTGGGCTGATGACAACAGTTGGCGGAAGTCTCGAATTGGTACTTCCACCGTTGGGGCTCGAAGTACCTCCAGTTGCAAAGCGATCAGGGGTGCTACCGGCCTGAGTTACATTGGACAGATTGGAGGGCTGCGAGCCACTACCATGTTCGCCTCCGTGTCCAGAATTGTTCTGTGGCAGTGGCTTGTTTCTAGGATCGTTCAAGGTCGACGTGGAGGATGAGGGCGTGAGCACGGGTGACTGATTGGAATCCCGTGATGAGGGAGACGCGGTACCATCCTTGGAATCCTTGTTCTTCTTAGAAGACTTATTTGGATCTTTCCCACGCGAGAGCTAGATGACATTAGCACGAGCATAACTGGTAGATGGCAAAGCAGCAGTGACATACAACTCTCTGACTGAAGCGCTTCATCTTGTCGGACAACAGCGTGTCGTGGAGGGGCGGTTGAAGACGCCCGCTGCTCAACTATATGAGGCAGTGGGGCACCGGGGCAACGACGTCAGGGGCAAGAGGACGTCGAGGGTGTGATAACAGCTGCGCAAGCAACAATATCAATGAATCGAGGCGTCGTAGCGATGAGCGATGTCGATAATCGTTGTTAGGGGGTCGATTTCAAGGTAAGAGGAGAGGGGCCAGTCGGCGAGAGCGTTGTGGTGCTGTTGAGAGCCAGACGAAAGACCGCGAGTGCGAGAGCTTCTAAGCTGATGAGGCTGGGGCTGCTGGTGTAAAAAGACTACTCGGGAAGCGAAAAGCGACGGTTGATCCCATGCAGGAGAAGAACGATGAAGCACTGAACCAGCCAGAGCTGAAGATCTTTGGTAGGTAGGTGTCGGGCGACAGTGCGTCGAGATGAGGTGCAATCAAGTGCGGTGCTGTGCAGTGCGTGTGCTGGGCGCTGGTACAGACTGAGGCGCTGGCTGGTACTTGCGCAGGAGGGTGGGAAACTGGAACGGGGGCTCGGCCGGGTTGGTCTCTGCTGATGCTTCCTGGTGCTGCTGTGTTGTCTTAGGAGGAGAAAACGTAGTAAGATCAAAGGTCGAGAGGAGCAAAGTAGAACTGGAAGTGGAACGAAGAAGAAGAAATGTCAAGGACGCGGCGTGGTCGAGATGCTCACGGCGGCTTCAGACTCGAGCCTCGTTGTCGTCGATGAGGAAATCGGAAACTTGTCGTAGGTAGCGGACGGGACGTGATTGTCGTTGGGCGCCGGCAAAGAATAGGTAGGTAGGTAGGTATTGTGCTTTGCGGGGGGGGTGGAAGCTCCAGTTGGAGGGAACGCGCTTCGATTATTGGAGAGCGAGGTCAGGTTCGGGTCATGGTGTTCGAGTAGATCACCAGCTGTTAGTGACAGAGTGTTGATGCTGTGCTATCGCTAACAGACCCCCTAGGCATGCACTGGCGAGCTCAATTGGATTGACCCTGGTTGGGATGACTTAGGAACGGGCGGTGAAACCACTAGAGGCGCTGCAGAGGCACATTAGGGGGATGTGCCCCTCCTGAATGGACCCCAGTGCTAGGTAGGAGCTGGTAATTAGGGAGAGTCTTGGATCAATGCTTGCTACAATTTAAAGTGCATTAGCTTTAATGCGTTTGATATTGGTTATCTCTTAGCTATTGTTTCTATCACTTTATATTGTTTTTAGTTATTCCTTAATTCAACGGAAAGGACATCAAATCCCGATCTGCCAAGAAGTGGGCGCAAGTAAGTCAGTTGGAGTGCCACTAGGTGTGAGTTGAACCAGTCACGCGGCCGAAATTACAGGTAGGCTGTGTAAGAGACCGGGCATTTAACATGGGAATGTTCAGCCGCAGATAAACAGAATCTCCAAACTCCGTTCTAGAAGAAAAAATATCAGGCGAACGTTAGCATGTGCTTTGGGCTTGAGCATATCGGGGATACTTTATTTCTAGTCATTGACTGATAATAAGTCAGTTTTGTTGTGCTGTTGGAGGCATCCATTGCAGGTGCAAATTCAGGTGAGAGAAAGGATACAGCTTAGAACATTCCATAGCCAGGATGGGAATGCCAAAGTGTTGTTTTGTACCATATCAGCCGCGAGTTAAGCAGATGTTTCAATCTTAAGTCTTTCTCCTCTCGTCGTTTCTCTTCGTGCCATTCACACCCAATATTCATTGGAGTTTGATGAGCCAGGTCATAAGCACAGACCAGAAACAGCCACAGAAGTTAACTAGTTAGAATCACACTGTCTTCTGCCAGTGTTTTCGGGTCAGAAAAACAGTGCGTGAAGTCGCCTCCCCAGCCACAGCGAAATCAATGTCAAGGGCACCTGGTGAGAATCACGTCAAGCCATCATCATCGCGTATCCAATGCAACAGCGGCATCGACTTTTCCCCTCAGTTAATTTGAGCAGCATCAGCACAGAGTTCGACTCATCAGCGAGTTCCAATTGGTCACTATTCTTGGGTCTGTTGTGTCACCGTAGCCTTCCCATAAACGTTAGCTTTGGTGTGGATCTGGAGCTTGTCAGTGTTGTTTTTTCAACCCAGAGTTTACAGGGCCACAGCAGAACTTACACGAAGGTACAACAATATTCTTCTTCTCATAAACCGGTCTTTCTATTTGATGTCACGACTACAATAACATCTTGCAAGCAAAGATGGAGATTTCGTCTGATGAAAACGGCTATGAAAGCTTGGATGATACTCAGCTGGAGAATGACAATGGTGAAAGAGCCAATGATTCAGTTCATCCAGATTCAGCTCCCAGGTATACAGTTCCTTCTCGTGCCATCGGTGCTGTAGAGATACCTGCTGTGGTTGAAAACATCGACCGTACTATCAAGGCGTTCGGCCGAGTACCGAATCTCCAACATGTAAGAGCTCACAACAGTTCAGTCTTCCTCTTCATCTAATAGCAATTTCAGGTCATGGACGCAGGGAGAAATTCTATCCCCCTTTATCTAACACCAGAGTTGCCGTTCTGCAAACCAATCATGTCACATAATGCCCGCAGTCATAATGTCGTGTTGAAAATCACTGTTCCAAAACGAACAGGACGTAAGCGCAAGCGTGGTACTGATGGACCATGGGAAGGAGATGTTGAAATCAACGACGCTGAGGATCAACCACAAGGAAATGACAGAGTCTCCTCTTATGCCAGATTAGACGATCCCAAAGTATTACGTCGAACAATGGCGGACAATGTCGACAATTATCAGGTCGAAGCGGTTGGTGTTATTCGGAACACACATCGATTTCGTGGGCTTGCGGACTTTTACTGGGATATGTCCAAGTCGTCATTTGCTCAACGATACGTGGACAAGGTGCTCCCTGGAGATGGTATGTTTTTTTTTTTTGGTACAAAACCTGTTCATGATACTAACAGTTTGCAGTCGACAAGATAAAGGAGTTCAGGTTCCAGCCTGGAACCGACAAAGGACCAAATGTCGATATTCTACCACCACCGATGTTCACGCACATGAGCCTCCCTTTCAACTATCAATACTCGCAGAACCCTTACGTACGTGCCACTGAAGATGGCGGTACAGTCAACACTACAGCCGTGAAGCAAGTCGGCTACTTCATTGGCGCAGAAGACCCTGCACCAGCTGGACCTCAACTTGAACCAGATATGACCGATCCTAGGATGGTAGAAATCATGGCTGAACTCGAAGCGGCATTTGAAGAGCGGCCAGTGTGGACACGGCGGTCTCTACTCAATCACCTTGGAGGCAAACTCAAGAACTGGAACGAGCTCAAAAAGTATCTCAACTACGCAGCTTATCAGTTCAAAGGAGGGCCATGGAGAGATGGTGTGGTTCCTTATGGTATCGATCCACGAACCGATCCCAAGTATCGAACTTATCAAACTCTCATGTTTAAGCTTCCTAAGCAGAAGCGTGCCCAGCGTGGCCAGACGTGGAAATCACTGCGCAAGGTCCAGATGGGGCCCTTGAAAGAATTTCTGGAGGAGCTTTCGGAAAGCCACGTTTTTGACGGTGACACCTTTCACACTGACGGTAAAGTGTGGCAAGTATGCGATATTACCGACCCACTACTCAAAGATCTTCTTGAGAATGCTGCTATCCGTCCCGAATGGGACCCAAGCAGCGGATGGTACCACGGGGGTCTGTGGGCAAAGGTCAAAGCCATCATGAAAACAAAACTTGTTGCCATTCAGTTTGATCGACACCTTACACGAGAAGACTTCGCAATGACGCTACAAGCAGGAGATGAGACTCCCATACGATCTAATCAAGCAACATTTCATCTCCCTCTGCCTAATCTACGCCTCACAGACGAAGAACTTACGCAACTTCGCGGGCGGCAACCAACAAAGAAGAACAAACATAAAGGTTATAGCGTGCGGGTTAGAGACCCCAACGCAGGACCGAAGCGTGCGCCAGCTGAGGAAACCCGCGCGGCTGAGCGAGGAGAAGAAGAGGCTAGGATATTGGAAGAGATGGGATCCGGAAACGAGGATTCGGATGACGATGATTCTGGGGATGATGAGGATGGTGACATCACAGCTGTACGGGACGATGATATAGACAGTGAGATGATGTATGGATGAATTGCCAGTAGGGGAGCCAGATCACAGTACCAAGAAGCAAGAGACATGGCAGTAGGCAGTTAGCTGTAAGGAAGCAAAGGGTAAACGCAGTCATCAAACAATTCCCTGCCTCCATTGTGCACTGGACACTTTTCCAAGCTTCCGTTTCAGTTTGTTGCTCAGGACTCTCGCACTTTTCCCCTATGGCTCTGAATTCATTCTGTTATCTTCTCCCCTGCTTCCATAGGCAACTTTTATCAACAACCCCCATGTTTGAGCAGTGCTGGGCTTTCAAACTCTTTACGAGAAAACGATGTGCAGTCCAACTTTGCGTTGGTAACCGTCGGCTGCACCATCATAGGAGTAAAACGAGTATTGGAATCATGCTCAAAGCGAAGTGAATTGTAGCAATCAAGGTACTTCAATGGTCATTCTCTCCCATTTTGCTCTGCCGCTATTATTCCTCCCATGCCTCTTCGTTGGTTTGATCCTCTCTTATTTATCTCAAACTTATTGTCCCCTCAAACTCATTGTTTCCTCACACCTATTTGCGAGCACATTTACATTCCTATTCCACACGCTTGCAGTGCTTCGCAGTGACAGTGATTCACTGCGTTCTTGTTTACCTGTTGCCTACGTTTTCACCTGCATATAAATTTCGTTTTCACCCTCCCTCTTGCATCTTTCCGTTTTCACATCTGCATCCATCCGCATTATTGCAGACAAACACCACTCTCTCCTCTTTCCTCTTCCCTCTTCACCAAACAGAAGATGGCAGCTGTCAAACACCAACGCAATGGTACGACAGCCGTCGTGGTCTCCGAATATAAAACGGGGTCTGGCACCCTCACCAGCGACAAGTTCTGGTGTGAACCGTGTCATAAAATCTTCAGAACGTGGCAGCAACTCCACGACCACAAAGAAAAGATGGTCGCTCAAGGCAAAGCGAAGCACATCCACTGCCAGTTCTGCAGTCGTGACTTTCACACCGAGTCCGCCAAAGTCACTCACATCCAGCAGGTTAGTTTCATCCCTTCTTCTCCTGTATTGACCTGCTAACTCTTCCACAGGATCACCCTCAAGAACAAAACCTTTATTGCACAGGATGTAAAAGGGGCCCTTTCGTTCGAGTTGGCGCACTCGTATCTCACGTCGAGAAGGAGTGTCTCATTCTCAACACCAGCACGATTGAGACCATGCGTGAGGAGAAGATGGGATTCTCCCAAGCCCTCACAGCGTTGACTCAAGAGCCTCTCAAGAACAACTATGGAGGCTACATGCCCGAGAATGCGGACAAGGGTCTTTCTGGTGCTACCTGGGAATCAACTGGAAGCATTCCTGCACCCTTTACTATTGAGCAGAGTCAGTTCCCCAGCCTTGGCGAATCCAGTTCTACCGCACTCCAGGCCACCGAGGAAAAGAAGGAAAACAGCTGGAACAAGGGCAAGAATTTATTCCCAGATGCTCCAGCAGCTAAGCGCCCTACTCAACAGCAGCTCAAGCAAGCCACTGCTCCCAGCGCCAGAGCTGCCTTCGATCTCATGAGTGATCTCGATCCCAAACATCCCAACTTCAACGTAGGCCGATTCTACTCTGAGTATACTCAGAAATTCAATTGTCGCATGGGGAGATGCGGCAAGGCCTTCAAGACAGCAAAGGGGCTCATCGCACACCTCACTTCTGAGGCTCACTCTACGAGCAAGTACCGCTGCCCCTACTGTCTCAACACGTTTGGGTCTCTTGCTTCGATCACCCAGCATGTTGAGTCCAACAGCAGCAAGTGCAAGATCCGAGATACGGAGCAGTACAACGCTTACATGGACCAGCTTCTCGCTAGCATGGTTGATGTCAAGGAGAGACACGCAGATGGCACCGTTCGCTATGAAACCTCAAAGACGTTTGGCAAAGGCCCCAGCCCTGGCTCAGACCTCGTTGAGCAGAAGGAGAACCCCAAGGTCAACGGGGGAGACCCTTACGCGGGAATGCAGATTCATTGGTAGATTTGCGGAATGATTGTTCGGAGAATGAACTTGAGGTTGGCAAGTTTAAGATGTGAACTTGGGAGACTGCTGGGCAAATGTACCTAAGCTTAGATAAGAGCTGAATGATTGGCCATGCCCAAGTATTCATTCATTAACGTAAAGTAGAGAGCTCGACTGATCTGTCATGAGAAATTACAGTCATATTCGAGCATTTCGCCCTCTGTAAGATTATGTAGCATTGCATTGATTCAACTTACAGCAGCCGGAGCGGATGCACGTTGGGTTTACGCGTTCGAGAGGCGGAGTTGTAAATTTAGAGCCGGAGCGGAGCTAAATGTGGAACCCATTGGCCCCTGATGACCTAAGCTTTACTCTAATCCAATACGATACAGTGAGAGTAGTAGACAACACTCCCGTAATTAATTTCAGGATATTTCACCCAGTTCAACTTTGCTTTCATCATCTAATAGTTTTGTGTATTTTGCATTCAATCCACCTGAAATATTGGGCGTTTGCAGAACAATCGCTATTGTCTCTTCTCTCGGTAGCCTATCCCCGGATTCCGGCACCGAATAACGGCTTCTTCAAGATTGACTAAACGATACCCCTGTGTTCGCTACGCTGGAACAACGCTATGACGAGACGATTCGAATAGAGATCTGAACACCTATTGCACAAGCGATCAGCGAGATAGTGCTTGGACTGGCTTCTAGGTCACAGAGACGACATACAAACGAGCGCAATGGCGACAGCTCGGAGATGGGCGCGCAAGATGGAGCGTTGCTGTTGTACTTTTGCGACATACTTTCCACTGGCCTTCGTTTACGGTTTGACATCATGGGCGGTTTGGGTGGTGGTCTGTATCGGCAATGCCAGCAGGAAGAGCAGTTGGATAGGTAAGTCTGGCCTGCGGTGATGCTGATGTTTCCATCTAACAACTTGACAGGCACCGGTTCTTCGATAATAGGTGTTGTGCTTTACATCATGCTCAACTGGTGCTACACTACCGCTGTCTTTACACCTCCCGGCTCGACAACGAACGATATGGGTTATGGTCTCCTTCCCACACAGAATACGCCGCAGGGCACATCCTTTACGGTCAAGAGTAACGGCGAGTTTCGGTTCTGCAAGAAGTGCCAGGCTCGTAAGCCTGATCGGGCGCACCACTGCTCGACATGTCGACGATGTGTACTGAAGATGGATCACCACTGTCCCTGGTTAGCAACGTGTATCGGCCTGCGCAACCACAAGGCATTCCTGCTGTTCCTCATTTATACGACTGTTTTCTGCTTCTGGTCATTTGCGGTCAGCGGATCATGGGTTTGGTACGAGGCGCTAGATGATCAGGAATACATCGATTCCTTCCTGCCCGTCAACTTTATCATGTTGAGCGTCATCAGCGGAATTATTGGCCTCGTTGTGGGTGCTTTTACAGGATGGCATATTCATCTGGCTCGTTGTGGGCAAACTACGATCGAGTGTCTCGAAAAGACACGATACTTGTCACCCCTGCGCAAGACCTACAACTCTACTCACAACCCCGCCAACAACGTACCGGAAGCTGCTCGCCAATTCGTCGACTTTCACACAAATGCTCTGCCAGGTATCACTCGACCTGAAGAGGGCGAAGAGCGACGGTCGTATCCCCCTGATGGTTCTCACCCTGTTCAGCTTTCGTACGCTCAGCGAGAACGAGAACAACGACAAAGGCGATATGAGGAGTATCTCGACGAACAGGACTCTGAGAAGCTCCCCAATGTCTTCGATCTTGGCTGGAAACGCAACTTACTGCATCTGTTTGGACCTACGCCTGCGCTTTGGTTCTTCCCTGTGTCCAACACAACAGGAGATGGCTGGACATGGGAAGCTAGCAGCAAATGGCTCGAGGCGCGGGAGCGATTGAAAGCCGAGAGAGAACAACAACGAGCTCGTGAGGTTAACGCCGGCTGGGGATCACCAGATGATATTCCTGATGTTCCTGAGCGACCTACAGGTGCAGGACGGCATTTCACACCAGGACCAAAGCTTGCAGGACCCAAGACGATGAGTAAGGCTGATCGAGTTCTGGGCCGCGATCCTAACCTTTACGCCGACGTAACACAAAATGTGCCCATGAGTCGGCTCAGCCCTCGGGGTCGAACAGTAGACGACGAGCTTGCAGACTTGGACAGTGACAACGACGATGGCTTCATTGACACGAATAACCCCGAGCCAGAAAACGGCAAGCTGAGTCCAAACTTCACATCAGAAACTCAACGCCGTGACGACGCTGAGGCTCGCGCCCTTGAAGTCGTTACCAACGGTAACTGGGGCCGCGGCGGAGCGAGCGGCATGCTTCGAAAGGGAAGCTCACAAAGCAGTCCGCTCAGCAGAACACCAAGCAATCTCAGCCGCTCAGGGACACCAAAGTTCCAAGACGAAGGTGTGGATTAGACATTTGGAGAGTTGTGTTTTTCGAAAGCGAATGAAATGAATGAGGTTCCTCGGCATTTAACGTTTCTTGTCATGAGATCAGGAGTTTTGTGTTCTATTCTTCTATTTTCAAGTTCGATCATCATATTATTCCTATTCTTATTCTTGGTACAGATTATCCTTTTTATCCAATACGTTTTAGCGAGTTTTAGGCGATGGTGTATGATCTGATATCCAAAATTATTTTGACTTCTACCCTTCCCATGGATCCACGGGTGTATATCTACTATGGATCTACTTTTTTGCCAAGCGTGACTCATGTAATTAGGTTAAAACTGCCGAGTTGAGATCGTCCACGTTTATGAGATCTACAACACCAACACCCCTTGATCATCGCATCGCCATGTTGCTTTCAAAAAAAAAAAAAAAGGGTTACACCGCCAATCTCACTCCCTACGATACTGATATCGCCTGTCAACCGAGTATTTTGGCGTGTTTCAGAAAGCTGGATTGATGCCGTCATGCCCTGGGTTCTCGGCATGTGCGCGTAGGAGTATCCCAGGCCAGCTAGCAGCAGGGAACTTGGCGTCATTTGGCCAAGTGAGACTATCCACACGGGGTATCTCCTTCGCTTGACTGATAACAGCGTTACCCAGACATTTCTCTGCATCTAATCTCGGCAGAAGGGTTTCGATCTCGGTGTAGTATTCGTCTACGCCTAGGCTTGTCCTGTAATCTTTCGATCCAAAGTCAGACAGCACGCCGAGGCGTATGAGACGGGACAAGGGATCTATTCGCTCTGCTATGCCTGGTGACGTATGCACTGCGATAGCAGTCCAGACTTGATGTGACGCAGCTTCAGAATAGCCGCATTTGACGAGATGCGCTTTGGCACAGTCGGCAGAGCAGATCTCAAAGCGTTGCTCGCCATTGTAGAGGTGGCTCGCTCCAATGTCATGATGGATAGCCGCTACAAAGAGAGGTGGACTCTGATCTTCAGACTTGAAGGGAGAGCCTTCTTTCTCGGCGATATACCGAGCTAGAAGATAGACTCGGAGAGAGTGATACAATATGGGGATAGGCAAAGCATCCCTGGCCATGTCAAGAGCTGACAGACAGGTATCAGTCTGAGGTATCTTTTCCAGTACCAGGGGGTTTATGTCGCTCATCATGACTCTCAGACGATATTCATGAAGGAACGTTACAAATGCTGCGCTTTGAGATGAAGCTACAGTACCACAGTATGTCCATATCCGAGCGGGGTTGGCTTGAACGCTTACAAAGCCTACAGCATTGAGAGCTGAAATGACATCTTCAACTCCACTATCCAACCACCCTCCTCCAGAAACTCAGAATAGCCTCATTCTCATTCCATATGACATCCTCTTCTCAACGGGCGCACCCCCCAGCGACGATCTTAAAGATCAGCATTGGAGAGGGGGGGACCCTGCGGGGAAGACGAGACGAATATGGAACGCGCCTATTAGTGAGAACCGTAAAATAAGAACGAGGCGGTTTCGACACTGGGATTAGGAGGTTGAACTTGTGGAGATTAGTTAATAGCTATTTTGTTAAGAGACAGGGGTGATAATACGAGAATACGAGTCAAGGCTTTATTATAGATTCATGTGTTTGTAAAATAGTTCATTTCTCATTATTCCCCTCTTTGCCCTTGAGTCAAGGCCAAGAAGATCTCTACCACAAAAGGGCGAAGGGATATATCGCCTATCCCCAGAGGGGGTGGCCCAGTAGTCAGTTTGTTTTGTTTGTTTGTTTGTTGTAGCGCGAGCCACCGGTATGTGTATATCATGATTTCCCTATGTCGATCCATTGTCCCATCTCAGAGGCCTCAAAAAGTGAGGGATATCTCTATCTTCTCCACCAGTCATTCCATCCTCCCTTATGCCCGTGCAATAACCTTCTTCCTATCATCTCATCTTCCGTGCCAGGTGACATTGATGACATCAGATTGTAGCAGAATCAACGAGAGTCAAGAGATGAGATAGAGGGAGAGAGATTGTGGGCCAAGTAAAGTGGAAGTGCTTTCAGCAGAAAAGAGATATTTCCCAAGTGTTTGGCTCCCCTGCCTTGTGCCGATCTATAATACGTGAATTCCGGTATCCCCCAGTGCAATGCAAGTTTCCCTGACGCTCCCAAATCACGGCCAAGCGTGGTGTATGCAGACTCCTTTTCATTCCCGTCCTGTTCCTTTGATCCATCGAAGCAGCTTCAATGCCTCAACAATAAAAAATAATATAAACATAGAATCCCAATAATGACCAACACCGTCCGCGCTAAAGGGGGTATTTGTCCATCTTTAACTGTTTTTTTCATGCGCCGTAATTTTAAGGAAATCGTCGTGTACCAGACGGTACTGTTAAAAGGGTTATTCAAACGCTTCAACCCTGCCTTGAATAAAATGAAAAGAAACAAAGTAAACAGTAATGGCGCAGGCTCCATCCATCAAGTCACAGATCCCTTCAGTCCCATCGCGTGTCGCACCAGGATCCTCCTGGGATCATGGAATAAAGATGTGACTAGCATCATAGGATGTCTTCGGATATCCTTTGCCCGAGATCCTTGTCGATATCAGACTCAAGCAGCGTCCAGGTCCAGCTTTGTCAGGCTCAGTATCGATCGATCAAGAAGTGAATGGTAAAAAAAAAAAAATTATATCCAAGAAGGTTGAAAAAAGTGTTCGTACAGATGAGATAGATGTGACTCAGTTGGTAATCAATAGCTGTCAAAGCTCGTCTTTTCGGAGCTAGACTTTTCAATAGTGCTTTTAGGGCTGGTGTTGATTCGGCTAAAGACCTTGCCACCAAGACGGTTGAGCTTGTTTCCGTCTTGGGTGCGGCGAGGAGCGTCAATCAGCATCTTCTGGACCGAGTCAACCTTAATCTTGCAGAAGAGCTTAGAGAAAAGGTACTGGTCGCCAGCGTGGTTGAGGAGAGGTAAGGTGCGGTAGCCCTGCTTGAGGTTGGCGAGTTTGGCGGTGTAAGTAGCGACGGCAGGGCGCTCATTGTAGCTCTCGCCATCGTTGGAGAGCTTGACCGACCAGCGAACGAAGATCAGGTCAGGGTGCTTGGTAGTAACCTTGAACTTGAACTGCTTGTCGAACATGGGGTTGAAGCCGTTCTCGCGGATCACTTCAGTCTGGACTTTGAGGGGCGAGTCATGCTCCATGACCAAGTTAGAATCAGCTTCCTTCTTGTCGCGCTTGTCGTTGGCGTGGAAGATCTCGATCTCCACGTAAGGGTCCATAGACTTGTTGGCAGGAAGGTTGGCAGGTCGCATAAGTTGTTGGGCAGAGATTACATCAATGCTGAATGAGACAACACTGCGCTCCTTCTTGCCCTCAGCAATGTCGGAGTTGTAGGGAAGAACTTGAATGTCTCGGAGCTCGGCAGGCTTCAAGACGTAGCCAGAAGCATCCTTGCCATCGAACATTGCACGGTTGAGCTGCATTCCGAGGTCGAAAGTCTGCCAGTTGAGAGCGGCCATCTGGACACCGCGTCGCCAGTAGATGAGGGGGTCGAAATTGTTGGAGGTGATACGGGTTCGGTCGGGGTAGACGCGCATCATGTAACGCATGTTGTGGATATCAAGTGCCATCTTCTGATCTTTAGCGCGGGAGTGCTTGGCAAAGCTAGACTCCATGAAGGAGAAGATGTGGTTGTACTGCTTCGCGTCCACTGTGTCAAAGCCAGAAAACTTGACACCAGCGCAGTAGACTCCCAGTTCACCAAGGACCTTGACGGTCTTGTTGGGAGCCTTCTTGGCTGGCTGTTCACCTGCGCTCTCGTTGTCACTAGTGCTGCTGCTCATCATATCCTGAACACGGCCCTCGGTGATAGTGTTGACACGTGTCTTGCTGACCAATCTTCGCGATGAGTGGCTGGGTGTCAACATAGGGCTCTGGGGAAGGGACTGAGAGGGCATCAAAGGGGTGCCATCAGGAGCCGAGGGTCGCATCATAGGCGAGTTGAGGCTGTTACCCCTTCGTCGACCACGGAAGTCATTGCCGACGGAAACAGGCTCCTCCTTAATCTGAGGCTTCTTGACCTTGATGAGGACACGCTCCATAAGCTCAGAAGGGGTAGGGAGCTTATCGGGGAACGCCTCCAAAGTCTCCGTGACCAATCGTGAACCGAAGCATTCCTTGATGATCTCCGTCATTGTCGCCTGTTGAGCTGGGCTGCAGTGGACTTCGAGTGAAATCCAAAGAGGGTACTTGGACTTGACGAAAGCGTATTTGTTAATGGTGGTCATAACCTCCTTGAAGCTGATTGAAGTTGTCAAGGTGCGGCCATGGTTGACTTCGGGCTGGCCGTTGTAGCCATCCCAGCAATCGACCTCAACACATCGGCATCCCCGGACAAGAGCTGAGATGTAGCCCTCGACGCTAGACTGACCAGCAACCTGACGACCGAGGAGGTAGGTGTTGTGGGAGCTTGAAATGAAATACTCGTTCATCGGGCGGTCTAGGACAATGTTTTGAGGCTCGGGTTGAATCACATCGTTATGCTCTGACGTCAAGAAACCAACAAACGCGGCTTCGGACATAATCTCGGCGTTTTCCGAAAGATCGACCTCATCATTGCGGTACTGGCGGCAAACCCGAGAGAACAGCTTCTCCCAGGTAACGCGGTTAGAATCAACATCCTCGCCCTGGACGTCGCGGAGAAAGGTAAGAAACTCGGTCAACGTAAGACCGAGCTCGGGATTGGCGGCAAAGCCACGGATAATTCGTTGAACGTCGGTCCTTTGCTTCATGCGTCGAACAAAGTCCTTGAACTCCCTAAAGTTTAATTTTTGTCGTTGTCGCGAATCAGACAAGTGAAAGTTGACTTCCAGGGTCGCTTGTGAACTGTAAATGTGAAGGTTTTGGCAGACACGTTTCACTCCAGCAATGTTCATCTCCTCTTGCTCAGAGCTTCGAACCTGGTCGCCAAACTCCTTGGCCATCTCTGTTTGCCAATATTGGGCAACAGCACGGTCGTTGAATGCCATCAGCGATGTCATGAGTTCTTGACGGTATCTTAACATGGCGTCCAAGAATTCTGTCCAAAGTGACAAGCTCTTAGTGTTGTCTGTAACAATGTGCAGAAATCTTGTTTTCGAGTTCTCGGGAACTGTGTAGATAATAGTGAACCACTTGTCGCTGTACTTGGCCGCTTCCTCGCCTAGGCCATAGTCGATGATGTACTGTTGGATATCTGAGCCTGTTCGAATCTCCCTAATCTCATCGACATGGAGAGACTTTTGAGGTCGGGTGGCATCCCAAGAAAGCTTGTTGGATTCGGTCTCGTATACAAGATTGATTCTCTTTGGTCGGCTCTTCTTTGAAACCTTTCTCACTGGGCATCCATTGCGAAGCTCGGCCGGAAGCACTGGGCCAGCCATAGCTCCAGCACTTGCACTGATAGATCCGTGAGTGCTGTTGGCAGATGAGGTGTTGGTAGCTCCATCAAGTCCAACCATGGAGATGCAGTCGTCAGGGATGTTCTCGGGCTCCTCATCGGTATCCGTCAAGGCGCTGTTCTCCTGGGGGGCGGTAGCGTTGCTGTCACTTCGGCGTCTTAGGATGCTGGGGCCGACACTTCCATCACGACTGGCAGGGGCACCAGAAGATGGTCGTCTTCTACCTGCAAATCGTTGGGCTCGGTTTGAGAATCGACGAATGAGACCTCCTTTGCTGTTGTTGGCGACTTCCGACATGGCATTGTATCCCAGAGAGTTTGTGCTTGTCTTCCGGGACAGCACAGATTCGGGTAACTGGAAGCTTGAAGGAAATACCTCCTCCTCCCTACCTCGCATGGGCTCAGGCGAGGGCTGGACGGAGGAGTATGTAGTTAGAACAGCAGTGTCGGGAGACATGAGTGGCGAGCCTTCTTGTGAATTTGAGGCTCCAGACGAAGCACTGATAGCTGACATGGGAATGGGGACTGGTTGTGTTTGTGAAGGAAAGGCTGTCTGGACCCGACCTAGTTGAGAGCGTGTTAATGAGGACATTTCGGATAGGTTGTGAGTTGTTAATGTGGACTTTGAGTCTGAGTCAAAGCTGAAAGACATGGTCGTGCTGAGAGTTGTGATTACACTATGAGGGCGAGACAGGTCGCATTCGAAGGTTGCATCGACGTATATAAAAGCTCAGTCAGAATGGGGAGCCATGGTGGGACGTCTGGCCTGGGGGTAACGATAAGAAACGCGAATTGCGGGGAAGAGGCTGCGGAAGCCGATCCCTCGTGGAGCAGCTGTCACTCTGGGGTGCAGCCAGTGTCAGGTAGGATGTCAGAAGAGCCAGGGCAGTGTCGACAGCACGTAATGAATGCAGATGCAGGGACGCAAGAAGCCTGTGGTGTTGCTGAGTGGACCACACGAGGGTAGTGATGCTGAGCAACACGCGGGTGACTGGCTAGGTCCTGACAAGGCCGATCCGAGCGTGATGATGTGCCAAGTTCGCAGCAGCGTGGTGAGCTGGCAGAGGGCGGGATATGCAGGTGGCTCCTTTTGGGCCGCCTTGGGGTCGCTGGATCAAGCAAAACAGGGCGTTCGTCTTTGACAGGCACAGAGCTGCAGCACAGCGCAGAACCACTGGTCCAGGTGATTGAATAGAATGAAGCAATCCGTCGAGAACCACAGGTCAGTCAGGTTGGGGTAGCTTAAGCTACAAACACCTCCTTCGATAGCGTGCCAACACCAACAACGTCCTGCGCTTGGTGGGTTTCCGTGTCTATATGATAATCCGAAAATGCCGAAAGTTCAATGGGTCTTTTTCAAAGGAGATCTCGATCAGGCGCAATTTCGATTGGGAAACGATAGTAATTCTGAGAAGCCGCAGGCTCTTCGAGTAACAGGTCCAAGGAGGGAGTTCGAAGATCGAGGTCGAACTGGCTGAGTCACCCAAGAGAACGCGACACAGTTTGGAATTTCAGCTCTGTCGCAAATTGATCGGCGAATTGCAATTAAGCAGCGCTTGGCTGTCGAGCGTGTGATGGAGCAGTCTGAGTGACGCTGACGGAGTGGAAGAATCGTATCTCTCGAGTAGAGTGTCAAAGGGTTTCTTTGAAGAAAGTAGATTGTTATGACAGACAAGAAGTGAGAAAGGCAACGAGGTAGTTAGGTTGTCAATGGGAAAGTTGGTGGTGGAGCGGGAGGGGTAGAAAAGATAGTTGAGATGGAAAAGGGGGGGAGTCCAAGTAGTAATAAGTTGCCTGTGGTAAAGAAAGGTAACTTAGTACTGGAAGGTAGGTGGTAGTTTGGGGCGGTGGCTTGTATGATAGCCCGGGAACCAGAAGGTTAAAAAAAAGATAGAGCAAAAAAATAGGGCAATCTCCTCTTGGTACAGATATACAGTTGGGCAAGGGAGGGCAGAAGCTTCAAAGTATGATGGCGTACTCTTTTGGCGCGCGTTGGAGCGGGCGAGACTCGAGACTTTGTAGAAAAAGAGAGCTAACGTCAAGAAAGCTAGATCACAGAATAGAAGAGATTGAATGGAAGCTGCTGGTGCTTGGACGCGGGCAGCGGAAGAGTCTTGTATGCGGCGGCGGTGCGCTGACCCAGAGCCAGAGCCGGAGCCTGGGCGGTTGCTGTTACGGTTGGGCTCTCTCTCTGTGAATTGGGGGTGTCTTCTTGGGCTGGGGCAGGGAAATTATGGCGGAGGGGGTGACCAGCCAAGACTTTTTTTTCTTTATTTGGAGCGTCTCTACTTGACACTTGACACGAGCTGATCTTCTGGCAGTGTCAGTGTCAGTACTAAAGTCTGTGCTGCGTTGTAGCCAGTGCTGAGGTTAATGCCTGTAGGTAGGTACCTGCTTAGGGCCTCCGCTGCTGTGTTGTGCGGCGCTGCCTGCTGGCCTGTATTGACCGAGTCGAAAGCGTCTGTGTGAGCTTCACTAAGCCTAGTCCTAACAGCCCCCTAAGGTCTCAGTCACGACCTGTACCTGTGCCTGTGTGCCCGTGCTTGTCCCTGTAACAGAGAGATATTATGTTATGTACTCCATCTACACCTCTCCTCATATTGATCCGCTGTCAATCTCCAAAGTGCCGCTCAGGAGAGGAGTCTGGGCAGAGACAGGCAGGGTGATGAGGATGACCGGAGTGAGGGTAAGTGATTGATTGATTGATTTGATGGGACCAGCATCCAACGATACTGGGGCTTGTGTTGTACATACAGAGACCAGGGATTTCCCAACGCTGGGAACCGAACCTTGGACTGGGGTACGTACCCTTCCACCTACCTCCCTACAGCCCTTTTTTTTTAATTATTTTTTTCCCTTTCAATTTTTACTGTGGACGACAGACGACAGACAGACCGGGGTGGATACTGGAGAGACTGGGGAGGCGACCAGGGGGAGGGGTGTATGATTTTCATCCACTACAACTTGATAGAGTGGGGTTTTCCATGGTCAATGGTCAAGGGGGAGGCGAATGGTAAGGCCCTGATGGTGTGTGTGTGAGTGTGAGTGAGTGAGCATGTCCTCCTCATGCAGCCAGACACAGAGCCCACGGCCCAAGACTTGATCGATACAAGGGAGACAAAGTTGAGTTTGCAGGGAGGCACCGGTCTAATGCAACACATTCAACTCAACCTCAACTCTGATGAAATGTTCCGAGGTCTAGCTTATTCTGATACACCAACTTGTGCACATGACCAAAAATCAATGTCGTTAAAGGACAATGTCTCGAACTGAGATTGACCGACATACCACGTTGTGCCTTCCAAACCGATATAATCATTATACATACACACAGATAGATACGGTGAGCCTTCTGCCTCACCTGTCTGCTCTCCTACTTGATTACTCACTTCCTGTGTACACACTATGCCTCGGTGCTAAGAACAGGGCGAGCGGGCCAAGTCACCCCAGCAATTGGTAGGCATGACAGTGCAAGAAGAAAGGGGGAAGAGTCATAGTCATGCTAGTTAAAGGACAAGACGGTTACACGGGAAACCCAGCGACAAAAAGCTAGACTCAGAAACATAGCATAGGCCAAACAAGTCCTACCATAGGGCCATCGTCAACGTGCCAGGGATAAGTCAAGTTGCATATCGGATAGGCTGGACTGGATGCTGGCTTATCTTTGGTTAGCTTACCCTGTCTTCCATCACCTATGGACTAGCCAGCCAAGAAAAAGAAAGGGAGAGATCCAAAGGGAACTGCATTGCATTGAAAATAGGTGCTCAGAGCGGTGTGGGCTTGGTTCAAACGAAACTCTTGGAAATCGTCAGAGTATCCATGCCTATGAGAGAAGACTATTCCATCTCCCACATGGGGAACGGGAACGGTGGAAGATGATGGTGGATCCTGGCTCGATCCTCCTCTAAGCTCTCCTCTCTTCCATCATCATTCCCCTTGCGAATTAGACCATCCTTGGAATCCAATTGTGTCGTATAGTGAAGCATATGTATGGCAATTACGCGATAAGCTTCATTATCTCATCATACCTTTCTCGAATCAGAAGCTTAATCTTGAAAGATTCACTCTGAAGCCTTGAATACGTGGAATTCGGGAACCGTTGCGTTGCAACTTTAGCGTCTCAGCTTGCGATTAGCGCTCGGTAGTGGGTTTGGACTGTTTCTTTGAAGGGGGTCGGATTGAGGTATTGTGCTTGTGGGCGGGATTCGGGGCTCGGCCATGATATGGATGCCATGGATCATGGCTCACACCGTTTTCTTTCACTTCCTCTTATTGCACCCCTTTTCAGGCTTTTCTAGCGCCCAGTCCATCAAGGTCGACAGAATAAACGCGACACCGCTTACGGACCAACAAACAACGGCCAACAACACGCTCAAATCAGAACTAACGGCTAGCCATTGAGAGTGGAGAAATACGCCATAAATATCATCATCATAAATCATCATGCTTGCGATTGCGATTGCGATTATCGTTGATGATGATTGATGACTTTGGCACTCGATCCTTGTGCAGCTCAAGAACTAGACTTGTAACACAAACTAATCTTCGATGCTTCAATGCATGAAATACTCATGACGATCAAGGGTTTTGTCTCAAGGGAGAGCCGGTGCAAAGCAAGAGATAGAGATGCGCGCCGCTGGATCCGAGAGGTCTGAGCTACACACCTTTACTGTCAAGTTGATCAATCAGAATGAGACGCGCCGGCGCAAATCCAATTTCTCGACCATGCCAGAGCAATCCGAAGGGACGACAAGCCAATTCTCTGTTCCTGACTAACAAAACAGTCTGACAACGAGATGAAAACAACATGAATTAAGGCGGGCGAAATGGTCCGATAGACATGTGCTATCAGTCTGGTTGGTCATAACACAATTGCTTGATGTTGAGCATCTATCTCAGAATGACGATGCAATAAGACGCCATACCCTTCCTTGGTGGCCATGTCACGGCACTGTGGTAAAAGCAAAGTCTTTTCAAGTTCGACCAAGTTCTCTTTTAGACAAGGGCGATTGAGCAATCAATGATCACGATACGAACTTGGACCAAGACCGTATCCGGCCAGACCGTCAGAATGAAGGAGAAGAGGGGCAAAGTGCTGAAAAAAGTCTATAATCTGGGTTGGGGTTGGGTCTTTTCTGCTTCAACTTTGTCAAGAAAAAACTTTGACTTTGGCCTAATAAACAAGCTTGTTGTCCACGTTCAGCCAAGTAACCACGCAGATTCTCTCAGGTTTACTGTTTTCTTTGTCGGCTCCTTTCTGTCCTCCTGGCATAGGTTTGCATTCTCGTTTGACACAGGTTGTAAGACCCTCTCAAATCATGATCACGAGGGGATCAAAAAGGGAGGAAAAGAAATGTCAAAGAGCTTTGACACAAACTGGTGGTTCCCAAGCTTGCTTTGAGCCAGTGAGCAGACAGAAAAAAGAGGACAGCTTCGGTTAGTGATCCGGCAAAGACTAAACAATCTTGGGATGATTAGGTCACTGAGCTTGGGGAGTCATTGATTGACAGCAGTCGGAGCCGCTGCCCGTCGCTACCGTGCTTAAGTTTCGATAGTTATAGAAAAAGAACAATTCCATGACAGGGGATGGTAAAAGCTTTCAACCGTTCAACGCCCGTCAATACGCATACAGTACCCATCTCCGCGCCTAGGATTGGGTGTACTGGCGTGTACACTAAGTACGCACTTCAATCCCTCGCTTCAGCACATGGTCAACCATGTGCCCGGTGTTGGTCAAGGAGCAGGGCAACCAATCAATTGCCACGGACGTTGACTTGGGCTTTGATATCAAGACGTGGTACCTCTTTCATGTAGCGTACGTAGGCGATGACTCGATCTGTATGCCAGAGATTTGACTTTATAGGCCACATCGAGCCACATGCGCAAGACTGCTAACAGGTGAACCACAGAGGGAGCAGTAAGCAAAAGTGCATGTGCCCCAAGGATTCATGCTGTTGCAAGGGGGCTGGCGAGCCTCTGAACGACGGCTTGACTGCCCTACTCCGTGTTGCGCTTCAGGAGCGTAGCGTTGCTCTGCTTTCGGTTGGGCTGGACTGGCTAATTGGACGGGCTTTTGAGGCTCCTCCAACAATGACCTCAGTCTGACACGATGTGTGGACTCTGTGGAGCGCCAATCTTGATTTTGACTCCAGCCAAACAACCAGACCCGACCGGAGGGAAATTGGCGCCGCAGAGCCGAAGATTTGAAACGAGCAACAGCGATGATTTACTACAGTATGTAGATCGACTAACAGCCGATATTGATATTGTGGTGAAGCATGGTCTGGTGTTGAATTCCATGCCTTGAAAGTCAGGACCCAAAATCGAAGGTGTATCTACCTGCAGGCAGTGTGTACCTATTTGATAATGCTTGGCAGAAGGAGATTCCTTCGGTCATTTCCAGATTCTACAGAGTACGGTAGATTCCACTAAAATCATCAGCCTCAGCTTCCAAAATTGGATCTTGTGGGCATAACCAGATGGCGTCCTCAGGGAGCAAAAAAGAAAGAAAAAAAACTTCGAACCTTGACAAGGTTACCAAAATAAACTCATCAAATGGTCCACTAAGCTTCTCATAACTAACCTAAGTCTTTTTGTCTCTTGGGATTGAACACCATGTTTTTTTTTGCCTCCCCTAGGACGTTATCAAGCTCTTCCTAGCATCTCAATCCTCCACGCTCGTGTTCTCTGTCAGCATCACATCGTGTCTGTTTAGCATCTCGGGGCAATCTCAGCTTTCAAGGGATCGTATCCACTATACTGGAGAAAGCATGACTACTGATCTTTCTCTATACAATGCAGGACGGCGCATTCGCTTACCTCAGCTGCTACTGTATCGTCTAATCTCAGCATCAACAGGGAACCCAAGCAGCTTGTTTGAGAAAACCGTTAGCCTCATCCACAGCAACTATCAAAATGTCAACTTCGACACCAACGCCCGCGTGGCTCCTCGTGCTACGAATCTAGGACCTTCTCGTATCCACTGTCACCAGCGCCGGAAGGCTCTTCTTAACCTTCCCCGGGCAAACCGTCGTTGTTAACCCTGCCCTACCCTCACTAGAGGATGGCACATCCTGAGTGACCGCCAGATTATAGATTACTGCGCTCTCGTCTACGTGCGGCTGAGCTGTGCACAAGGCTGCATTGTTGGGTTTCAATTCCTTGCTGGTCCCAGTGCAGATTGTCACGCAGCCACGGTTGACTGTACCCAAATACTCGGTTAAGGGGGGGCAGGGTATACTCGATAGGGCATGCAGGATGGTAATCCAGACACGATTTCGCATTACCCTCGTTTACAAGGTCAAACCAAGGAATCTGAGGTCATTAAACCCAGCGATATGTCTATCATTTAGTCGTCCACAGACTTATGGTCGCGGTGACGTGGCATTATCCCCTTTTGCCGCTTTGCTAATAGCGAAACATGGCCAAGTGCCGCTCGCTGACAACAGCATCGTATTGTTGACCACCAGCACGAGTGGAGCATTGAATTGCCATCTCTTTCGTCAAACTTGCCTATTAGCTCACCTCTCGATTCCCCATAATGGCTTTCTAGAGTCTCCTCCCGCTCGAAACAATACAATCAAGCATCAGGATAATAATTATGACTTCCAAGCCTGCCTAGACACGAGATAATACGCCAGTCAATGAAATCCTGTGGGGAAGCCAATCATGTCTTGGACCCAGGGGATGGGTTGAACAGCATCATAGCAAGTGGTGACAGACGAGCCTGAGACTTGGGAGGCTGAATGCCCCAGGATACCAGTTCTTGGAGCACATCTCACATTCCGCCAGTTCCTGTGGGACGTCTTAGCAACACGCCATATGATTTGACAATATCCTCATACTGCGCAAGAGACATCTTGAAACAAATCTCTGAACAACGGAATGAGATCATCTTCTCGTCGATCCTTTGGCGCCGACTCCCGCCAATTTTAGGTCAGGGCCCCAAGCAGACAGGGGGAGGACGAGGGCCCCGGACCGGCGTGGAACCTGCAGAGGGGTGTGCACATAAAAGAAGATCGTTTGCTGCGGGCAGCATGTCGTTGTGGGGACCTTCCAGATATCTCGGCCGTGGGTTACGGAGAATGCACACTGCCCGTACGGGCTGTCCGCTCATCCACCATCTTTGACGGACGCCATCCCCCGCTTTCTTATCAAAAACACTCGGTAATATGTACACACAGTCTGCAGCCTTGCTAGGCGTATATCCTTCCCGACTTCAACGGACATGGTCTTTCAATATTTCTGTTTATTCATGCCTATCTTGCCTTGGAGGCAATGGTAAGTAAAATTGATCTAACAAGGTTTCTTGCTCTCAAGACTGGTGGTGGCCTATGTCAGAAATCCCATTCGCGCTTGTTATTCAACACATCGAGGCCTGCAATCGTTAGCAGCCCTGCATGAAATCTCGAGGATCCAATAGCGGGATCGTGGAAAACGACAAACCATGGACCGTATTTCATCTTAGGCTGCATACACCGACATTTTTAGACAGACCGGCAAGATTTCTTATGGTCACGAGGTATCCATTCTGGACCCCGAACGACAAAGAGCCAGCAACGAAGACCATGTCAACAGTTTCGTATCACATGCGGTGTGCCGGTACTTGTTCCAATCTGGGCCGGTGATAGGATATTCTTGAGCGGTTCCAACATCTCGAGTTCCTTGAGAAGCAAATTGGGTGTTCAAACGGCACCGGTGTGCTGGGCCAGCCATAACCGCCAGCGGAACTCTGATTCGCTATTGATTCGTTAAGAGCTCCCTCAATTGCGTGGGGAAGAACAATGACGTCGCTTGCTTGATTCATCATCCAATCGGCTGTAGGATCTATTGTGGGTTCTCGGCCCCTAAGGGGATCTTAAGGGGCATGGTTGTGAGACATGGGGCCGTCGTCTACCTGGAGCCCCTGAAAAGACTGATCTCAAGTGTCTTGGGAGACGACCTGCGGTATCGGTCAGCCTTGTGTATATGTCAACACTCATACTTACAAGCAAATCGTTCAGTCAACTTTGTGGGCTCTTTCTTTCACTTGGCATGGCTGGCCCGACAGACAAAAGAATTACAAAGTAGCAGATTCAAGAGCTATCCAAGTCTTCCGAATTCCGTCAGCAGTCTATATTGAACGGGCGAGCCTGGCAAATTAGGTTGTTCACGGGAAAACAAGGGTGACCAGAACGGTAATATGACACGATTGCTGGGTGACGTAGGGAATCTGATTACGGATAATCAATGAAAGACGAGCGCGGGGGTACAGAGCGGGTTCATAAACGAACCACAGACATTTGGCACCTTCAAAGCTGCGTTAGAAGTCACGGGGCAAGCTCATTCGCTATCACATTTGGTGATGGTATTCTAGACTTCTCAAGCTCAACCCAGTTCTCACCGTTTCAACGAGTGTCTGACTGCGAATTGGTTTCCACAGTCCCATCCTCAGGAATTGTCCATTCTCGCTTTTAGAGGGGTGAAAAAGGCTGATCACTCAATCCACTGATACAGCTACCGCCTTTACTTGCAGGTTCTCTCCAACTCGAATGAGGGGCAGCCTCTCGGCCATGTCGGTCATGACTGAAAGGTCTTACTGAGATGCGGCCCAGCCAGGGCCCTTGCATACTCAAGGCATGCGATCTTCCGTCAAAGCTATCACGCGCCATATTCAGGCACTCGATTTATTTGAGGTATTTCTCTGTACCTCTGCCTCTCAGGCATGCTGCAGCCGATATGAATCTCGTATTCAAGTCGATTTCCTATCATCGTTCCATTTGAGCTATCTTATCCACAGGGCCGTAGCTACCTACCTGGCCATGACATGGTAAAATGCCAAGAGCATGGCCTGCTAAGCGGCCGTGCTGTCCATCGTGTTAATCCCTTCTGGGCGTTGGCACGGCCAGTCCAAGATGCGCCGTATGCTTACAGAGTATAGCAAAGGATGCCGATTATTCCGTTCCAAGACTTCTGCGCCACGCCCTCAATTTCCACTGTTCTACGGGTTACATCCACGTGCGCTTCCTTGAGCAGTATGTCAGAGTCTTAACCCTTTATGGAGGACAGCCAACCATGGGTCAAGCATCTGCGGTATGCCATCAAGCTCTGTATCGAGACTTTGAGCGCTCGACTGTGTCCAGTAATTACAGCGACCGCGTCACTATCACCTCGCCCTGTCGGCGCAAGGCACAACGCAATGCTCAGTCTCACCATGCATTCTATCGCGTCATTGCTTCTGGGCACCTGATGGTCTGCAGGCGACCTATGCAATGCCATGCCAGCAAGAAGTGGCACAGCGTCCGACCTGTTGCATTGGCTCGCATCCACCTACTGTATCATGAAGCCTACCACTGTGAATGATACAGTATGCGAATTGCATAGGCATTGAGGTCCAATTATTCGTGTGAGGCGAGCCACAGCAATTTCATGGGGAAGACACCATTGACGAGGATGCTGCAAGATGGTAACTAGCCATTTGATGGTGTCTGTTCTTTAAGCATATACCCTATGCAAACAGCAGCCTATTCGAGGACAGAGTCGTATACGAAAGCTATGACCAGGGCCAGGTTGAGCAGCAGTCCAATCACCACAAGATTGATAACCTGCCTGAACTCGATGTTTGCGGCACCGCACCGCACACGAGGCTATTTTGAACTCGTCAATCATTCGTGGCAGAGTGTAGAAGCGGCATTAGTCTTTCTTTAGTTCGACACAGCTGGCACCTCCAAGACGACCTCATCCCGCGCAATCGGGTACGCAGAGAAGCTCGTGATGGGTGCGCTAGATCATCCTACCTTGGTGATTGGACTGATACAGACCACGCGGTGGGATTGATACTACGGGAGTGCCCGCTCATTGCGCGCCTGCCGCTGCATTCAATGCCGCATGGATTAGGCAAATGGGTGACAAGGTGCATCCGAACCGCCAATCTACGTTTGATCTATCAACTCGGCCTTCCTATAGAGGTGTAGATATTCGGATAAGAACCACCGAGTGTTGGACTTGATTACTTCAAGGTTGCAGTACAGACCGTTGTTACGTGCATCACACAATCCATACTTGATACGTCTGTGATGATCAATCGATGGTATCTAAAACAGTTTTTTTGCGCTAATCTATACAACACACCAACTTCAGAATGAACATTCGATTCTTCGATCTGCAGCTGTGTCACAACCTCTCAGCAGCAACCATGAACGGGCATATGAACATTCAGGGTGAATGCAGCATTGACTTTCTGCAACGAATTGAGCTACCATACCCTTGTACTGCAGAATGGAGTCGATGTTCAGGCATCTGATGTTATCGAGGCCTCGGCGAATTCCTCTTACAGTGGAGTCTAGAGCCTGCGCCTTCAATTGACCCGAGCTGATGGCAAGAAGCATCACCCGAAGGAGCCTTTGCAATAGTTAATGTTCAATTCTGGATTGGGTTCACGAGCAACAGACCACCTGGAAGGCATGGCACCACCATTATCCATGGATCAATCTCCGGCGGACTCAGTGGACAGAGAAACAAATTACAGAGCGCCATACGGCAAACAATTTCACACAGTCATTATTTGCAGATTTGTTGACACCACAAGCTTGGGCCTGTGGCTGCTGCACATCATTGATGCACAAGAAGGGGTTCTGGGGGAGTCGAGGTTGGCGTGTAGCATCACATCAATTCCAGAACTTAGTACCAACGGCGCATTTGTGTCGAATGGATGAAAATCTCAACGGCGGTTTCAAGAAGACAACACTCACTATCAATATCTAATCACCAATGTCAACGGCCAACACAATTTCGCGGGACTTCTACCTGGTTCACCAAAGCGTTGGACTAGTCTAGGTATCAAGGCGCCATTGTTTGCTAGCGTCCGCGGCTTTCGCAGGTCGGCTTTGTATTGATGGCCCAGAGCCTAAATTGAGCACTTGATTACATGCGTGTTTCTCCTTATGCCCATATCGCGGTCCAAGGCTCATTGATTCATAGAAGGATACACAAGCACCATCGCGCAATGATATGCTGTGATAGTCGGCAGTATTGCGCTCTGGGCATGGAGTACTGACAATGCGGTTGATTGCGACATATGTACATGATTTCGGTGCAAAGTTTAATCTGTCGCCCAACTTGGGGGCTTGGACCAACAAACACCATAGCCTCAGGGGATCAGCTGTGCCTGGCAATCAGTGGAGAATCGAGCCAGGTATCGCGAATCTTGGCGATTTGGTTTCGAAACGACGCTCTTCCATCAATTTCAACACAACCACACAAACTACCGACTGTATCGATTATATTGAATCTCCCCGGACCATGCCCCAGACGACTGAACCTCCGGCGACTTTGAAACGTATTGAAACGCACATCAATCCTCAGTGCTTTTGCAAATCACCACGGATGGTTGGGCTGCCACTCTTGATGGCCATACCTTGCTCTTGCTTGGAACGTCCAGGGACCAAGACCCCCTACCTCACATCCTTAGGGTTGTCGGGTTTTTGGCCTGTTCGTTTAGATACTCAGCCTTCTAGAATCCTTCTTATGGACCCCTGACTCGAGATCCCTGACAGCTATAGCTTTGACGTCTTTTGGCGTCGTTGCTGACTGTTAGTCTTGAGCCGTGTGCTACAGATTAATATCTATTGACACCAGTGGCTGGGGATTTGCCTGAGCGTGATCTGTTGGCCAGCATAGTTTGATTGTTTTCATTACACAGGCCCCAGCAGCCCGGTGGTATTCTCTATACGGAACAGCAACTAGGATGCATCAGAGATTGTTGTAGTACAGGCTACATGTTGTGTAGCCACAGAGCTTCATCAACTATGACCAGTCAACATGTTACATCGCATGAAGGTCACCAAATACCTCAGCATGGAACCAATGGTAGACGTTCGATCGCGACACTGCAAGGGTGTTATTGGCGAGCGGGTTGTTTGCCATTTCTGACAGTTATCACAAATCATACTGTCTGACAGCTTTGGCTGCTGTCTGTAAATGTATCGTGCCGCTCAGAAACCACTGGCTGGTTCATGCATGCTTGGTAATGGTGACCGAAGCGGTTGAATTTAATGCCATGGCAATTCGCCTATTTCAAGACACCAACATCGATATTGTCTTGTTTTCTATTGATAGTCAAGTCCATCACGCAACCCTCGTGTGCTGGCAAACATCTACTCCACATCTTGAACATATTGGGGATATTTGTGACTTCAGCCTTGCCGATCTCACCACACCAACGTCTAGGCACCTACGGCACAGCATGAGATGTACGTGCCCAATTGTCGGGTCAGCAGGCTGTGTGCTGTATGTAGGCTGACGAGTGCAACCTTGGAACCCTTGAGACGATGACTAGTAATCCTAGGGTGCCCCTTGAGCCGCTGCTTTGCATCTCATTTGCTGTAAAAGTTGTGTTGGTGGTTGTGTTGGCAATCCCACTGATGGGTGCTGCCATATGTGAGCCCTGATCGACCACTTGTATGGTCTTTTGTTGAAGGTTGTGTCTGGAATCGCTAGCCCTGGCTCGGGCCGGCCCCATGGGTCGTCTTAGATAGGTGACCAGTCACTTTGCTAGCAAAGGTGGTCACCCTACTTAGTATATCGGTTCGGGCTGGACTGTGTGAGAGTTTGCGAAGCCAGCACCTCGCATGCCGTTCCTGGTGAGTTGCAGACGCTGCGGCACGACAAACATAGACAAGATCGGAAGGGCGTGGCGTGGCGCGGCATCATGGCCATGGTATGGTGCACTTGATATCAACATCGCGTGAGAGGCTAGAGTGTGGTTCATATCCAGCATCACGTATAGATACAAGCAAGGACCCTTTATGCATGTGCTTTGAGGGATAAATGTGTGTTGCTGCATAGGCCGCCTTTTCGTCATGAGACTAATGATGCATAAAGCACCTATTCACAGAGCCACGGCGTCGAGCTCAACGATGCTGACTGGATATCACAATTCATGGTGGTACTGGAAACACCTCGTGCGAGGAGAAATGATATCAATTTGACCATCTGTCAGCTGAGTCTACCTCTGTTTGTCTTCTTTGACGAGATGCAGGTGAGTTATCGCCGACATGGCTCGGCAATATTCACAAGTCATCAGTCAGGCGTCATGCTTGGTGATGCAATTGAGCACATGTCGTTGGAATGGTTAATCAGCCTCACCACCACGGATGGCCATTCTGACTGTGCTGGCATGCCACGTCAACTCCCTCAACAGGCAACTGTTGGATGTTGTCTATTCAAGACTAGGTAGGTTGGCAACTTTTGGACGGTCCGACACTAATTGAACCTAACGCAGAATGGGCTCTGTTTCGCAATGATAGACACAGCAGCGTAGCAGTTGATCCTATGAGTTTGATAGTGCGGGATCAACCCCTATCTATTTGTTGTCCAGTAGAGTTTACTATCCATGAGGATTCGGCATTTACTTTGTCTGATAACAGGGTCTACGCATTGAATTAATCTCGCACAGGCTTACAATACCGGGGCATCACGCCATCACTCGCATATTCATCTGGTCACGTTTCACGCAGCGAAGACCAGTCATTGTCTGAGTTTTTGAAGACATGGACATGGCAAGTTCTGCCCAAGAAGCAAAGACAGAGAGAGTGGTAGGGTTCCCCTTACTACCGCGAGATGTGAAACGGCGATTTTGGTCCCGAGTAGTTGGTCCTAGTGCGGGGGTGGACCTTGTAGGTTCATAAGTCTAAGTCCGTTGGATGACAGCGACCGTTGTTTGGGATAAACATCTATTTCGGTCGGGGCTAAGCACATGGCATGGCTTGGGGGCCATGTCTAAACCTATCCACGATGCAAACGAATTACTCGAACAAGAAGTTGCAAAATAGTGGAATTCCATGGATGTTCCCTACTCGAACGGGGGCCTCGGAATAATTTCAGAACACTTATTCTGAGAGCTAGTTATGGCCCGGATGGCATCCCCCGGAGCTTCTGGAAAACATCCGCAAAGACCCACGAGTAAGAGCTCAGGCCCCATCTCCTTTCATCATATGCTGAGACAAGGCCCAATGTCCTAAGAGGATTCTGAGGGAGATGGAAGGGGCCTCATCTCACCGGGGGCCCAACTCTGACACTCAGGTGAGAGTCTGCCCAGCCCAGCACAGGTACAACACTAGCACCAGCACCAGCAGGCATCAATCAGCCTCTTGAGATCCTGCGTTGAATCCTTTTGGATCTGTGCGGCATTGCTTGATGCTCGCTGTCCAATCTTCTGACGCCGTTTCAACCAACTGCCACTGCCGCTATGCTATGCTCAACAATGCCATGCATGCAACGTGGACCTTCTGCTGACCTCTGCTTCGGCCTACGGGATATGGCAGCGGATCGCCCGCAGCTTCAGTGAATATGCTATTCATGGGTATAGCTTCCGGATCTGCTGCATGTTTCATTTCATGCATGCTTGCTCGCCAGGCATCAAAATTACGAACATGCCTTCGTTGTTGAGACCAACCCATATCAACCAACATCAGGATTTGGCATGAATTGACTCATCACCGAGATTTCACCCGAATGTTGGACAAAGCTTGTCTTGTCGGTGAATGCGTTGGCACAAGAAACTACACAGGGAGTACCTGGGCTGAAATGCGCAATCTTTCCTGCGACTATCCGTCTGTAATCCACGGTCAGAGCCATCATGTACGCTTCTCTCCGACGCAGCATCCTACAGCTGCTGTGCCATGCTCGAAGCTCCTTTCACTGGCTGTCCTCTTGTCTTGGAGACATCCACGTCCGTCTTGGCATACTTAGTCGTCATACCAGTGAGGGAAACACCCTCTTACAGAAACTCCCCCGGCGGACATGACGTTGCGATATCTCGGCAGCTGCCTCATGCTGTGCTATCTGCTTTTGTGTTCCTCCGCTTGCTGCCTTGCTGTGGGATTCCGGTCAGTCAGCTCACTGGGTTATGGTACGATGGGAAACTCGACCGATGCGTGTTGTTTGTGCGACGAAGAGAAAGGCTGGTTGAGTTTGTGGATTGTGATATGTCGTGCCGAGAGGTCATTATGCGAGGTCATCTGCCAAAGTCAAGGCAAGCTGTGGACACCAGATGAGTCTGCTTCTCAGTGCCTGTGATTTTCTTATCAGTTTCTACTACCTGTGAAGTGTTGGAGCTTCATTGTTCGTGATGTTGTTTTCTGTGATCGAAATGTTAGCTCCCCCCGGTACCAAGTTAAATATCATAGGCCAGTCGTTGTGTATTACAAAGCCAAATGAATCTGAATTACTGTACTCTCTCGGATGAACCAACATCAAGTGTCTTGTCATCTTTTGTATTCGGACAAATATTTTTTTATGCCACTTTTCGATACAGTTTAAGTATAGGGTAGCTTGATTTTGAAATGTCCATGAAAATGAAAGCTACTCCTGTGAAAAACATATTATATAGTGCTGGTTTTCTAAGAACGAGATGTTCTCGAAATAGAATACCAATTCATTCTTAATAGAGCTCCGTATAATGTTGTGAATTTGCGTGGTTGTTGGTGATGAAATGTGAATGTGCGAATATACATAGGAGACCTGAGCAATCAGAGGCGAAAATAAAACAAGGAGAATAAACAAGGCTTTATGCAGCCAGATATTCACATATTTTATTTCTAAAGCGCTATAAATGCTGCGTCTTTCCAAAGTATTCTCATAAACAGCCCTTATCTCCATGTAAACATTCTCATCGGCCAGCTAAAGGCGTAGGTTTGGACTGAATCTCTCGAATGGTATCCCTCGTCCTTGAATTCGCCTCAAAACTAGCCTCAATAAGGTCTATAACCTCAGAGACCGAAAAGTATAGACTCAATTCGCTTTCGCACCACAGGTACCGTACCTCGTTGAGATTGCTTTGCAGAACCTCGCTCAGATACTTGAGACGTAGCCAGCTAGGAGCATACTGAGCTGTTTGAGGAACCTCATCCTCCGACTTAGCAGTTCCTGTCAGGGTGCTGGGCAGGAAGAGGTCATCGAGCTCAGTAGCTGTGGCGATTGTTTTTGCAATATTGTATGCCTCGTCTTGACCGATGGACGACATCTCGAGGACGTCTGTGATAAGCTTGGTCGCGAGAGCGTCGGCGAGCGAACCCAAAGCCTGAGTCCAGACTGAGCGAGCGAGGATGGGTTTCCAGACAGAAGCCATGGCACGGATGCGGGCCGAAGCCAACTCGACACAAGCCTCCATCTCATCTTGCTGCATCAGACTTTGCGCTCCACCAAGGAAGTCTCGAAGGATGGTCTTTTGGATGTTCATCTCGTTGGCATAGCTGCGATTGGCGAAGGCTTGCAAGCTCTTGATGTCATTGTCAAGCCGTAGCATGTTTCGCGCCCTAGATGTCAAGTCCTCTCGTTTCTTCCAGCCATCAGCGAATTCGGAGAGTTTTTCTGCTAGATACATAGCATCGTTGTATATGAACCTGTTTCGGATTAGTGACGCCCTCAGCCGATTCTTGAAATGTCCTTACATGTTGCCACCCTCACTTCTAGAGTAGTAATGAGGTGAGATGGCCCTGAACAAGGCCAATACAAATGTTGGCAGACCAAAGAGACCAGGCGCTGTAGCTGCAACAGGCGCGTACTCTACATCGTCTCTTGTTAGTGCAGCACCATCTTCTAAGGTGGCATAAATCAGAGCAAGGACAGGCTCAGGCATAGAGGAAACGCTATATGTCTCCTTTAATACGAGCTCTCGAGTCTCGTCTTGGGCATTAGGGGCTTTGCCCTTGGGCCTTGAGGTCTGCACTGGCTGTTGGGTTGTATCTTCGTCTCCCCAGCCCCAGGCAGCAGTACTGTCATCTTCATCATCCTTCTCCGGGGCTTCCTTGGTGTCCTTGGCCTCGGTAGTGGTGTCCTCCTCATCCCATCCCCATGCATCTGCTCCATCATCTTCTTCGGCTTTCGTAGAGCCTGGGCCTTCAGAGGCAGTTCTGTTCTGGACTTCTGAATGCTCATTATCTTCCTCCCATGCATCACCCCAATCAGCTCCCCAATCAGCAGCTTCAGTGTTTGCCGCAGCTCCTCCTGGCGTCTTTGTGATCTCTTTACCTTCTGCCAGAGATACCATCTGCTTCTCAACCTTCTCGACCTGTTTTGACTCGCCGATTCCACCGAGTAGCTTGGAACGGACGGAGTCGAGCGTTGTCTCACGGCGCTTTCCAAGCCATATTGACGGCGCATTGTCAACCCAGTTTTGTAAATCTGTGAAGCCCGTGTATCCATGTTGAGTCAGCGACTGGCAGAACTCGCGAGCTCTATTGATCATGGCCTGGAAGTTGCCCATCTCTTTTAACGAGGAAGGTACTGCAGCTTCCAGCCACTCCCCAATAAGCTTGGGTATTACATCTGCCATCATAAAGTTACCAAGTGGTGGCAAGAGATCAGAAGGTAGTTTTTGGGCGAGAAAAGCGAAGGCAGTTTCTAGGTCGGCGAGCAGAGCATCAATTGATCTTGTTGCTTCCCCTGATAGCTTTAGGACATCTCCATCTGCTTGTATAGTAGGTAAGGTTTTGTTTTTGGCATCCATCCGGGGAGATATGATTGCGGCATCTACATTTCGCCACAACTGTTCCATACGCTCGTCGACCTCTTTGTAAGCCTGAAGGCCAACTACCGCATCGGAGAGGTTCATTTGCTCATCTAATACTTGTCAGTGGTAGTGGTATTTGCGAGGCAGTTTTCTCACCCTTAACAGCATTGTAAACGGCGAATTGGCGTGTCTCAATATCCGCATGAATCAATGTCTTCCAGATATGGTCGAAAACCTCATGGACGGAGGACTTGAGCTCAAAACTTCGAAGATTCAGAAGTTTCATGACTCGACAAGTTTTGCTTACACCAATTTGGTCGATTGCTTCCCATGATTCTGTCGAATGGTGAGCATGATATCAGCAAAGGGAATTTTACAGCATACTCTCAAGTAGCCGTAGCGAGTCTAATATGCGACGCTCGTTTTTGGCAGCTTCGACTTCACTTAGGAGCTGATTGACGCGTTTGATGCCTTGCAATGCGCCATGCAACTGTTGACTGTACTGGACTTCACGATTCAAGAACTCCGCCTTTTCCTCCGCGTCTTGAATCGCCTCACCAGAAACATCAGGAGCTTCAGACTGCCGTTCAATCTCATTGGCCATTGCCTTTGAGCGGAAGATATCCTCCTGTAGAGTCTTTGAATTCCGTACCCAGGAATCGACATCTTGCTTTGTTTCTTGACTGATGGTGTGTAGCTCGGCCTGTGGGCGTCGTGAGCAACATAGCTGGTTGGAGTTCGTTTGAATAGAGTCATATTACCTCCAGATCTTGCTTGGCTTTCGCCAGAGCTTGGATCGCAGGTTGTAGGTCGGTTTCGGAAACAGGAGGTAGGACGGAGATATCATCAGGGAATCGACCTTCAAGGGAGAAGGCTACGAGGGCGTCGCTAAGCTGTTGCGGCGCTTGTTCTGTTGTCGTAGCCATCGTGGTAGAGGGAGGTATATTATCGTGAGAAGCTTGAGCAACGCCAGGTGAAGCTATTTGTGTGTCGTAGGTTTAGCACAAAGGATGCTGAGTTGTTCGTGGAGCTTGATGGTGGTATGTTGCACTTATAGAATTCGAATAGTAATTGGACAGCTCAAATTTCAAGGTAGAACATAAATACTCGCATGGCTTGCTGTGGGCTCTTGTCATGAGCTGTTGGTGTCTGTCGCAAGTTACAGTCGAGAATCAGCCACAAGCTGGCAACTTTCCAGTGCCGTCATGACCGCACTACAGCTTTCCTCGCACCTGCCACTTTCCCACTGAAGCCAAGCACTGGGTGGCTGAACCTTGGCCAGTGCGCTTAGCGGCAGTACAGCCAATCAATGGCAGGCATAAGCCACCTTATTGGGTTGATTTGATTGTTTATGTGAAAGCCCACCTTTGGATTGCATTGTTCTTGAGGTCATGAATGGAAAGACAAGGGCCGTGCCAACCAAAATTGGGAATGCCGGTAGCCATTTTCCATTTTGGCTTGTGCTCCTATCTAAAGTTATGAGGAGGGCGGAGGCTATACCCGGATAGATGCCTGCCTAGGTTAATTCGTGCTTGTGGTTGATATAGGTAGCAGCAAAAGATGCTGGAACAATGTTGGTCGCTACCACCTAACAAAATGTTTGCTCGCATCCAATGTCTTGTTTCAATCCCCTCTATATAAACCATCTATTTCAATCTTTTTTCCGCATCCTCAGCCGTCTTTTGTCGTATTGCTGCTACCAATTTACACCAAGTGCTACCTCGATAGCGGGGTAATTTTTCTCGTCAGGCCCGTTCTCAGTAACTGATTGGACCCCTCCTCTCCTCGTCATTCTTTCGCAGCAACCTACTTACCTACCTACCTACAGCCTTACCTTACGGTACTTAGGCAACAAATCTTTGAAGGTGAGCAAAAGTATTTTTCTTGTGATCAGGTACTGTCTGTATTGCGTGCCACATATTTTGGTGGGTTTCTGCCTTGTCTGCCTTGTCCTTCAACCTTGTTTCTTCCTTGTCAGTGTTCTTCTCTTGATGGCGGGGTCTTGTGTATCTGTGCTGCTGTGTAACAGCTCTTCACGAGAATTCGTATATCAGCATAATTCTGCCTGTTCTTCTCAATGAAGTTGGTTGGAACCCTCGCTTCTTCTTTTCAGTTGGGTGCAGTCCGAGTTGAGCTCTGAATAGCTGTCAACTGTTTCTTTTCTCTCATTGGGAATAACTGTCATCGACAAAGCACTTTCACTGTCGTCATGTCACCCAAAGACTCCCATTCACGATATGCTGTTGCAGTGGTAGTCGCCCTGCTCAGCGTTATCGTCTATACCATCATGTCAAACGTTTCTCTTACGGCTACCAGCATTGAGTTAGTCATGCTTTCTTCTCATCGACACAGTTGCTTTTCTTGGTCGAACCCAATCACCCTCCGCTTGAATGAGCGCCACTCCCGATTCTTGTTTCCTCAACCGCTCCCAGTCTTATAATATCCCGTTCGTCACTAGATTATCACGTGCTCTTACTATATAAGCCTGGCTCTCTTCCTCCATCTCTTTGACCTCTCTCAAAGCCCTATATATAGGTAGTTTGCTAACTTAACAAGTTCTATTTGGAGCCTTGTAGGCCTCAAACACTTCAAGATGTCACCAGAAACTTCAAAGTCGTATTTCCGCAAGATACAAAGCTTCAAAACGGACTATGCGCCTTGCACAATCACTCAATATGTGTCAGACCGCAGTGGAATGCAGGTTGTTGTTGCTGACCGCAAGGGTCCTAAGCTCAATGGCTACTTCACCTTAGCCACCGAGATCTTTGACGACTCCGGCGCTCCTCACACTCTGGAGCACCTTGTCTTTATGGGTTCCAAGAGCTACCAGTACAAGGGTCTTCTTGACAAGCTCTCGTCCCGAGCATACTCCCACACAAACGCCTGGACTGCTACCGACCATACGGCTTATACCCTTGAAACCGCCGGCTGGGATGGTTTCGCCCAAGTTCTCCCTGTGTACCTCGAGCATGTTATCTTACCTACTATCACGGATGAGAGTATCGTGACCGAGGTCTGGCACATCGACGGCGAAGGTAACGATGCTGGTGTTGTCTATTCTGAAATGCAAGCTGTGCAATTCCGCAGCTCTGAGCTCATGGATATCAAGGCCCGTCGTCTCCTCTATCCTGAAAATGTTGGTTTCCGTTACGAGACTGGTGGTATGACTGATGCTCTTCGAGTTCTTGCCCCTGAACGTATCCGCCAGTTCCATCGTGACATGTACCAGCCCCGAAATCTTTGCTTGGTTCTTGTAGGTGAGGTCAACCAAGACGAACTTATCCAGATCCTCGAAGACTTTGAAGAGTCTATCAAGGATGACATCCCCTCCCTTGACACCCCTTTTAAGAGGTAAGTTACATAGTAGTGGCAGAATTGTGCTTTGCTGATCAGTAATAGGCCTTGGATTGACTCCGCCCAGCCCCCAAAGATCAATGAGACGCAGATTGTGACCGTTGAGTTCCCAGAGGAAGACGAATCCGTTGGAGAGGTCCTCGTTGGTTTCTTCGGACCTAACTGCAACGACCTGATTCAATCATCTGCCCTTAATGTGCTTCTAACATATCTCTGTGGTTCTTCTGTCTCCATTCTTGAAAATGTCATGGTTGAAAAGGAGGAGCTCGCCAGTTCGGTCTCTTACTGGACTGATCCTCGACCTGACATGGTCATTTGGTTGCAGCCCACAGGTGTTGCTACTGAGAAGCTTGAATTTGTCGAGAAGCGACTGTTTGAGCTTCTGAAGGAAGTTGCCTCGAAGCCTATTGACATGGATTACATGAGAGAGTGCATACGCCGTGAGAAGCGTCAAGTCAAGTACCACGCTGAGACATCCGAGTCTTTCTACGCTACAAACATCATCACCGACTACCTCTTTGGAAAGCGAGATGGCTCGACCCTGAAGGATCTGAAGGATTTGGAAGAGTACGATGTTTTGGAGAAGTGGACAGACCAGCAGTGGCGAGATTTCCTCAGCAAATGGATGGCTGAAGCTCCTCACATCTCAATCCTCGGCCAACCTTCCCATGAATTGGCCACCAAGATGAAGAAGGATGAAGAAGCTCGAATTGCCAAGCGCAAGGAGGATTTGGGTGCTGAAGGTCTGGAGAAGCTTGCCAAGCGTCTCGAAGATGCTAAGAAGAAGAATGATGAGCCCATTCCCGCCTCTGTCGTCGATCGTTGGAGTGTTCCCAGCACGGATTCTATCCACTTCATTGAGTCTGACACTGCTCGTTCAGGACATGCTCGCGCAGTCGGTCTGGGTAGTGGTTCTGCACAGAAACTAATTGATGGTGCAACTCAAGGCAAGCTTCCTCTTTTCATCCAATTTGAGGATGTTCCAACCAACTTTGTTCACATCACTATTCACATCGGCACTTCTCAAGTTCCCAATGAGCTAAAGCCCCTGATGCCAATCTTCAGCGACAACTTTTTCAACACACACATCATGCGTGATGGAAAGCAAGTCGGGTTTGAGCAAGTTGTCATGGAACTCGAGCGAGATACTATCAGTTACTCCCTTCACTCCGCTCGCTACATCAGCGATCCTGACGGAATAATGATCCAGTTCCAGGTTGAGCCCGAAAAATATGCTGCAGCCGTTGAGTGGATTCGCACCATGATGTTTGACTCAATCTTTGACCCCCAACGACTCAAAGCCAGCGTTACCAAGGCTTTGGCTGACATCCCTGAGTCAAAGCGTGATGGAAAATCTATGGCCAGCGAGGTTAATGCTGCTATTCATATGGAAAAGTCCTCGCTGGCTGTTGCTAAGCGTGTGCTGGTTCGTGCAGTGTATCTGAAGAGGCTCAAGAAGCTTCTCGAGAAGGAACCCGAGAAGGTTGTTGGTTGGTTTAACACTGTCCGAGACTCGCTTTTCACTTTCCAGAATCTCCGTTTCCTCGTCACAGCCAATCTCGAAACTCTTCCGGACCCCTTGACTACTTGGGATACGCTATCTAAGTCTCTGACTGTTGCTGAGAACATGGTTGAGATCCCTAAGCCCGTGAGCCTGCTCAACGACGAAGGTCGTAACCCTGGATCTGTTGGTGCTATCATTGTGCCCATGACTACTCTCGAGAGCTCCTACTCAGTCTCAACAGCCCAAGGCTTGGCGTCCTTCGACGACCCTCGTCTCGCCTCCATAATGGTTGCCATTGGATATCTCGAAGCTGCTGAGGGTCCTCTCTGGAACGCTGTTCGAGGTGCTGGATACGCATACGGCGTCTACTTCTCTCGGGATATCAACTCTGGTATCATCTCATACCATGTCTACCGCTCACCTGATGCTTATAAGGCTATCAAGGCTTCCAAAGAGGCCATCAGTAAGATTGCCAAAGGTGAAGTTGAGATTGATCGTCACTTGCTCGAGGGCACCATCAGCCAAATCGTCGTTATGTTCGCCGATGAGCAATCCACTATGCCTAGCGCCGCCCAGCAGAACTTTGTCCAGGGTGTTGTTCGTGGCTTGCCTAAGGATTGGGGCAAAGAGGTTCTGCGACGCGTGCGAGCCGTTACCGAGGATGAGATCAAGACTGCTCTTCTCGAGACTGTCCTACCATGCTTTGAGCCTGGCAAGAGCAATATTGTTGTCACTGCTGCCAAGATCATGCAAGAGGTTTGTTTATTTCCTATTTTCTCTGACCACTACTAACAGATTTCAGGGTATGGAGACAGCATTCAAGGGAATGGGCTACAAGGTCCAGACTCATGAGCTTAGCTACTTCCACGATGATTACGGCTTGAAGCCTGAAGAAGGTGAAGAGGAAGAGTCATCCGAAGAAGATGACGGGTTGGAAGGTTCTGAGGGATCCTACGATTCCGACGAGTCCTATGATGATTAGATGAACAAAATGAGTAAACGTAGATGGCGCACAGGTAGACTCTGGGATCGTCAAGAGCATATCGGTAGCGATGCCATGAATAGAAAAAATCAAAAAGAAAATCACTTGTATTGTACAGTTGAGCCTGGTTCTGTATGCGTCTAAGGGTGGCCAAATCCTTTCTAGATGACCAGCTCATACTGGCCATTTTCCTATATCTAAAACACATTCCCAAAGAGACTAAGGAGCCGCTGTTCAGAAGTAATCTAAATAGATAATCTTTTGCTGCATATTACAGCTCGTCACGTCCACTGGCCTTGACAACACCCTCCTTCTCGTTGTCAATGGACTTATCAGTGACGCCCTCGGTGACACCCTCAGAGCCCTTCCAGCCGAGTGCCTTGAGGCGCTCAGATAGATGAGGATGAGAGAAGTGGTAGCTGGCGTACACCCAATCGGCGTCCATGGTGCTAAGGTTCTGGATCTGGAGCTTGAGGAGAGAGCGGGCAAGCTCCTCGGGGTAACCAAGCTGCTTAGCGAAGGCATCGGCCTGGAACTCGAACTTGCGGCTGACGATGTGCATAAGCAGGTTGATGACGAGATCCATAGGAGCAAGAGCATCAGAGAAGAGGATGAAACCAATGATGATGGGGTGCTGCTTGAGGAAACCAAACGAGGAGTACAGAGAGTGGTTGTTGATGAAGACGGAGAAGAGGAGGAAGATGTAGAAAGTGTGAGCCTGAATTTTGTTAGCTTCCATGATAATATGGTAGAATTCATGCACTTACCTGAGAGATACCGAACAAGCTGGTGGTGTGACCAAGCTTCCAGTGACCCAATTCGTGAGCAAGAACAGCAACAACCTCATCAGGCTCGCTCTTCTCAATGAGAGTGTCGTAGATAACAATGTGCTTCTTCCAGGGGAGACCAAAGAAATAGGCGTTGGAGTGGGCGCTTCGCTTGCTTCCATCAATGACATAGAGCTCATGGAGAGGGAACTTGAGGCTAGCAGCGAGAGCTTCAACCTTGGTCTTGAGCTCACCATCCTCGAGAGGAGACAGCTTGTTGAACAGAGGCAGGATAGCAACGGGGTAGATGGTGATCATGAAGACCTGGAGAGCAATGACGAAGAGCCACAGGTAGTAGAAGAACTGGTTACCAGTCTTCTGGATGATCTTGAGGAAACCGGCGAGGAAAGGAGGCGCGAGAACGAAGGTGAGAGCTTGAGTTTTGATGAGATCGGTGACGAAGAGCTTAGGCGTCTGCTTGTTGAAACCAAACTCCTCCTCCAGGACGAAAGTCTGATAAATCGAAGACGGAAGACGAAGAAGCTGGCTGATAACGGCGAAAGTCAAAACGAAGACGATAGTATGGCTGATCTCTCCAGTGAAGCGCGCAGGAGCCCATTTGAGGAGAAGATCGCCAGTCCAGGACCACAGTTTAGGAAGGACATCGAAGTGCATGAAGGCGAGATTCTGAACCTGAGAGTAGAGACCGTTGATGATTTCAAACTTTGCCTTGGCGCGACCATAGGCTTGGGACTTGTCGAACACTTCCTGGGAAACTTCCTTGGAGAGGACGGCGGGGGGGCTGGTTTTCTGGAGGACACGGTATTGACGGAGAGTGAGGAACGATTCGAAGAGGTATTGGCCTACGGAGAAGCCCATGATGAGCTTCTTCCATGGGAAGAGCGGGCGATCGAGGAAGCGCGCGAGGCGCTGTTTGAAGTTAGTATCCATTGAAGCAATTGGAGGATGTAACTGTGTTTAGGGCATGGCTGATATCAACGTACCTGAAGGAAATCCATGGTTGCGGTGCTGTTGATGGACCGGAAACCTGGGGTTGTAGTTGTAAGAGCGAAGCTAGGCTACCTAATGCTCGCCCTTTGCGCGGCTTATCAAAGTGGGATGGGGGTGATAGAGTAGATCTGGCCTAACGCACGTCGGCGGTGATATTCCCCGATATCCCGATGTGGTAATACGACAGAATATGACGGGAGCACTGCGCAACTCTAGTAATACAGTAGCAGATGCCATACTCTTGCATGTCATTCGTTGGGCGATTCAATTGCCGTGGCGCAAATCATTTATATGTGCAATTGTTGCATACCTCACACGTCTCACATCAAAAGGTAAAGATTCCAGGTAGAGCGAGGCATGAATGCTCGAATAATCCACAAGCTACGACAATACATCTTACACGCAATAGCGAAGCAGCAACAACAAACAGCAACAAAAAAGCATCTCTAGCAAGTAGCCCAACCGGTAGCCAACTAACAAGATCCTTACTCTTTCGGTACGCGCGAAGCCTTCGTCACGCCCCCAAAAGCTGCAACTCCCCAGTTCTGCCTGATACAAGATAGCCTGGACCATCAAGTTCACAGCGGGAAAAGGATGTTCAGGTGAAACCTGGGGAGCATTTTCTTGAGAATGGCTCCAATTTGAGCCCCCTTCCGAGTGGCCTCCTAGTGCCCGTTTGTCGCCGCCGAAGGAACTGGCTGAGGGGGACGCTCAGGACCATAGGCCACTGGCGTTCCTTGCTCGTTGCCTTGTGGTTCCTCCTCTGTATCGTCGTCGAACTCGCTAAGTCCTTCCTCCTCGCCCTCCTCGTCGGAGTAGTCGCTTTCGTCCCCCTCGTTTCCTCCGTGACTATCGGAGTAACCGCTTTCGACTGTGTTGGACATTCCGGGTGGTACCCTACGTCCTTGTTGCTGCATTTGCTGGATGATGCTCATGAGCTTCTCGGTCTTCTTCTCGGCAATGTCTGTCTTTTTCTTCCACTCCTGGCGCTCTTCGGCCATACGGATAATGTTGGCAGCCGTCGCCTCCTTCTGTCGCTTCAGAGCTTCGTTCTCCTTCTCTAACCGCTTGCCCTTCTTCGACATATCCTCCATCTCTTTGCGGAATGATAGGAACAAGTCGTTACTATTGTTCAGGGTATCCTCCACCTGCTGTGCCATTAGTCAACATGCCGAACTATCTTATCCGAGTCCACCCACCTGCTTGAACTTATCAACGTAAACATTAAGCTGATTCCTCAGCTCAGTTTCTGTTTTAGTAAACGCCTGGACTTGCGCTTGTAGATGCCGAGCCTTCGTCGACTCCCCTTCTGCATTCTTCTTCTCCCGTTCGTATCGCGCCATATGATACTGGACTTCGAGTTCCTTGGTGCGCATTAACGAGTGGAAATGCAATTCTCGTAACTCGTATTGCTCGATGAACGATTTGAAGCGAATTCGGAACCTGTGAGAGAAAGGTAAGCGGAGTTCTACGTAAAAGAATGGTTGGGACTGACAGCTCGTCGACTTCCATATCCACGACTTGTTTCTTCGGAGTATCTTTTTCTTCCTGATATCCATCGAGTTTGGTCAAGAGTGTAGCATACTTTTCGTCCCAATGAGCATTGTTCCGTTTCTGTGTCGTCTGAAGCTCCTTATTCTCATTCTGCAAATAGAGTTAGCCAACGCCTCTCCGTCAGCCCACTCGCACAAACCTTCATCTTGTTATTATCCCGCTGAAGCTCGCGACATAATTTTTCCAGCTTCTCCTTAAGACCGACCGTCTTATTAAGCTCCGTGCGGCTTGCATCTCTCTCTTTTTGTAGGGTATCCCCGCGCCGCTTGTTCTTTTGGTTTTCACGCTCCAAACGTCGCATATCAGCCAACAGTTCACTAGACCGCTTGGTGAGGTGGTCGATTTTCTGCATGTTGTCCATCTTGGATACCTGCTGAAGGAGATCCCTATTCGCTCTCTTCACTTCACGTTCTGTACCATCCACGTATCAGTATCGTTCCGAATCCATGGGAGGCTGCCGCTTGCAGACGACGAGGGCGAGACGCACCAATCTCCAGCTCTTGCTCCTTATCTCCCGCGGCATCCTGCTCCAACTGGGATATCCGCGCATGGAGCAGACGCGACGCCTCGTTGTTATCCATTCCTTTCTTTCCTTTGCCTTTCTTGGTAGGTGAATGAGTGTGTCCGTCATGCCCGTTGGCTACAGGAGCGTCCACCTGGCTGGCTGGCATCGCCGACGAAGCTACGATGGGCCAAGGTAGCGACGGCAATCGTTCAGGCGGGGGTCACGAGGTCAGGAAAGGCCGGGGGCATCGAAGCGGGATGAATCGTCGTTGATCGTGGATGGGATGTTCGTCGCCAGATGAGGGGTTGAAGTTGTGGTAGCGAGAAAATGATACTCAAAACACTATTGGGTATCGGCTGAGATGCGAGAAGATGTTGTTAGTCGGCTTCACGCATGAATTGTCAAGCCAAGCACTCGCAGCGAAGAGGCACGTTGAGTGGTTGAGGAGGGAATATCTTCGCACCAAGATTGGCTTTGTCCGTATGATGATAGCAATCGACACCAACGCTGAGTAACGGCAACAGTACGACCTATATGGATTCTGGAAGGACACAGCGTTGGAGTCAGGGTTCGTTGGACATCGAATAATACAGTCGCTAACGTGTGACGAGATGGAGGGCTCATGGAGGTTTGAGATGGATAGGTTTTGCCATGGACCTTTGTGATGATTATGTTGAAAATTGCTAAGTCGCTAACAAAATCTGGTAGGCATCTGGGGTCGCCTAGTTAGTGCTTCAATGGGCACTAACGCGGCTTTAGAGGCCTTTGGCGCTATCCCACAGTAGCCTCTCACTGAGTAGTGTCCACTGGCCACCCACAATTACGGCATGTCCTTGGCACTGACGTGGGCTGGAACCCGGCCATTCCATGAGGAAACTGCTGGGGTTACAAAGCAGACCCTTTCACTTTTTCGGGGCGAATCGTTCCGGCGTCATTACATGCATTAAAATCTCCGGTGACTGCTTAACGACAATTTTAACCCTTTCATATAGTTTTGCATATCCGACTGTACACTATTTCTTTGATTTTACTGTATTATTAATTCTCTTATTGCTTATCGTACGTCTCTGCTACAATGCTTCGAAACGCCGCCGCCGGCGCTCGAAAGGCCGTCACGGAGCTTTCACAGTTTCCTAAGCCCGGCGAGAAGCTTCACGGCTTCACCCTTGTTCGATCCAAGCACGTTCCTGAGCTCGAGTTGACAGCTCTTCACCTTCAGCATGATAAGACAGGAGCCGATTATCTGCACATTGCCCGTGATGACAGCAACAATGTCTTCTCGATCGGTTTCAAGACGAACCCTCCAGATGATACTGGTATTCCTCACATTCTAGAGCATACAACACTATGCGGTAGCGAAAAGTACGACTCGTCTTGATATAGACATGGAAGCAGAGAATGCTGACTGTCTATAGATATCCCATTCGCGACCCTTTCTTCAAGATGCTCCCACGAACACTATCGAACTTTATGAACGCGTTCACGGCATCGGACCATACTTTCTACCCCTTTGCGACGACCAACGCGCAGGACTTTAAGAACCTGATGTCTGTGTACCTTGACTCAACATTGCACCCGCTGCTCAAGAAGTCCGACTTTACCCAGGAGGGTTGGCGAATTGGTCCCGAGAACCCCCTTGCCGAGGATGAGGCGAGCAAGAAGCTGGTATTCAAGGGTGTCGTCTACAACGAAATGAAGGGCCAGATGTCAGATGCTGGATATTTATACTACATTCGCTTCCACGACCATATCTTCCCTGATATCAACAACTCGGGTGGCGACCCCCAGAAGATCACGGACCTGACATACGAGCAATTGCGAAAGTTCCACGCCGAGCACTACCACCCCAGTAACGCCAAGGTCTTCACTTATGGTGATATGCCTTTGGTCGACCACTTGCAGCAGGTTGATGCTCAGCTCCAGGCTTTCGAGAAGATCCAGGGTGACAAGCAGATCCACGAACCTGTTAAACTGAACGGCCCCAAGGAAGTTACTCTGTACGGACCGCTTGATCCTCTCGTCGACCCTGACCGTCAATACAAGACCTCTGTTTCATGGATTATGGGTGACACCACAGATGTGCTGGAGTCTTTCTCTCTGGCGCTTCTATCAACCCTTTTGATGGATGGCTATGGCTCTCCACTGTACCGAGGTCTTGTTGAGGCTGGCATGGGTGCTGATTGGAGTCCCAACGCTGGATATGACAGCTCTGCTAAGAAGGGAATCTTCTCTATCGGTCTCACTGGTGTTCAGGAGGCTGATGTACCTAAGCTCAAGGAGAAGGCCCAGGAGATCTTGAGGGGAGTCCGAGAGAAGGGTTTCGACAAGACCAAGATCGATGGATCCCTCCACCAGCTCGAGTTATCGCTCAAGCACAAGACTGCAAACTTTGGATTCTCTATGTTGAACCGTCTCAAGCCCAAGTGGTTCAACGGTGTGGACCCCTTTGACTCATTGGCTTGGAACGACACCATCAATGGTTTCCAAGCTAAGATGGCTGAGGGCAACTACCTCGAGGGTCTTATTGACAAGTATCTACTCAACGACAACACTTTAACATTCACCATGGCCCCTTCAACTACTTACGGTGAGGATCTTGTCAAGGAAGAACAGGAGCGACTTTCTACCAGAATTCAGGCGGCGATCAAGGAGGCCGGCAGTGAAGAGAACGCGCGAAAGCATTTCGAGAAGCAAGAGCAGGAGTTGCTGGTCGAACAAAACAAGACCAACACCGAGGACCTCGGCTGTCTGCCCACTGTCCACGTCAAAGATATTCCCCGAAGCAAGGAGCCTGTGGTCGTGCGAGACGAGAATGCCAACGGCACCAAGATCCAGTGGCACGAGGCTCCTACGAACGGCTTGACATACTTCCGTGCTATCAGCACGTTGGAGAACTTGCCCGATGAGCTTCGCGAGCTGGTCCCTCTGTTCACTGACAGCATCATGCGTCTTGGTACTAAGGACTTGAACATGGAGCAACTTGAAGACTTGATCAAGCTCAAGACTGGCGGTGTTTCAGTTGGTTACCACTGCACCCCATCTCCCACCGATTTCCACGCTGCCAGTGAAGGCCTCATCTTCACAGGCATGGCCCTAGATCGCAACGTCCCCGTCATGTTCGATATCATCCAAAAGCTTGTTTTGGGAACCGATTTTGACAGCCCTGAGGCAGCTCTCAGAATTCGACAGCTACTCCAGGCATCCGCTGACGGCGTTGTGAACGATATTGCATCCACTGGCCATCGGTTCGCGATGGGTAGTGCTGAGTCTGGTCTTACCCGTTCCTCATGGCTGCGACAGCAAGTTTCCGGCCTCTCTCAAGTGCAGCTAGTGACTTCTTTGGCTAGCCGACCTGAGACGGACAAGCTTGAAGATGTCATCTCCAAGCTGAAGCAGATTCAGAGCATTGCACTTGCTGGCGGAAACCTGCGTACCGCAATTACCTGCGGTCCAGAGAGTGTTGCAGAGAATGGGGCTTCCCTACAGAAGTTTGTGGGTAACCTCTCCGGCGATCCTCTCGACCTGAAGAACCCCTCTCCCCGCTTGCTGCCCAAGGATAGCAAGACGTTCTATCCTCTGCCTTACCAAGTTTATTATGGTGGATTGTCAGTACCAACCACATCGTACACAGCAGCGGAGGGTGCACCTCTCCAGATCCTGTCACAGCTTCTTACACATAAGCACCTGCATCACGAAATCCGTGAGAAGGGTGGCGCATATGGTGGAGGTGCTTACTCTCGACCTCTCGATGGCCTTTTTGGTTTCTACTCTTACCGTGACCCCAACCCTCAAAACACACTAAGTATCATGCGCGGTGCTGGGCAGTGGGCTGTTGATAAGAAGTGGTCAGACCGTGACCTTGAGGAGGCCAAGATCTCTGTGTTCCAGGGAGTTGACGCCCCCAAGTCTGTGAACCAGGAAGGCATGGGCCGATTCCTCTCCGGCATCACTGAGGAGATGAAGCAGAAGAAGCGTGAGCAGCTTCTTGACGTTACAAAGGACCAAGTTCGCGAGGTGGCGCAGCGCTACCTCGTTGACGGGCTGGCCAAGGGCGAAGGCAGAGTTGCTTTCCTTGGAGAGAAGCAGTCCTGGGTTGATGGCGAATGGAAAATCCGCGAAATGGATATCAAGGGAGCCGAGTAAGGCTAAAAGAAAACGATTATGAAGCTAATGACGACCTAGAGTAGGAAGCATCAGCATGCTAGAGGCCTGGATGGGCAATGAGCAGCTGGAGTTGCAGCTGTATGATGGCGTGTACGATGGAGTGTAAATTACACAGATGAACAAAGCATAAATGACCCTCCTCACGTTGCCTCGCAGCGGAACTTTCCACCCTATGTGAACACGAGGGATTTTGTGCCTCGTTACGCGTTCAGATACGATACATCTCTTTACCTATGCAATGGTACAGAGACCACAGAGCAACGCAAGAGCAGATACAGCCCCTCTTTTTCTTTTCTGTCTATCTTGATTTCTGGAAGCTACTTTCACCCTTGGCATCTAGTGTGGGAACCTCGAGGCTGCGGAGCGAAAGCACCAAGTACGAGGAGTTCTATGATTGGAGACTGGGGAGACTGTGGAAGAAGGGAGTCGGTGTGGTGGATGAAGAGAGGTGGTAGCTCGTTCTATCAGAGCCGGAGTCCCTGAGCGATGGATTTACTGGACTAAAGAGCAGAGTACATGTATGTGATGACCATAGGGGAGGCAAGAAAGCTTAGGATCTCTATCCTAAGTGATAAAAATATTTAGGCAACTCTAGGCTAAGCTTAGGGTACTCTTTACTGAGCTTATTTTAGCCTCTTCTCAGCTCTCAAGTTTTCTTGCTCCCTGAGGTGACCAACGTTGAGATGCCGTGTGACTGTTAGAGATGCTCGGACGGAAGAACATGCCGATTCGTCTATTCGTACACGATGAGTTATAGAGAGGCATTAAAAAGGCCTTTGTGACGGTGTCCTTTTGATGGAGAACATGACGATGAAAAGTGATGGCCAGGGGTTGGACAATGGTGCCTGACCGCGGAATGAGGTCCAGCCTTACGCGGACCGTGGTCTTGTGCTTTCTCTATTTTTTTTTATTTTTTTTTATTTTTTTTTTATTTACTGAGGGAATTATTGGGTCTTTATGCTACATACCAAGGACATGACGCTCACAGTACAAGCTAGAGCCAGAGCCAGAGCCGAAGCCTGTGACCTGACTCTGACTCTGTCGGTCAAGAAAACCTTCGAAAAGATCCGGAATGTAACGAAAGGGCTTCTACACTGGGAAATGCACATGCACGGGCTGCATGTAGCTCTACATAATTTTGCATTTTTTCCAAGGTGTGGTGCCTTGTTCCCGAGACTCTGGAAGTGTCTGAGACCAATGGGATATTCTACCGCTGCTGGGGCTTTTGGGTTTAGCGCGGGGTTTCTTTACTTTAGTAGCTATGCACGTAGAATCGAGATGGTTCATCCACCGCCAGTTGCAGTTGGAGATTGTTTACGAGGTCAGGCCACCAATTGTGACTGTAACAGCGATGAATTGTCAACATTGGATGTAGATAGGAATATATAGAGAGTTTATGTATTTTATACAATGAAAATTAGGCGCCAACTCTTGTACTGCGCCACCGAATTCTCTCAATGTCCCCTGTAGCTAAGTTACCTAAAGTACGTACACGGTACGTACAGACTTTACTGAGGTGCCCCTCTCCTCTCGTCAACGTCACAGTGGAGGGTAAAAATTTCTCTCTCCATTCTTTTCTTGGACCTGGACCTGGACCTGGAACAAACGCGACCTCCACAATTTTCTTCGAATCAGCAGAGCCCAAACCAAACTCATCGACCTCTTTTTCTATCTTGGGCCAAGTCTTGGAGCCGACCAGATAAAAAGGCGGCCCCCCCATCCCCCATCAACTCCTTCTCCTCCTCGACAACTTGTCACGTTTCACCACGACAATTTTTACACTCTATCAACTGCTCCAACGCTCCTCGTTGATACGAAAACGTTATCAACGAAACTCAACAACTTTGAGCACTTAAAAACTGCTCAAACTCGTCACCAAACTCGACCTGCCTTTGGTCTCTTAAAGGCACCGCCTTCACTACGGCTCCTCCGGCCGTGAGCTTCGTCAGTGACAAAGATTTCAGCCTCTGCAAGCCCTCTCACATCATCAACGCGATCCCCCCTCCCGCCGCTATTGCTGCTCGACGATAAGCTCCTCGATCTCTCCGTCTTGCACGACTCTCGATCCGACTATACTCCCCCGTCGTTCTTCGACACCCGTCAGCTGCCGCATAGGAGGTTTTTAGAGGTTCTTCCTCTTGCCGAGGAAGAGTCGAGGAGGCCTCGCCAGTCCACTGAGGGATCAGTCTGCTACCGCTCTCGACCGCCCTAACACCAGCTGAACCCTTACGTTCAAGCTTCACTCTACTATACATACTTTTCTATAAAGTATCGTCTTTCTAGTCCACCGACTTAATCCCTCTCTCAACTTCCCAACGTCCCCCGCAACTGTTTGGGATATGGTTATGGCAACGGCTGTCCTCGACACCTACAATCACAATGTCAATCACCCTCATATCGCATTAAAGAAACCCCTGCTTCAGGAACCTCTTGAGCAATATGGCGTGATTACTCCAAAGCAACTCATCGGCCAGGCTCTCCACCAGCGTGTGGAGGCCATTGACCATGAGATGTGTGAGCCTGGCGACGAAGATACTTTCTTCGTTGCTGACCTCGGAGAGGTCTACCGCCAGCATCTTCGCTGGAAGAAGAATCTCCCTCGTGTCCGGCCCTTCTATGGTGAGTACAAATCTCGACAATATGCTGTGATGTACACTAACAACACCAGCCGTCAAGTGCAACCCCGATCCTCAGATCATCAAGCTTCTATCTGAGCTCGGAACCGGCTTCGACTGTGCCTCCAAGACCGAGATTGAGCAGGTCCTGTCCGCAGGACTTAGCCCCGACCGCATCATCTACGCCCAACCCTGCAAGACTAACTCGTATGTCCGATACGTCAAGTCTGTGGGCGTCAAACAGATGACTTTTGATAATGCCGATGAGCTCTACAAGATCGCCAAGCTCTACCCAGGAGCTGAGCTCTTCCTGCGCATCATGACCGACGACAGCGAGTCTCTGTGCCGCTTCAGCATGAAGTTCGGTGCCGCCATGGACACCACTGAGGGACTTCTCGCTCTGGCCAAGGACCTTGGTCTCAACGTTGTAGGCGTCAGCTTCCACGTTGGATCTGGTGCTTCCGATCCCCTCGCCTTCTACAAGGCCGTGCGCGACGCCCACACCGTCTTCCAGTTGGCCCATGAGTTCGGGTTCAACATGCGCACCCTCGACGTTGGTGGTGGCTTCAGCGGCGATACCTTCGAGACCATGGCAGCCGTCCTCGGTAGCGCCCTCGACGAGTTCTTCCCGCCCCACAGCAACATCGAGATTATGGCCGAGCCAGGCCGATACTATGTTGCTACCGCCTTCACCATTGCCTGCAACATCATCGCTCGCCGAACTGTTGAGGACCCCACTCTTGATGGCAAGGGCTACATGCTCTACGTCAACGATGGCGTTTACGGCAACTTCTCAAACATCATGTTTGACCACCAGCAGCCTATCGCAAAGGTTCTCCGCGCCTCCGGTAAGACCCTCTTCGAGACCACCGCTGCCCATCCCACCCCCGAAGGCGAGGGCTTCGAGTACTCCGTCTGGGGTCCTACCTGCGATGGCATCGACCGCATCACTGAGAGCACTCGCTTCGACCCAATTCTCGATGTCGGTGACTGGTTGTATTTTGAGGACATGGGCGCCTATACAAAGTGCTCTGCCACTCAGTTCAACGGTTTCTCCAACGCACACGACGTTATCTACGTATGCAGCGAGCCTGGTGCCAAGGCCCTTCTCGGTCTCTGATTCCAATCACTTGCACCTCAATGGCTAGCGAGACCATTTCCTTCGTATTCTCTTTGGAGAACCTTTTTGTTCGTACGTTTTGAATCTCATCATGGGCCGATGGGAATAGCAACAAAAAGTTTGACAGTCAATGTTTGCAAACAAGAAAAGAGCTAGATAGACGGATATTAGATCATAATTAATTTCTGAATTGTCAATCTAAGACACCTCTGCAACCCCATGCAAGACATATTGCGCAACGGCACCTGCATTTATCGCAAACCCCAGGGTCACACAGATCTCAGAGATTTAAAGTCGTTCATTGAATTTATACATGCTTTAATCTCCGAGTGCCAAAATCATATCGTTCTACAGAGTAAGGTAAAAGAAAATGGCATCTTTACTGATGTCAACTCCAAAACTCCATGCGTATTCCCTGCGGTCCTGGTGGCCAATGCCACATGCTGTACATATTCATATCCCCGTGTTTCATGTTTTCATAAAAACCAGTTAGCCCTTGTGAAGGTCTTTGCTCTTTGCTCTATGCCGTTGTCCCAGTTCGTCTAAGAACCACGGAATAGAAATTGCATGTCCTGGGGAGTGAGCGATTCCATGGCCTTGGTGTCTGAGTTGACAGTGGAGTTAATCATGTTAGTCTTCTTCTCCTGAATCAACACCATTCGACTTTCAACAGAATCCTCTATGCACAGGCGCGTGATAGTGCAGGGCCGAGTTTGTCCAATGCGATGACATCGATCAGCGGACTGCCACTCGGCGGCTGGATTCCACCATCTATGTAATTGTCAGCAGCTACTCAGATAACAATGTTCGTTGCAGACACTTACGGGTCAACAATGAATACTCGAGAGGCTTCGGTGAGGTTCAGTGCCACACCACCAGCCTTGAGAGAAACCAGGAAGCATTCGACATCCACATTGTTCATGAAATGCTCGATCGAGGCCTGTCGTTGAGCAGGTGTCATGCTACCATCAAGCATGACTGTAGTGATACCAGCCCGGCGTAGACGCCACTCGATGAGCTGCAGCATGGTAGTAAACTGAGAGAAGATGATCGACTTGTGTGAGGCGTTATCAGAGCGAAGTTTGTGTAGCTCGTGGACAAGAAGTTCAATTTTGGAAGACGAGGTCCAGTTCTCCATCTTGATTCGGTTGATGATGGAGTTTTTCTTGACGAGATTCTCCTCTTGCTCAATCTCTGGCTGTTCCAGATCGATCGAGAGGGGGATGTGACAACGGGGGCAATCAGGTTCATCAGTAGAGCGGACGTAGCTACCGACACAGGCTCTGCAAAAGTCATGCTTACACCTACTACGAATTGTGTCTTCGGCAGGCTCGTCGCAGATGCAACAAACGAGCACGTTTTGCCCTCCCTCAGCGTTCTTCTTCAAGATGAGATCAGGGTGGTCAGCAACTTGTCGCATCTGCATAATGAGGCCAAAAATGTTGGCATAATTATTCAGAAGAACACCCTGGGCGACATACGTATCAAACTTGCGCTGGCCGTTCGTCATGATACTGTTTGCGAAGTCGTTCTCCTCCTCTCCGAAAAACTGTCGGTCAACATAAACCTCCTTGACTGGAAGTTCCATAGAGTTGGTGTGGTCTTTCTTCAGGCGGCGCAGCATGATACGATCCGTCATCAAATGCAGTCTTTCGAAAGCCGTTGCGCCTGCTCCTTTATTCCCATATTTCTGAATAGGGTTCAATAGCTCTTGGTTGAACAGAGACACATGTTGCACTCCCGGATGCTTGCACCCAGTGCAACGGCTGTGCTCGTCCATCGACCATTCAAGCGTGGAGCATGGACACTGCTTGCAAAGATACGACGCGAAGGTGTCGATTTGTAGGAAACGAACTAGGGAGAAAAACTCTCCGATGCGGTTCTGCAGAGGCGTGCCCGTTAGACACCATCGGTAGGTAGTCTGGAGAGCAAAGCATGCTTTGGCTGTCATGGTGGTGCGTGTCTTGATACAGTGTGCTTCGTCCAGAATAACTCGATGGAAATCGATCGCATGAATAGCACTCTTCTCCTTGTATATGCCATCCTTGCGCTTGAAACCCTTTTCCTGCTTGCGATAGACTGACTCGAGACTGTTGTACGACATCATAATAACGTCGAATTTCTTGAGTTCCTTCACGGTGATCCCCTTGGTCTTCTGGTTTGTTCCATGGAAAACAAATGTGTTCAAGGCACCATCGGTGTAGGATTTGATCTCTTGCTGCCATTGCATGAGCGCAACAGGAGGCACGAGAACCAGGGACGGCTTTTTCGCAGGATAATCGGACATGATCAGAGACACAGCCTGGATTGTCTTGCCTAATCCCATCTCATCACCAAGTAAGCCACCTTTGTATTTGGCCTTCTCCATCTCCATCATCCAGGCAAGACCTTCAAGTTGAAATGGCTTGAGTTGGCGTGAAATTCTTTCCGGTTGTGTAGCCTTCCCAGCCTTGATCACTGGCTCCTTTTCAATCTTGACCCACATGTCTTTGATCTCAGGGTGGTTTTTCTCCAAACGGTCTCGTTCTCTACGGGCACGTCTGTTCACACCCTGGTTCCTGAAAGCCCTTCGGCTGTTGGCGATACTCGCGAGATGGTCTGTGTTACCGGCGTCATCTGCATCAGCATCGCTACTGCTCAAGTCGATATAGCCGTCATTGTTATCAGTTGCAAAGTCTGTAGATTCGGCATCACCTAAAGCGCTTTCCAATGCGTCGAGTTCATCACCAGACGGGCCGTCAGCGTGCGCGGCTTTCCCTGCAGAGCGGGAAAAAGTCGCAGCGGGTGCCTTGAAACGAGGTGCAGTGAGTGCCATAGGACGTGCTGGCCGCTTTCCGGCGGCTTTTCTCGACATGGCCATTGGAACATCTTCGTCATCACTGGAGATGTATTGAGCTGCTTCCTTGTCGCTAGCGTCATCATCGGCAAAGGATTCATCCTCGTATGAGCTTAATGATGAGCCGCTGTCCAGATCGAGCCCTTGGGCTATCTCTGCATCCATGTCGATGTCCTCATCATCATCTGAGTCGGCGATGACTTTAAGCTTTTTCGCTGGGCGACTCCGCTTGGCGGTAGAGTCAGTCAGAGTCAATGCTCGTTCTCGCTTCACAGAAGTCTGAGCGGGAATGTTGAGACTACCGGAGAGCGAAGGTCTGCTGCTTCTTCGTAAGGGAAGTGGTGATGATGCGGCATTGGATGCTTGCTTGAGTTCTTCATTCTGGAGGAGACGAGCTACTTGAGCGCTTCGATAATTGCCAAGATCTTCGTCGTCCGAGTCTTCAATCACCATCCGACCTTTGGCCCTCGAGTTCATAGAATATTCGCTCTTGCGTAGACCTCTCTCGCGGTCAACGGGGCGAGAGGTAGAAGGAGCAGGAAGCTGCACTTCCAAGATAGTTGATTTACCATGATCGACTGCTGCCGGGGTTGGTACTTTGCTAGACGCAGGAGTTGAATAGTCGCTCCCGGTATCTGGGTCTAGTGGCGTGGGAACTGATGATACAGACTCGCTCTCAATGATGGGCGCCTTGCTTGGGCGGCCACGTCGTTTAGTGGGAAGGGCGACGTCAGAAGGAGGAAATTGAGACAGAGGTGATGTCTCGGCTTCGGCAAAACTCTTCCTTGGTCTTCCTCTTGGGCGTGACCCAGATGGAGCATCTTGCTGACTATCTACAGCCGGAGTGTGAGTTGGTATAGACGAGGCAGCCTGACTTCTAGTCCTGGCTGAGCGGGTCATTCGACCAGAAGCAGTAGATGTATCTCTGGAAGCTAGAATTTGTTAGTGAGAAATTACAGCCAGTTATGAACATCAGTCTTACCATCTGCTGCAGTTATGGGCGTGCCCCGAGTGGAAGGGCGACCCCGAGGCATGATGCCAGTTGGTCCAAGAGGATGTTCTGCTGATTTAGATACGTGCGCGATGGGACGGCCTGTCGCCCTCGATATGGGACTCTTGAGTGCACAGCTGCACGATCGAGGATAAAGATTAAAGTCTTTGATGGTGTTTTCTTTCAGGAAATTGAGATCAAATGACGGGAGCCTGGTGGAAGGCAAAGGGCGGTAGTTGAACCCCTGTCTGCTGGCAGGTCACTAATTCACAACCGTGAATGCAGTGCTGGACAGTGACCGTGAATAGATACAAATTGATTGAGTGCGGGCAACAACAAAAGAACAATCACACAAACAAACGACTGGCATTGACAGAATCTTTTCAACGAGATGAGAAAGGTTCCAAACGGATGAATAATGAAAGGGTGAGGATGAAGGGGAAAAGTCAGATAGAAGTCAAAGGCAAATTGCCACCAGCTCCTTTTTTCGGGGCGTTGCTTCCCGTCTGATACCCCAATTCACGATTCACAGTGTCGGAAAGAGCACCCCGCTACGCGCAGGCACGTGTCAGGGGCCAGGGGGTTCTTGATTGTCGATCTGATTGGGGTGCATCGTTCCTGGCAGGATCGGGGACAGAAAACATTGGTCAATCCCACTTACAAGAGCCGTACGCCAGAAGTCGCATCATAGATTAAGAGTTCATTTGTGATTCATTATATATCAAGACCCATATTGGCAGAGATCTTACTGAGTACAGGATAAGTATCTACATTTTTAACTCCCTATTATGTTCTAAAAGCCCAGAGCATCTCATGTTGCAAACGGCAGAAGATTGTCCCTGCCGTTCAATTTCTGGACCCTGATGCTGAGATCTTCGATTTGCCACTTCGGGGGAGGATTAGATCACGTGACACGGTGTCAATCTCGTGAAAGAATGCGCAAGCGGGAACGCCACTGCACGGCGCTGCACTTGTCTGAGCTGCTTCTGACTTTCCTTTTTTGCGCCAGCTCCTTTTCAAGCTTGATTCTCCCATCCCTTTCATTAACCTGGTGTCTGATATGATCGCCTAAGATTGAGGAATCTTTTCTTGTGTAAAATTTTTATTCTCCTGGGTTACCCGCGATTCCTCCATCATGTAGGTTTTTCTCATGCCTATAGTGGCGATAGGCTTATCATATACAGGGCACGAGCAGCACGCAGTAACAACCAGAACGCTCAAGCTAGTCAAAACGATCAAAACGGCCAGACAAACCAACCTAATCGACAAGGTCGTGCTGTTTATGGACCGTAAGTAAAATGCTAGTTCCAGCCATAAACTCGTACTAACATGTTAATAGTCAATCGGCGCTGACTGATTTCCTTGCTGTAAGTTTATCGCTGCTACAAAGGGCATGTCGTTGTAGCCTACTAACCATAATTAGTCGCACAACATCTCTGCTGCCCAGATCCGCTCAGATGCTGAAGCACGTCGCCGACAAGCTGCACGTGAGGATGCGGCTGAAGATGAGAATGGGAACGGCGAGTCCTCCGCAGCAGGCGCCAGGTCCGGGCGACGTTCTAGTCGCAACGACAGTGACGAAGCATCACTAAAGCGTAAGCGAGAAGAAGAGAAGAAGCTCGCAAAGATCAAGGAGAGTAAAGCTTTCAAGAAGCGCAAGCAACGATCAGACTTATCTGATGACGAACTTGCTCGTGCGCTAATGGAATCGAACTCTGGCCCTCTGCCTGGGCAGATAGAGAACTGCGAGATCTGCGAGAAACGTTTCACTGTCTCACCTTACTCGGTCGCTGGTCCTAATGGGGGGCTCCTTTGTCCTCCTTGCGGACGAGAGATAGCAAAAGAACGAGAAGCCGGCCAGAAGAAGAAGCCGAAGAAGCCGGCCAATACGGGTCCTGTTGGAAGACGCCGCGCAATTCAAAGTCGGATACTTGACGGCGACGTTGGTACCAAGAGCTTGGCCACCCTGTGTGTGCAGACTCTTGCCAAGAACGTCGATCTGGCCGACAGTCTTGGAGACCTTCCTGATCACTTGATTGACAAGATTGCACGCATGTTCTCCAAGCGCCGACTCCTCAAGCCAGAGACTTTGCCGCTCTTCGTCCAGCCCAATACCGAGGATCTCCATATCTATGATGGCGCAAAGCTTGGTGAACAAGATTACATTTCCATCTTTCAGACGGCTTCGAAACTCAAAAATCTCAAGATCCGATGTGGTATTCAGTTCAAGGATGAGGTCATGGATTACCTCTTGTCCCGTGACATCAATCTCGAAACATTTTACCTTCACGGAGCCAATCTTCTGAGCGACGAGAAGTGGCATAAGTTCATCCAGGAGAAGGGCGAGAAGCTGAAGGGTATCCAAGTGTATTATACAGACAATCATTTTGGTGACGAAACCATGGCCATGCTGAGAGATCACTGCCCCAATCTAAAACGGCTCAAGATTGAGAATAACCAAAAGCTGACCAACGACGGTGTCAAAACGATCGCAAGTTTTTCGGCTCTGGAACATCTTGGACTTCAGCTACAGCACAAGACTGAATCTGACGCTTATATCGAAGTCGTCGCGAAAATCGGGGCCAATCTCAAGACCTTGTCTCTGAAGATTGTTCCTGAAGTTGATGATGGGTTATTGCAGGCTATTCACGAGCATTGCCGCTCTCTTTCCAAGTTCCGAATCACGGACAGCGAGTTTATGACTGACCAGGGTTTTGTTGATCTCTTCACCAAATGGGCCAATCCTCCCTTGCACTTTGTCGATCTCCAGAAATGTCGGCAGATTGATGCAAGTAAGCCTCGGGACAATCCAGATAGCGTTGGACTCTGCAGCGAGGGTTTCAAAGCGTTGATGGCTCATTCGGGTGAGAAGCTTCGCTACCTCAACATTCATGCTTGCCGTCATATTTCACGTCAGGCTTTCGAAGAGGTCTTCCGCGAGGATGCTCGATACCCAGAGTTGAAAGAGCTGGAAATCAGCTTCTGCGAAGAGGTGACTGATTTCATTCTGGGCTCAATCTTCCGATCTTGCCCCAAGATTCGAGAGGTCAACGTTTTTGGGTGCATGAAAGTCAAGGAGGTCCGCGTACCTCGTGGTGTCATCCTTGTTGGTGTTCCAAATGCTCAAGGCATGGTAGTTGAGGGGTCTCATGATTAGTCCCTGATACAGCGAGTGATGATGGGTGTCTGGAGTTATGAGACAACTTGAGCATGGCCTTTGAGTCAGTAGCAGGGCATTGCATGGCGCACGGTATTGCGTAAAGCTAGTGAATGAAATATGTTTTTTATGTCCTATTTGCATCATATGTACTATGGTTTCGTTTCATGAATCATATCGCTTCCCATTAAACCTCAAGCCCTCGTTAAGAGCGGGCCTGGTTGTTCTTCACATACTCCTTATCCATCTGGACATAAGAGTTCAGCTTCTTCTCAAGCTCGGCGTCAGTCATGGTGGCTCTCTTGTCGACGCTGTCGGCGCTTCTGTATCGTCGCCAAGAGAATCCGCCAGCGTTGCAGGCGTCAGTTGCCTGGAAGTAGTGCAGATGAGCAGCAATATCCAAACCAAGAGTTCCACCGTTGCATCCAAGGTTGGCAGCACCCTCACAGACCTTTACATCGCTGATGGTGTAGTCAACCTTGTCGCCGCCACTGCCAGACAGCCAGAACTCAGGAGTTGTGTGTCTATATCCGAAGATTAGAGGGGGAAGGCGAGGGACAGGATCATCGGCGTGTGTAACGCGGTACTCTCCACCAGCCTGGCCTGAGACGAAGGATGAGAGCTGTGCGTTTCCGACACGGGGAGAACCGTAGGTGTAAATGTCGACGGGTGTTCCACCGACTCTCAAGTTTGCGGCAGCAAGAACGGCCACGGCACCTCCGAGGGAGTGGCCCGTAGATATGACCTTGAAGGAAGGGTTCGCCTTGCGGGCGGAGGCAACGGCAGCTGTTGCTTGAGACGAGATCTCATTCCAGGCTCGCTGGAAGCCAGAGTGTACACCACATCCAGAGACGAGACTGCAGTCTTCCTGGCCAAAGTCGAGGTTGGTAAGCCAGTTTCGAATGTTGATGCTTCCGCGGAACGAGACGACGATTTCCTTCCGGGTAGAGTCTGTCGCGACGTAGCCACCGATACCTGTCTTGGAGCCACTGGATGTGTAAGTAAGGATATGATGTGTTTGTGCAGGTTTGGACTTACACGAAAGATGTCACGATGGTAGCTCCGTTGCCCTGAACGGTTGGACAGCCATTGTTGGAGCAGGTGATCTTCGAACCAGCTGCGGCCTCAGAGTTGCAGTAAGCTGCGGCGCCGTGTTGGATGTAGAACTTGAAGTTGCCAAAGTCGGTTGTAGTGACACCAACAGCTAGGAATGTGAGCTTACGAAGGAATTGGGGTGGGATTATGCTTACCTCGCTCCTCGAGAGAGTTGACGTAGTCGTCGAGAGCTACAGGGCTGGCTACCGCGAGGGTGATTGCCGAGAGGAGTGGTAGAAGAAGCATCGTGACGAGAGATAGAGTCCAAGTTATGGGTGCAGGTGAGGATAGGCTGGCGAGGTGCAACTTTTAGAGATGCTCTTGAAGTTGAAGCTGAAGCTGTCCTTGAGATCTACTGAGAGATCGACATCGTGAGAAGAACCAGACATTTATATATCTTTTTTCTTCAGCTAGCTCCCATCACAATACCCGCCCACCCTCAGTCGCTGATCCCATCTCTCCCCTTCCCATCACATTGACACATCCACCCATCGCTCCCCCCATCCATCTTGGCAAGCCCTCACGTCGTCGGTCGGTGTAATAACCGCCGCCCCAGGACCGAACAGCGGAAAGGAAGCTTTCGCGGCAGGCTAATCCTTCATGGGGTGTTCTACACTGCCCACCCCGCATTCTTTGCTCCATGATCCCAGCAGACAAGGTCCCT